>CM062615.1:52662749-52742749 GCA_025617555.3 Puccinia polysora
CTTTCCCTTCTTTCTACGTGGATCAGCAAAGTCAACGCCGATCATCGAATCATTCTTGACTCAGGGGCTTTGTGCCACATGTTCAACTCTACCAAATACTTCACTACCCTTACCAAATGCGACAAAGGACACATTAGCACTGGAAAAGACTGCGCAACTCTCCCAATCAAAGGGAAAATGAGAAGTTGTTTTAACTTGGAAACACTCTCAAATCCATCTCTCAAACTGCTTATTTGTTCCTGATCTGGTTGTTAACCTCATCAGTCCAGGCATCCTAATCTCCGAAAAGCACTGCTCCCTTTACGCTAATGGCAATTCCTTCAAGGTTCTCCTTTCTAAAACCCTTGCCTTCAAAGGATTCATTCGCGACAATCTCTTCACCCTTAATCTCCCTTCTTCCATTGGCAATTCCTCCAAAATCAGCTACCTCACCCAAAAGACCTGGGATAAAGACAAACTGCTCTATCTCCACCAATTGCTCGGTCACGCCAGTCCCGGCCAATTAAAGAATGTTCAACCCAATATTCCTAACTCCCTAATTGAAGAATTTCAATTTCCCAATTGTGCCTTTTCCAAAATCACCAAATCCTCCTTCACCAAGAAGGCTACTCCTGCCTTGAAACCCTTCAAAAAATTACACGTTGACCTCATGGGACCTATCAACCCAGAATCCCGCAACGGGATGAGGTACATCATGACCATTGTTGACAGCTGCTCTGGTTATCTATCAGCTATTCCTCTTAGAAACAAATCTGACGCCTGTCTTAATTTGCTATCCATTCTCAGATTCAAAAAGCAAAAATGCGGCTGTTTTCCCCTCCACCATCTTCCCTGACGGCGGAGGAGAATTCATGTCGCATGAGCTTCAATCTTTCTTCAAAGAAAATGCCATCCAACACATCGTCGCCAAACCCTATCATCATGAACATAACAGACGAGTTGAGCGCGCCAATTGTACTGTAGCCAAAGCCATCAGAACGAACCTTTGCTCATCAAAACTTCCTCAACCTTTGTGGGCTGAAGTTTCTAAAGCCACCACGCTCATGCTCAATCAGATTCCAAAACTCCCAAATCAGAAATCTCCTTATGAATTTTTCACCAACAAGTCTCTACCTGCGGATTTCTTCCATCCTTTAGGCTCCAAAATAGTGTATCTGAATATGAATCTCTCACGTGGGGATAAGTTTGCCAATCGAGGACTCAAAGGAACGCTCATAGGCTTCAATCCAGATCTGCATTCTTACCGCATTCTCAAACCCAACAACTCAATCATATCCTCCAAACACATTAAAATCATCAAATCTGACTTCAATCCCGACTCCAACAACAATTACCCGCTGAAATCTCCCTCAATATCAATTTTACTCCTCCTCAAAGTTCTCCACTCCCTTGCAATTCTCCTCCTGCTGTCCCTAGTCCAATTCCTATTGCTTCCACTTCTTCCAACCCCGGCTCTTCCTCCTCAGCCGACAATCTTGAGTCTCAATCATCTCTCAAAGTGGCTGACAAACTTGCTCCCACCAGGCTTCTTTGCGATCAATCCTTGCTGAAACCTCCCGATCTTTACGGCTATCATCATTACTTTGTTCCCAAATCTTACAAACAGGCAAAGAATTGTTACGACTCCAAAAATTGGGAAGCCTTGATGAATGTCAAATTAAGCGGCATAGAAAACCTCAAAGTATGGTAAGACTACGACGGTCCAGAACCTTCCAATCCTCTCAACACGACTTGGGTCTACCGCATCAAAGACAATTGCCACGGATACCCGCTCATTTATAAAAGCCGTTTATGCGTACAAGGGTTTAATCAAGTCTATGGTCTTGATTACCAGGATACATTCTCTCCAACGGGCAAAGCAGCCTCCCTCAGAATAGCCCTTCTGTTCGGTCTTTTCCATGCGCTTCCTATCTCCCAATTTGACGTGAAGAGTGCATTCCTGCACGCTCCTCTCAAGGAAGACGTTATCATCAAGACCCCAAAGGGATGTTCTAGAAACTCAAAGTACCTCAAGTTGAAGAAATCTCTCTACGGACTTAAACAAGCCCCTCTCAACTGGTTCAACACTCTCACGCAATGGCTCTCTAGCCAGGGATTCCACAAATCTTCTAGCGACCCCTGTCTTTATTTGAATCCTTCAAACAAATCTATCATTTTCTTTCACGTTGACAACCTCATTCTCATTGGTCTTGGAAACAAGTTCAAAGAGAATTTTCTCCAACAATTTCCAAATTCCAGCGCTCAAAAACCCAACACTATCCTAGGTATGAAGTATTCTTGGGAGAACAACAAAATTTTCCTCTTGCAACCAAAGCATATCGAGCACGGACTTGAAGAACTTAACCTGAGCGATTGTCATCCCTTGTCGATTCCTCTGACTGCTCACCTAAATCTTCGGCCTGCAACTGATGAAGAACACGACGAGTTCATAGCTCTCAATATCAACTATTGATCCGCTGTGTTCCTCATGAATTACATTGCTTGCCTAACTTGCCCTGACATCAGCTACGCTGTTTTGAGTCTAGCTTGGTTCTGCAAACGACCAGGAATCAATCATTGGAGAGAAGTTAAGTGCTGTTGAAAATATTTGAAGGCCACCAAGCAACTCAGCCTTGTACTCAAAGTGAAACACCCTGAGACTCAACTGCAATGTTATAGCGATGCAACCTGGAATGATGATCTTGAAACAAGACACTTGCAGTCCGTTTATGTCTCTCTACTATTTGGATCCCCTATTTCCTGGAGCATCTATTGCCAGCAAAATGTCACGCACTCCACTACCAAAGCAGAGCTCAACCCTCTCGTGGACTCATTTCTTGAGGCCATCTGGATGAGAGGGCTCATTTCTGAAATGTGGGCAAAGCCCATTCAACCCAGCCTGCACTACATAGATAATAAGGGACTCAAAGATAAACTGAAGAAGTTTGGGTGTAACTCCAAGACCCGTCACATAGACATCAAAACCAAAGGCATCCGCGAAGAACTGAAGGCAAACAATCTAACAATCAAATTAATCTCATCCTCGGATATGATTGCCAATGGCTTAACTAAGGCCTTGCCCAAAGTTGCTCTTGCAAAACTTCTTCAAGTGATCAATCCTCAGTTCACACTTTGAAATCCTACCAGCCACGGGGGGTGTCAAAACCTATCCTCTTCTCAACCTGTCTGCGCTCTCACCCACGCCCTCAGCTAGCTGTCTCTTCTCAACCTGTCTGCGCTCTCACCGGCGCCCTCAGCTAGCGGTCTCTTGACTCTATCTCTTGACTCAACTCATCTACCCTCCGGGATTGACCAGGGGCCTCAAGGGGCTCTTTACTTCTTGCGCGTTCTTTTCCCAACTGTTTATTTTTCCTTCTCATTTTCTTTTCTTGTCGTTCTCATTTGCTCGCCGACTGTCTCTTTTTCTTCTTCTACAATCTTCATATTCCTCTTGCCTCAATTCAATCTTTCCAACTCAACTACCGCCTTCAACCTCAAACACCCGCCTCACAAACTCTCAGCTCAAACTATGTCATCGTCATTCCAGATCCATCTACTGTGATTATCTCACTGCTCTTTGTCTATTGTCTGGTATGATTTCTGCAACTTTTTCTGTCTTCTGTTTTCTTTCATCTCTCTCTTATTTCTTTGTCTCCAAACTGAAACCACTGGTGTCTAGATTGTGTCATGTCCCTTCAGGTCTGCATCTTTCTTACTCAATGAAATTCAGTTGACACACTTGCCATGCACATGAGAGACCTGGGTTCAATTCCCAGAGGACACATGTTATTTTCACATTCTTACAGGTTATGAGCCCAGCGCTACCTAAGCGCCCATCATGAACGTGATCTTAGCATTTTGCCTTGCTTCCTTCACCCTAAATTCAGCAGGGGGGTGTGTTGAGATATGATCAATGCTTTCATGCAGTCTTCAGGACCTCAGTCCCTGCATGCTTGTAGTTGGTTACTCATTCATCATATGTCCTCACAAAGTGACATTGTCATTGACCTCTACAACCATATTTTGACCACTGCGAAGCAAGTGTCCTTAGTATAGTTGGTAGTACACTTACTATGCACATGAGCAACCTGGGTTCAATTCCCAGAGGACATATGCTATTTTCACATTCTTACACCTTTTTCATTGAAAATAAAATTGGACTTCTTTTTGAAGAATACTAGGAATATTAAAAATATTTTTGACATAGTAGGGCCTATCAGAGTTATCAAACCTGCCATTTTAATGGCGGGTTTCTGCACATACCCCCTAATTGGTGTATTTAAAAATGGTTTGTTTCATGGAAATTTTGGATTCCAAAAATCAATCTGCCATTTATGCATCATCATACATCCATCATCCATTGCATGCAAAACACCCATCCACACCTCCACATCAGCAAATCCATACCAATCCCATCTCCATTTTTTGACAAGGTTTTTTTTTCTTTTTAAAAAAAAACAGACAAATTCACCCTGGGCTATCTAAGCTGGGATCAATAAACCCATGAACCAAGTTCTCACTTCTTCATCACTTCATCCATCACCCACAAAGTTTTCTCAACTAATCTATCAACCCCTAATTAGCTGATTGACTTCCTTGGGTTTTCTTGGTCAACATTTCTACTTACTTGTTCTCCCATTCAATCAAACTGTTAAATCTCCACAATTATCTTTGTCCATCTCAAATCTGCATCAAGCCCACCCAAAAAGCCTCCAGGATTGTTTATTCCACGAGCTAAACCTATTCAAAACCCAAGACAAAAATCAGACTTGATGGCCATGATCCTCAAAAAACTCCCATAACTTCATCCTTTTCATCTCAATGGTTGATTGAACTACCAACAACAACCCTCCAGAAAGCATAAATCACCTTCCCCCTTTTCCTTTCCCTTATCCAACCGGCAACCACAAATAATATGGCCTGTTGCAGGAACATCATCCTCTTCAACCACCACCACCAGCCCCAGCTCTTGCTTCCAAGGGCAGCAACCCATTACCCAAACTTATAGCTCATCCTCCAGTACTCTTCTCCTTATGCACCTCATGGGTTGCAGAACCATGGCATTTGATCATCCTACTCCCAAGAATTTAGTAGATACATATTTCCCTTGTGTACAAATTTTGAAAATCTTGGCCCCAGATCATCAGCATCTTTGGAACTCTTGTTCACAGGTCCATCATACTTATGGATCCTTGCTCCCAATTCACTTCTTTAAACAAATCAAGCTTCAAACTGGGCACTCCCCCAGGTCATTCAATTGTTTCTCATGCCCAATGCTTCAATATGAACGGTGTGGTGGTTATTTATAGACACAAATGAAATCAGGTTCAGCATTCAAAATTACTAGAAGGCTAAGCAGTGGGTGGTTGCATAATCCACAGTGCAATAGGTTTGAAAAGTAAAGTACAGCTAATTGCCTACTCCTGCAGAGGAAAATCTTTGGCTCAGAAATTGTGTGGGTGCAGGTTCCACAGCACAACAGAAAGTCTGAACAGGGGTTTTGCCTTTTGCAGAGCAATAGCTGTAGTTTTGTATTTTGCAAAAAACAGCTGTAGTCTTGCCTTTTGTAGAATTTTAATTGTGGTTGACATCTAACCCCCCCTCCGCAATTATGGATTTTGGAGTAAGAATGTGTAAGCAAGTGATTGGAACTATGAAGTATGTATCCAAGAACTGACTATGGGGTATAAATTGAGATTGCAGAGGATATGTAATTTTTTTGATAATCAAACACTAGAGTCAAAGAGGCAGCATGCAAATTGGTGGGGATCCATAAGGAAAATTGATGGGGTTCTTTTGTGATGTTGTATGCAGGATCAATGGGAATCTTCTAAGGCAGGTTGATGGGGATCTGTCTTTAGAAATGCATTAGTGAAAATTGACTGGTAGGGTCATTGGAGATTACAGAAGTATCACTGAATATAACATATGTGGATGGATTGGCTAGGAGGATCAGGGCCAATAGTGAGCCATGTCATAGCAGAACACATTGGGGAGGCAGTGTGGGGGAAATATAATATCTGTTGTTTTCTTTCATTTAGAGTTGTATTTTGGGTTGTATATAAAAGGGGATTGATTTTTTGGGGGGAGCTTACATTATATTATTTTATTGGGACGTCTATCATGCTTTATCTTATGTTGAGATGATTTCTGCATTGTTGCTGAACACTCCCTCCACTCTCATGGCTGTACAATGTCTGCACTGTTGCACTCTGATGAGGACGCTCCAAATCTGGGTCATCTACACCAATTCAAAACCATGTCATGTCTATTTAATGTAAACCTGATCCAGCTCACAACAGATCAAAACGCCACCTCTCAAAGTGAGGTTGCTGACTGCTGTGGGTCTTGGGTCAGGTACGCAGCTCTCTTCTCAGTTTCTTATCCTCTTAAGTCTTTCTGTTTCTGATGTCATACCTGCAAACCTGTTCTGTCAGGTTCCATCTTGTGCCATCTGTGTGTCTTAAGGTCATGTTCTGGTTGTTGTTGTGTCTCAGTCTCTGAGCTCTCCTTGCTCCCATCTTAGTTACTTGGTCTTTTAGTCTCTCAAATTTCATCAGATTTACAGTCCCAGGATTCAACTCACCAAGACCAAGTACAATGTCAGAAAAGGAAGTTGCCAAAGCGGACTCTAAACAAAACATACCACTTCTGAGTGAGGATAACTTTGCTGCCTGGTTCCTACAAATTTGAAGCTACTTCAGACGCAAGGGTCTGCTCAAAATAGTTCTAGAAGAGGCCAGCAACAATCCATCAAGCACTCTCAAGAAAAGACAGTATGAAGCAGCAGATATCCTAATCCAACACCTTGGGGATACTGTGTTTGATGCCATCATAAACTCCCAAAACAATGACAATCCCCATGCAATCTGGAATGCAATCCATGACTGCTACGCCTCTCAATCCTCAAACAATTGAGGCAGACTCTGGCTGAACTTCATTTGATATCAGTATCAACAAAACCTGTCACACTACATAAGTGAATGCAGAAAGCTAATGAAAAAACTTTCAGTCGTCGAGCTCAAAGTCCCGCAAGACATCCTCAGCTAAACAATTCTGGCAAAACTACCCATGAAACTGCACCACATTGTTGACACAATCCTGCTGAATGAAAAGCTGCTCAAAAGTCCCAAAAATGTTCTAAAAAAACTTTGCAAAGTCATTCATCTTGAATGCAGCAGATCAGCTCCTGCAAAAACCTCAACCTCAGATGACATCAATTCCACAGCTCTACTTAAAATGAAACAAAAAACTCGGAAACCAGGCCCAAAACACCCATGCACCAAAGGACGGCACAACCCTCTGGCAGAACACCCAGAACACAAGTGCTGGATGCTGCATCCTCACCTCAGACCATCCCGAGACCAACCCAAGTCAAATCTGCACAAAGGATCCTTGAAGGAGCCACCTGAGTCCAACAATGAGAACCCTGAAGCTTGTCTCAACGTGCAACTCTACTTGTCCAGTTCAGCCAACTCCAAAAAGAATCTTCTGCCAGTCCTCGACAGTGGTTCAACTCACCACATGGTCAACTCCGACAAATTCCTGTTCAATGTTTGACCAACAACCATACGAATCGGCACCAGAAATTCCAAAAACCCTCTTGAAGCCACCGCAGTCGGGGAGGTCAAGCTGATCAATCATATGTGTCAGACACTGAAACTATCAAAGGTCCTCCTAGTTCCCAATCTGAATTGATCACTCATCTCCCTTGACCGTCTCTTCTCAAAAAGGGTGTCTTTCTCCCCATTTGGATTTTCTGGAATTGAAGTGAAACTTGATGGATTTCAACTTGTGGGATTGTCTTGAAATCATCTTGCCAAGCTATGCGGCACCAACTTCAAGCAATTTGGCAAGACAGAGGCCTATCACACCAACACCAATCAAACGGCCATGTGGCACTCACGCCTTGGCCACCCCAGCGACAAAGTCCTAAAGACCATATTCCTGACAATCAGTGATATTGGCACCAACTGCAAAATCTGCCAGACTGCCAAATGCACCGCTACGCCCTTTGCACATCACTTCAAGAATGTCATGAAACCACTCAAAGCCATTCACTTAGACCTAGTGGGTCCCATCCAACCCGCTACTCCAAGCGGGTTTTCCTTCTTTCTCACTATTGTTGATCAATATTCCAACTTTGTCTCTGTCTCTCTCCTCAAAAACAAGAGCAACCAAAGCAGTCATTGACTACATTTCCAAAGCCGAACGTGCGACAGGAGAAAGCATCAAAACCATCATATCAGACAACGGCAGCGAATTCGTTGACAATGAACTGGCAACCCATCTAAAGAATCTCGGTATCACGCACCACTTCTCACCTCCACCCACTCCCCAGCACAATGGAGTGGCAGAGCGAATGAACAGAACCCTCCTTGACAAAACCCGATGCATTCTTCTTCAAAGTCAATTTTCCAAGCACCTGTGGGGAGAAGCAGTCAGCACGGCGGCCAACCTATACAACATAATTCCGTCCTCCTTGAGTCAAGGCAAAACGCCTCGCGAGCTCTGGACTGATGCCCCTCCATTCAATTACCAGTGTCTTTGACCATTTGGGTGCAAGGTTTCCTACTTAATTCCAAAAGCAAACCAAACCTCCAAACTTGATCCACCAGGAAAAATCGGCTTCCTGCTAGGTTATGTCCACAATTTTTCTAGCTACAAGGTATATGACCCAATAACCAAGAAGGCCATCATTACCTCAAACATCAGGTTCTACGAAGACGAGTTCTACAATCCCTTCACTGAAAAGGGGGCAGAACAAGCCAACACTGGAAGTGAACGCGAGGACCAAAGATCAAATCCTTTTCATCCCATGGAGCCAGCAGTCAAGCCGTTTCCAACAGAGAATGCACCAAGCCCACAACTCATCAACCCTTACCCGGTGCTCACATCCCACAAGGATGCTCCACCATCCGTCTCTTCCAACCAATCAAATTCCCACATTCTCAACCACCCTTGTCGTGAAGGCTCAAAAATTGGCGAATTCACAATTTCCCTCCTCACCTACGCGTAATAAATGGAGTAGTCTTTCTTCATTGCAACACTGACTTCTTGAAAGTGCAGTAACGGTAAGAAATAACTGAAGGGACAACACAAAATTTAAGAGGTGAGCAATGAATAGTAGAGAGACATTCGTGTATGAGAGAACCAATCTGTCAGAGGAGATGTTTACCGGTAGAAACTAGACCTAGATAGTGAAAAGCGTAGATCCTCAGACAGGAGGGGGAAAGGAAACTAGCCTGAACCGTTGAGATTGACATGAGACAAAAACAGTAGGAAGTGAGTAGGGATGGTGAGTGAAACAGAGTGAAGGAAAGATGCGGAGATGAGGATCGAGATCAGTAGCTACCTCCGGCCTAGTTGCTTCAGGCTCCTCCTGATCTTCTGAGGGAGCTGACGAGTGATCGAGACGGACAAGTGATGTAACAACGGTGGAACGGGCGGGAGTGAGGAGCGAGGAAGGTGGGCTTGGTAGGGACTGGTGGTTGAGAGTTGGAGGGTTGGACAGAACAAGAATGGGAGATCGTCATGGGTTTCAAGTTGGAGACTGGGGCGCTTACCACCGGGGGAGGTTGTGTGTCTACGGGGGACACAACACGGGTGCCGCGACCCTTAGACGGGGACTGCTGAGGTCCAACGCTTACACTCCTCCTGAGCTCAGTGGTGTGTAGTCAAAGTTGTTCGCGGGCGGAGGATACCTTGATGTGCCCAAGGGGCTTGGTCAGGATATTGGCTATCATGTTGGAGGAGGGAACCTGCTCTATTGAGAGGAGCAATTTTGACACCAGATCTCGGAGGTACTGATACCTAATCTCTATGTGCTTTGAGTTAGGGTTCAGTTGAGCTTCCTTACTTATGAAGTTGGCGCCAGAGTTGTTGTTGAAGATGATGGGTTTGGTAATGGCCACTCCAAGACTGATGATTAGGCCAAACAGCCACCAGATTTGCTTGGCACAGTGATTCATTGCAATGAAATCCGCCTCAGTGGTAGATTGTGTGACAACGGTTTGTTTCTTTGTCATCCAGTGCACAGGGTTTTGAAGAGTTTTAATATGAGTAGCAAGGTTATTTGGAGAAGGAAGGAGTATGGTAGGCTACTGAAGAGCCAGATGAGATGTATTGATAAGGCTACAAAGAGCCAAGGACAGAGGGAAATTACTTGTATAGTCAAGTGGAACTGATCTGAAGAGGAGGAAGGGACACTCCGGTTTAGTTGTCTGGTAATCAGATGATTTTCATTCATGGTCCAAGGGAAGGACCAGTATTTATGGACAACTAGAGAACCCCAAAGGGGGCCTAAGGCAGCAGGTTAGAGACAACTAGAGAGCACCAGAGGGGGCCTAAGACATGGGTAATGAGATAATGAAAACAGTAAGATAGCAATAAGGTAACTAAATTTGTTAGTTACAGAATTTGAACATCAAAAAGACAACATTCCACCTTAACTGACAAATTTGGGAACCAATTCAAGACCAGAAAGCATTCCAGAGATTCATGATAAATGAGAGGAGAATATGAGAATGATAGAGATATGAGAGTTGAGTAATAAATGACAAGACACCACCTTGTCAGGATATGAGATGGGGAAATGATAGCCTATTTTAAGAGGAGCAACAAGGACCTCAGGCATAGTTGCCTAGCATGATATGGGGAATGATAGCCTATTTTAAGAGGAGCAACAAGGACCTCAGGCATAGTTGCCTAGCATGATATGGGGAATGTTAGCCTATTTTAAGAGGAGCAACAAGGACCTCAGGCATAGTTGCCTAGCTTAATGGGGAAGAATGATATGATGATGATGATGATGATGATGATGATGATGAGGGTAATGGTATAGCTTAATGGGTGAGAATGATATGATGATGATGGTGATGGTGATGGTGATGGTGATGGTGATGGTGATGGTGATGGTGATGGTGATGGTGATGGTGATGGTGATGGTGATGGTGATGGTGATGGTGATGGTGATGGTGATGGTGATGGTAATGGTAATGGTGATGATAATGGTGATGGTGATGGTGATGGTGATGGTTTTAGAGATGAAGTTGGAATGGAGTGGTGACAGTTATAGGATAATGGTGGTGGATGACAGTATAGCATGATAAGGAATGTGGATATATTAAAGATAGAGGGTGGGGAGCTGGAGATATAGAGACAGTATTGAACAAAAGGAGGAAAGGATCCCAACACACCAGACTGTTCAATACTGGATGGAAGGGAGGTTGATATGTTGTTGAGGTTGATTGTTGAGTTGTTGTTGTAGAGTAGGATGCAATGTTAGAGATGGAGTGATGGTGATTGAGGTTGATGGGTAAATTGATGGAGGAGATGGAGCAAGGTTGGGTGTAGTTAATGGAGAAATGAGATGAAAGAGATGGAGCAAGTGGTGATGTAACAGGTGGAGCGGAGGAGATGAATGGGAGCAAGCAAGCTGTTGAGATGGAGAAATGGAGCAATATGGGGATGAGAAGCGATGAGCAAGATTGAGAGGTGGAAGAGCAAGGTTGCAAGGGAGGAAGCAAGCAATGAAGCAATGTGGTGATGTATCACATGAAGCAGAGGAGATGGATGGTAGCAAGCAAGTAGTTGAGATGGAGTGATGAGAAGGATGAAAAGCGGAAGGATGGGCCAAACAAATGGACCACCCTGGGAATGATGGCTGTAGATTGATGAGTTGAAGAGATGAGCAATTGGTGGAAGAGATGGTGGCAGCAGTTGATATTGAGAGTGCTGAGTGGCTCAATTGAGGATTGAGGACAACAAATGGAGCATCAGGAGAAGTTGCGGATGAAGCACAAGCAAGGTTGCCATCAAGGCAGCAAGAGAACCAGCGGAAAAACAAGGGGAGTGCGCAAGCAAAGTTGCAATTGTGGAGGAGAGGAGAGAGAACAGAACGCGCAAGACGTCAGAGGATGATTGGGACCCTCAACGGGATGGTGGTAGGATGGATGGGATTGATTGGATGATCTTCTGATTTGATTAGCTCATCATCATCCAAACCTTCCTCTTGATTGTAGAGATTGGTGCAAGTCAGAAAGGGATAGGGGGATTTGATGTTGGCCCACTTGATGGATTTGATCAAGGAGGTGGATGATGGCTTGTTGACAGTTGATTTGCTTTCAATCTCCAACCAACCAGAGATATCAACGTAGGAGAATATCTGCAGGGATGGAATCAATCAAGTGAGGATCATGACTTGAGATTTCATTCCAGCCTGAACATGGATGAAATCATGACAGGTGAATGGACTACAGTTCCAATTCAATCAACAAAGTTTTTTGAAACTTGATAGTGAATGGGACCAAGCATTCAACTTGTGAGGCCACCAACAACGTAGGGGGGTCTTGAGGACAATTTGAAGGTCTTGCAGGTTTGGAAATTGGACGGCCAATCTATCAATCAAGCTTGGGTTAAAGTCTTCATCACGCCAAACTGTCAGCCTTAGGGTGGTTAGGAGATTGGAGCTAAAGGCGTCTAATAGGATCAAGAGATTGTGGGTCAAGTAAGGCTTGTCTAGGTCCAAGGTCTTCAGGATCAGACTTGAGCCCAAACTGGTGATCAGGTCAATATTCCGCCTGAGGGAGGATTGTAGTTCTGAGAGTGAGTGACCGTAGAATCCCTTGAGGGTGAGAGATTGTAGGCTAGACCAGAGTTGGGATGGGAACCAAGGATTGACAGAGGGGTAAGGGACCAAGAAGTCTCTACAGATCCTAAGCTTGAGGAGGTTTGGGACACAATGGATGATGGGTAGGATGGAATCATGGATGGCAATGAGATGAAGGGTTGTGAGATGGTTGAGATGGAGGGATGAGGAGCGCTGGAAGGGTAGGGATGATGATGAGGTAGAGAGCTTGAGACCAGATAGCTAGAGAGATCTGAGGTTGGATTGATGAGCTAGGGAGATCAGGAGGAGTGGATTGATGGAGATGAGATTGTAGGGCAAACAATGAGTGACCCAATCCAAGTTGGCGGGATAGCAGAAGAATTGGATTGATTGGAGTTGGATGAGATGGGAGAGAGAATGGGAGAGGGAGTGAGAGGAGGAGGATAGGTTGAGTAAGGGTTTGAAGGAATAGGGATGGTTGGAGATCATGAAAGAAGGGATGAAGAGGAGAGAAAAAATTGGATTGTGAGAATTTATGAGATTGGCAATGAGACAACCAGTTGGAACAATGAAGTTGACCAGATGACTTAGTGGGATGAGCTTTTGGCTTTTAACCGTGAAGAGTTTTAATATGAGTAGCAAGGTTATTTGGAGAAGGAAGGAGTATGGTAGGCTACTGAAGAGCCAAATGAGATGTATTGATAAGGCTACAAAGAGCCAAGGATGGAGGGAAAGTACTTGTATAGTCAAGTGGGACTGATCTGAAGAGGAGGAAGGGAAACTGCGGTTTAGTTGTCTGGTAATCAGATGGTTTTCATTCATGGTCCAAGGGAAGGACCAGTATTTATGGACAACTAGAGAACCCCAAAGGGGGCCTAAGGCAGCAGGTTAGAGACAACTAGAGAGCCCCAGAGGGGGCCTAAGACATGGGTAATGAGATAATGAAAACAGTAAGATAGCAATAAGGTAACTAAATTTGTTGGTTACAGAATTTGAACATCAAAAAGACAACAGGTTTCCATATAAGGTGATTACAAAACCAGTGGTTAATTTCCTCATGTCCATAGAATTGGCGTAGTATGCATCAGCCCAGCCAATCAGATGTTTTTTTGGTTCTGAGGTCTTGGTTTACAGTAACCCAACATTGGTTGTGCCACAGAGGTATCTCAATAGATGTTTGATGATGTTCCAGTGATTAATGGTGGGCTTGGATGAGTGGTGAGATAGGAAATTCACCATATGAGTGATGTTGGGTCAAGAGTGTAAAGAAAGGTGATTTAGCATACCAACAGCCTTCTCCATGATTTTCACGTCAAATGGTTCAGCAGATTTGGCGGCCAGTTTGACCAGGTTCATTGGGGCTGGACCTTTGACTGGATTTGCTGCGGACATAACAAACTTGTCCAGTAGATTTTTGCAGTAGTTCCGTTGATTTACAAGTATGGAGCCATCCTCCTTCCAGTCAAGTGTGTAGCCCAGATGTTGCGTTGGCTTGGATGTTGATTTGATTTTGTAGGTTAACCTCAAGCCATCCAGAAAGGCCAGTATCTCTCAAGTTGACTTACCCACTATGAGATTGTTGTCAATGTGGATGTGTAGAAGTAGGGACTTTGATTCATTGTGGAAAATTGACTCATTGGAAGTGGAGGAGACCATTACCAGCGTCTTTAGAGTGTCTGTGAGATGTTTCTTCCAACATCTGGGGGGCTGTTTGGTGCCATAGAGTGATTTTTTCAGGCACCAGACCCAGTCCTCTTTCCAAGGGACTTTGAATCCCAAAACCTGAGAGAAATGCACTGTGGTGTTAATTTACCCATATAGGAACACTGTTTCTACATTGAACTGGTGGACTTCAAGACAGAATTGGACCACCATTGAAAGTGGGACTTTGAGAGGCTCATTCCTCCAAACACTGGAGTAGGTGTCATAATAGTGTCAATCCTTCTCCTTGTGATTACCAAAACACACCCAATTTGATTTCCTCCTCATCAATTCACCAAACTTGTTTTTCTTCCTTACCAGGTGCCACATCCCTCCAATGACCTTGTTGTCCTTGGGTGGGGGAACCAGTGTCCCAGTGTTTTTTGAGATGAACAACTTTTTTTCCTCAGACATGGAGGCCAACCACTTCTCTTTTTAATTGGGAGTAGCAAACACTTCATGAACCAAGACAACCAGCGCCAGGTCCACCAAGTCCTCACTCTCCAGAGGTGGGTGGTGTTGTTGTCTGGAGGTGGTTAGAATCACAGAGGGGTTTATGTCTCCAGAGATTTTCCTTGGCGCAGTCTTGTAGTATGGCATGTAAGCGTACCCCTTGGAAGGTTGAGGATTCTGTACGGGTATGGCAGGAGCGGGAATAGGTTCATGGTTAACCTTGGCAGTTTGGTCGGGGGCCCCATTGGCTGAAGAGTCAGGGACAGATGCGTTGGAACCCAGAGAGTGTAAAGGGTTCTGTGAGTGAAAGTTGGTAACTCCCACCATCACTTGCTGTTCCGGGGAGGTGATTGGCAAGCCAGATGTGGGGGTACAGACATGGCTGGGAAGGGAGTCAAGATATTTATGTATGGCGTTGGAATACTGGTACTTGAAGTTGAGTTTGGCCGCAGCAAAGTTGATAAGATTGCAACAAATAGATTAGAACTGAAAACCAACAGACTTCAAAAAAGAGTTAGAAAGTTGAACAGCTTGAAAAAAGATGAGAGAGAAGAAAAGAAAGGTGAAGAGACAAACAGCTCAGACGTGGCTTTGAAGAGTAGATGAGAAAAGAACCCTGGGAAGTGTGCAGGAGATAGAGGAGAGAAACGTAGAAGAGCAGCTGTAGGTGTGATACTAGATGGTAAGATGTGGCGAGCTGAGGTGGTCTTGAGGATCATATTCTTACCAGGCACAGAATCAAAGACAAGTAGTTGGTCCAATGATGAGTTGGTGGGGGTTGGATTGGATCAAGGACGATAGAAGGTTGCGGGAGAGAGAATAGGATGGTGATGGTTTGAGAGGAAAGAACAAGATGAGGAAAGTAGATTGAAAAGAAAGAAAGAAAAAGAAAGAATATAGAAAAGGTAGAAGAATATAAAACAGGTATTGACGAGAAGGACAAGGAGAGAGATGGTTGACCCAAGGAGAAGAAGGGGAGGAGCCCAAGCCCCTGAGAGAGGCCAGGTTCTGAGTTAAGAGGGGTGAGGAGGTCACCCAAGTTTCACAGGAGAGATCACCGGGGGACCCGTCTTAGCTGGAGCAACCTTTGAAGACAGGACCGCAATATTCTAGTATTGGGTAATACTTAACACCCCACATGGCTGGTGAGGAGATGATCCAAAAGATTAGTTGTTTGAGGGGGAAAAGATTTTCTTTTGAAGGAGTTCCAAGGAACTAATTGAAGAGGCTTTAGTGAGAGAGTCAGCGACCATTAGTTGACTTTGAATCAGATTCAGAGTAAATTCACCGTTTGTAAAATCTTTGCGCAATCCTTTTGTCTTGATATCTATATGTCTGGACTTGGAGTGAGACCCAAACCTTTTAATCTTGTCATCCAAGCCCTTATTTTCAATGTGTAATATAGGCTTAGGTTCATGTGTTTGGTATATTTTGCCAATAAGGTGCTTGATCCATTTAAGTTCAAGGTAGCAATCCAGTGGAGCATTTAATTCAGATTCAGTAGAGGAGTAAGTAATGTTTCTTTGTTGAGTGGAGTTCCAGATGATTGGGCTTCTGTGATGAAGAACAATATATCCTGTTTGCAACTTGCCAAAGGTTGTGTCATCCCCCCAGGTGGCATCACTGAAGCTTGAGAGAGGTTCCTGGTCGGGATTGTAACTGATGACAAGTTTGAAGTGCTTAGTCGTTTTGAGATATTTCCACACCTTCCTGACTTCCCTCCAGTGAATCATCCCTGGCTTGGCCTTGAACCTAGCCAGGCAGGACACAGAGAAAGAAATTTCCAGACATGTGTATTGGGCTAGGTGATTAAGGAGTCCGGTGGCTGATCAATAATTGATGTTTAATTTTTGGAATTCCTTGTGATCAGCATTGGATGAGGGCTCAAGGTTCAAATTCTGAGTGAGTGGAGAGTGTACGTCCTTGCAGGATGTAAGGCCTAGTTCTTCCAAGCCACGGGCAATGTGATTGGGTTGACTCAGGAGAATTTTGTTTTCCTCAAGCTCCATAAGCATTCCAAGGATGGTACTGGGAGGATGACACAATGAGTTCTTGAATTGTTTGAGAAAGTTGCGTTCAAAGACTTGAGAATTCCCCACGTGGATTAAGTCATTGACGTGGAAATAAATCATTTCTTTTGTCGTAGAATTGAGATATAGGCAGGGATTGCTAGTTGATTCTTGATAGCCTTGAGATTTGATCCAAGAAGTCAAGGTTTCATACCAATTCTTGGGGGATTGTTTCAATCCGTAAAGAGATTTCTTGAGCTTTAGATATGGAGACTTTCTATCAGAACCTTCTGGAGTTTTTATGATAACCTTTTTTTCAAGAGGAGCGTGTAAGAATGTGCCTTTAAAGTCAAACTGAGTCAATTTAATTTTTTGTTTTAGACCATACGTGAGGGCAACTTGGAGTGATCCTAGTTTGCCAGTTGGAGCCCAATTTTCATTGCAATTGATCCCTAGAACTTGATTAAATCCCTGGACGCAGAGTCAAGCTTTGTATTTGACCAGATTGCCATGAAAGTTTTGTTTTACTTTGAAGACCCAGGTTGTATTAAGGATTTTGTCCGGAGTACCATGGTATTCTTCCCAAATGTCCTGGAGTTCTATGGAGTTCAATTCATTGTCAGCCGCCTTCTTCCATTTTGGCCATTCAGAGCACTTCTTAGCAGCCTTGTAAGAAGGGGGTTCGTAGTAATGATGGAAGCCATATCTTCAAGGCTTTTTTGTTTTGCACTTGGGTCTTTGAGAGGTAGATGGAATAGAGAACTCTGGAAATTGAGAAGGCATGAAAGTAGGATTGGGGGAAGATGATGCTGCGGACATTGCGTCTTCTTGATCCAATCCAGATTCTGAAGAATTTTCCTGAGATTCTTGTATGGTGTATTGCTTTTCAGCTGAAGAGAAGTTGGATTCTCTGAATTCCGTGTTTTTTTTGTCTGAATAGATTGGTCCCAGGTGGTTTGAAGAATGGTAAGTTGTAAAGAGAATTCTTAAGAAACTGTACGTGTTTGGTTTCAACAAGGCCACCCAAGGAGTTGAGAATAAGATAGGAGTGAAACACAGGATTGAACCCAATCAGGAATCCTTCCAGTCCTTTCTTGTCAAACTTTGTTCCCTTTTGTAGGAAATTTGCAAGGTAGATGACCAAGGATCCTGCAGGTTTTAAGTAGTTAGCGGGTAATTTCTTGTTGAACATCAGCTCCCAAGGGGATTGGTCATTACCTTCCCTAGGGACTTGGTTGAGCATGAAGCAGCAGCTTCTGACCACAATGTGCCAGTAGTTCTTGCTTAACTTGGATGATGAGAAATTTACACACGCGGACTCAATAATTGTTTGGTTGGCTTGTTTGGCCCGTCCATTGTGCTGAGAGTGGTAGGGTTCAGACGTCAAGAGTTTGATATTCTTGGTTTTGGCAAAGCTCTTCAGGGTTTCGTTTGTGAATTCTGTGCCCTTATCAGAAAAGATCTCCGTTGGATAATAGTTGAGCCATTTATGTTCTGTCTCAAGGATGCTGATGATGACATCTGGGATTTCTTCTTTGGTCATGAGGGGAAAGGCCAAGAGGTAGCCTGTGCAGTTATCCACGAGCGTTAAGATATATCTGTGGCCAGCTTTTGATTTCAGAGTGATTGGAACTATTAAGTCTAAATGAATTCTGTCGAGAGGCTTTGACGAAGGTGTGGAAGTAGCTGAGAATGGAGCTCTTGTGATCTTGCTCTTCACCCAACCGTCGCACTGGAAGTTACTTAATTTGTCTTTAGAATATTGGTCTTTGAGAATGGTTTTGAGTGTTGAGATCAAGGCGTGTCCGTAAATCTTATGGATGTCAGAGAGCAATTGAGCTTGAATCGGGAGAGACAATGAGAGCTGGTTTGTGAGATTGACCAATAGGTTGATTCCAGCAATCTTGGGTTTCTCAATAACAAATAGGCTGTCGCGGATCAGTCCTTTAAGTACCATCTGGCCAGCTTGAATGATTCTGAATTGATCTTGTTCTTGGGAGAGATTACATCCCTTTTTCACCAAAAGGCTGGGACTAATAAGATTGACTACAATGTTGGGTATGTACAAGCATTCTTCAAGAGTCATGACAGAATCCTTCCATTCCAGTCAAACAGTTCCTGTTCCTCGTATCTTGAGATTGGCTTCTAGCTTTCCAGTTTTAATCTCATCAGCCTCATCTTGCAAATTAACTGAGATGAAATATTTTGGGTTGTTGAATATGTGAATGTTGGCGCCCAAATCCAAGAGGAGATTAGGTGTGTTATCAGCATTGATCCAAAGTGTCAGTAACGCGTGATAGTTGATGGTAGGGGTTTTCTTGATTTGGCTCTTCCATTCATTCTGTTGTTCTATCCACCAGGATGGAGCAATTTGGGGATGAAGGTGGAAACAGGAGGATTTGGGATGGGGAGCATTAGGGTCATGGAAGCCTTCCTTGCACCAAATGCAAGTCTTTTTCTCTCCTTGGTCTGTTTTGTTTCTAGTGGTCACTAAGGTGACGTCAGAGGTGGTCTTGCCCATTTTGAGTTGTGCCTTGCGCTCATTATTGTATTGGGTTAGATGGTTGAACACCATCTCTACTGTCACTGATTTTTTGCCATGCATAATCTGTTGCTTTAGGTTCTCTAGAGTTGGTGGAAACTTGAAGAGTATGAGGTACGCCAAGATGTCCTTTGGTAGCTCTATTCCAACATCCGCCATGCGAGTGAGTGCTTTTCAAATATCCTTTATGAATCCTTCAATGGCCTGTTTGTTAAAGGGAGCATGGAGAAATTGATTGAATATTTGGGCTCTGTTGGCTGTCTCGGATGAAGCAAACCTTTGTGTGATCTTGGCCCAGAGTAGCTTAGACAACATAATGTTTGCGGCGTTGACAACGTTGGAGTGAGTTGTGCTATCAAGTTTAGATAGGATAATTGCCCTGATTTCTTGATCTTGTTTTATAGGTAATTGGCCGAAATTTCTGGTTATGGCGTCCTTGATGTCTTTGAGATCAAACAACATCATCATTTTGTCTCGCCAGATGGAGTAGTTGTTGTCGTTGAGAGGAGGGATAGCATCCACGGAGGCCTTGAGCGCAACCTGATAGAAATAGTCATTTGCTCCTGTTGGTTTGTTCATTCTTGGTAAGATGGAGTTGTCCTTTGGAATTTAACCGTGATAAGATTGAGACAAATAGATTAGAACTCAAAACCAACAGACTGCAAACAAGAGTTAGAAATTAGAAAAGCTTGAACAAAGATGAGAGAGAAGAAAAGAAAGGTGAAGAGACAAACAGCTCAGACTTGGCTTTGAAGAGTAGATGAGAAAAGAACCCTGGGAAGTGTGCAGGAGATAGAGGAGAGAAACGTAGAAGAGCAGCTGTAGGTGTAATACTAGATGGTCAGATGTGGCGAGCTGAGGTGGTCTTGAGGATCATATTCTTACCAGGCACAGAATCAAAGACAAGTAGTTGGTCCAATGATGAGTTGGTGGAGGTTGGATTGGATCAAGGACAATAGAAGGTTGCGGGAGAGAGAATAGGATGGTGATGGTTTGAGAGGAAAGAACGAGATGAGGAAAGTAGATGGAAAAGAAAGAAAGAAAAAGAAAGAATATAGAAAATCTAGAAGAATATAAAAAAGGTATTGACAAGAAGGACAAGGAGAGAGATGGTTGGCCCAAGGAGAAGAAGAGAAGGAGCCCAAGCCCCTGAGAGAGGCCAGGTTCTGAGTTAAGAGGGGTGAGGAGGTCACCCAAGTGTCACAGGAGAGATCACCGGGGGACCCGTCTTAGCTGGCGCCACCTTTGAAGACAGGACTGCAATATTCTAGTATTGGGCAATACTTAACAAAAGTCCCAACTGACCACAATGTTCCCTTTGGTTGTTTCCAGAAACCTTGCGGCATTGGAACGTGGCTCATTTCCAACAAAGAGCAGATTACGCGCCACCGGGGTGATCTTGTGTGAATTGGACTGTTGGTGAACCGCCACCTTCAAACCAAAAGGTAGGAACTTATGTTGTGGTGGTCTTTTAAAGACACGCGTTGGAATTTGCTGCGTGCTCAGCAATGGGTGAAGCTTTTCCGCAACAAGTCGCGCTGCAGGCTCAGAATCTGGAGACACGGCATGGATTGGATTGGATTGTACGGATTGTGCGGGGATTGTGCGTTGCAAGATGTGGATTGGATTGCGCGGGTATATCTTGGATATCTTGAATGGCACATTGGGAAGATGCAGACATGCGCCAGGGGCTCTGAGTTGGGTGCAGCGCAAGGGCCAAGTCATGAGAAGGACAAACCGGGTAGATGTAATGGAAGGCGGGAAATACAGATGGATATGGGATACGGGACAAGGATTATGGGATGTGAAGGATAGGGTTGGGGCTAGGGTTCTGTGCTTGGGGGTTGTATTTCATTATTCTTGCTTTTTTCTGGTTTTACTTAGGTTAGGGTTGAGGAGGAGGATACTTAAGCTGCACCCTCAACCTGGATGGAGCAGGAGGGAGGAGATCACAGAGGATCACATTGGATCATCATAGGTTTTGGGAGGATCTTTTACTCTCAATTCTCTATCTCTAAGTTGATGGTTGAACAGTTGCACTCAGGGTTTACAGACGCAAGGGATCAATAACTTACAAACTTGGGAACCATTAAAGGAGAAGTCCTCTTCTGAATTACACATCTGGGGGTCTGGCTGGGAAGTAATCTTTTGTTCCTTGTCTCTTGAAGTTAACAAGTGTGATGTCCCAGTACCACCCATTGACCATTGCGGGGTCATCTAACGTTACCCCCACTCCTCTTCCTCCTCCTCCTCCTCCAGCTTCTCCAAAGCAACCCTCATCAGGGGTGGGCTACAGTGTCCCTTATTCCAATGATGGCGCCAATCACAGTCTTGTTTGCATCAGGCCGCAGGACTATCCTCACATCTGGTTCAACACTGAGGAAGTTGAGCAATTCCTTGCGCAATACAAAGGAATCGCCAATGTGGAAGATGAAATGGGTTTGGATAAGGATTGGCTTGTTTTCCTCTTCATCACAGACAAAGAGAAGCTTTGAGATGTGGAGGAGATGGAGGGATATGAGGAACTTGATTTGCAGAAACTGAAGTCACAAATCTTGGGGCGGTGGGGAAGGTGCAAACCTTGGTTTTGGGAAAGCAACTTTAAGCAAGCTGCAGCAGAAGCAAGCGCAAATGGCAGAGTTTGGAAGAGAGCGCAATTGGGGGATTATGTAGCAATGTTTGATTGGATCTATTGCTACCTGACAAAGAACCAGGTGATATTGGGGCAGACGGGCGCAAGGAAGAGCGGTGTTTTTGCAAGTACTCATTCCCCAACTCTGCAGGCGGGTGCAGCAGCACTTGTACAACAACAACCTGGTAAAGAGGTTGTTGGATGGGAGTATTGCGCTTCTTCTGGACATCCTTGTCATTTTTTGGGTGGTGAAAAGCGAGTTGGAATTGGAGGAACTGATGGAGGACATGGCAAAATTGTTCCAAACAGGGCCAAAGAAGTCTGCTTCCCACACTCCGGCGGCACCAAGGCAAGCTCCGGTTGCAGGCCCCTCAAAAATGGAATGAGCTCCGGCAACACCACAACAACAAGCCCAGAGGTTAGCAAGATGACGGAATTGATGAAGGATTTACGGATATTTCTGAGTCAAATTTTGTCCAGGTCACGCAATCAGCCTCCTCACCTTGGGGGACCGCTTCCACTGTCAAATTTGCCCGTGTTGCGGTTATGCAATTACTGCGGGGACAAGGGAAATTGGCGGTCGGGGTGCAATAAGATGACAAAGGACCTCAAGGGTGGATTGGTTGAACTGGTGGGAATGGGATTCATGTTCCTGATGGGCAAGCAGATCTCCTCCAAACCTGGGAATACAACTTTCATGGAGCAAGTGCGCGCGCAAGGACAGGAACCAGTGGTAACTGCTCAAGATTTGCTGGGGTTTTTCACTGGTCCTGGCTTATGGCAACTGCCTGGCATGGAGGAGGAAGTAAGGGTACTGGTGATGGAGGAACCCGCCGCAGTGGAAAGGATGGATTTTGATGCCAAGGAACAGGTACCCCTGGCAGCTCCTAAGACAATTGCCCACATTCCAGAAATGGATGTATGGCCAGTGAATCCGGCGGTAGAAATTGTGTGCAGGGTTATGGGGAATGATACAACTATTCCCTTGACATTGAAGGAGTTGGCGGCGGTGTTGTTGGAGGTAGTAGATGAGATGGTTCAAAAGCTGAAGGATTGTGGACACAATAGGATCCCTCCAATGGTGAAACGTGTGAACTTGGCTTGGGATGACGTGGAGCACAAGCTAGTGGGGATGAAATTGGTTTCAACTCCACTGGCTTATGTTCTGATGAAGATTGCTGGAAGGAAGGTATGGGCGCTGGTGGATAGAAGTTCCATGGTGAACCTTCTTCTGTCTAGGCTGGTGGATGAAATGGGATTGGTTTGGCGGAAATTCCCAATTGGGCTTTGCGTGCTTAATGGTAGGGAGTGTTGCATGGATGGGGTTGTGGAGGAGGAAGAGTTTGAGGTCGCAAGGGTCTGTAAACCACTTTCTTTTCTATTGTTTGATTGGGGGGAGGCTATTTTTGGACAGCCACTCATTTTTGGGTTCCAAGCGCTGTGGAATTCAGAAGAGGACTTCTCCTTTAATGGTTCCCAAATTTGGAAGTTATTGGTCCCTTGCGTCTGTAAACCCTGAGTGAAACTGTTCACCCTCTGACTGAGAGATAGAGAATTGAGAATTCCCCTTCCTCCCCCTTCCTGATATCCAGGTTGAGGGTGAGGCTTAAGTAGCCTACCACTCAACCCTAACCTAAGTACAACCAGAAACAAGCAACAATAATGAAATACAACCCCTAAGCACAGAACCCTAGCCTCAACCCTATCCTTCCCATCCCATAATCCCATATCCATCTGTATTACCTGCCTGCCATTACGTCCACCCATTTTTTCCTTCTCATGATGCGGCCTTGCACCGCGCCCAACTTGGAGCCCCCCGCGCATGTCTGTATCCACCTGACACGCCATTCCAGACATCCAAGATATATCCGCGCAATCCAATTGGCGTCTTACAATGCGCAATCTGTCCAATCTGATCCGTATCTTGCAATGGGCAATCTGCGCGCAATCCGTCCAATCCAATCCAATCCAATCCATACCGGTCTCCAGATTCTGAGCCCAATTTGACTGCTGCTGAGCCCGCAGCGCGACTTTCTGCGGCAAAGCGGCACCCATGTCTGAGCCCGCTTCCCCTGCTGAGCCTGCCACTACTGCTGAGCGCGCAGCGCGCAGCCTATTACAAATTGCGTCTATAAAAGACCACCACAGCGCAAATGACATTTGATCCAGAGGCGGGGAGGGAAGCATTGAAAGTGGAAGATTTGTTCGGCGGGCTATTTGAAACCACAATCTGCAATCAGGGGTTGGGGAAGTTGATTCAGGATTTGGCAAGAGAGGAGGAGGAGGACCCCGGTGCAGAGTTGGTTTTCAAGGGTGGTCCGGAGGCCTATTTTGAATAGTTGGCCAAGGTTACCGCACAGAGAAAGCTCTGGCTATTTGCGGGCAGTCAACCAGTGAGGAGCAGGTGGGAAGTAGGGAGGAAGGGCGGGATGCGCAAGCGCTGGAAGTAAGTCCCTTTCCTCAATGTGCATTTCCGGGATGTTCTTTGTAAAAACACTATCATTTTGCCATGCTTGTGAGCAAAGGAAAAAGCTGCGGTTTGGTTTTGACTAGGACCTATGGTAACGGATCAATGCAGATGGCATGGTGCAATGTTGGGAAGTATAATCTGGTTGCGCAAAAGGTCTGTCCCCGGAACAAAGCAATGCCACAGGATCTGAAAGGACCACTGTGACTGACCCCTTGGTTGCAGGACCCTTGGAAATCTCTGCTGAAGGTGTCACGATGGGTAACACCATTGAAGTGGATTATGGATGAGCGGATTGCAGCCCTTAACTTTGGACTGCCGGGCTGGTCAAGCACGGAGGAACAGGATTTTCTGAATTTGCTACTTGTTCTCCAGGAAAGAGTGCTTGCATTTGTACCTGAAGAGCGGGGACTTTTAAAGAGCAAGATATGCAACCCTTAAGTGATTCCAACAGTTCTGCACAAACCTTGGCAGATCAAGCCAATTCCAATTCTATGGGTAGTTTTGGGGCCCTTCTTGGAGCTGGTGTGCAAGCGTGTGGGGACAGGCCTTTACAAGCAATTGAAATCAAGTTAATAGAGTCCAATCTTTGCAGTGGTTAAGCAGGATGGGAAGTCATTACGGATTGTTCATGATCTGCAGTGGCTCAATTTTTTTACAATCCAAGATTCAAGAAGATATCTGCGCATGGACAAGTTTTTGGAATCTTTGGCAGGGCGCGCGTGCTACGGGCTGGTGGATGTGATGGGTGGATACAATCAGCGCAAACTCAATTGGAGTTCTCCTCCAATGACTGCCTTTGAAACCAGACTGGGCAGGATGCAACTGATGCGGCTGCTGCAAGGTGAAACTAACTTGGTTGCGGTTTACCAAGCGCAGATGACCTGGATTGTGAAAAAAAATCTTCCGCAGGGGGTGCAGATTTTAATTGACAACGCGGGCATCAAAGGCTCAAAGATGGATTACAGAGGGGAAACGCTTATGGATGCTCTGGGAATTTGCAAATTTTTCTGGGAGTATGCGCAAACACTGGAGAAGATATTGTTCCAGATTGAAGAAGCGGGGCTTACGGTGTCAGGGAAAAAGTTAGTGGTCTGCATACCTGCACTGGAGGTTCTAGGACATGTGGTGGCTTCCAACAGAAGGCGTATCACGGAAAAGAAATGCAACAAAGTCCTTGAGTGGCCCACAAAAAAGACTGTATTGCACATTCTCCAGTTCTTGGGATTTTGTAGCTATCTATGGATGTTCATCAAGCGGTTTGCGGAGGTTGCTAGTCCATTGCAGGCATTGAAGCGTAAGGGTGTGGAATGGATCTGGGGTCCAAACTGTGATGTTGCCTTTGACAAACCCAAGGAGATTGTTGGGCGCAATATTGTACTGCGGGACTTGGATTATGATGCCGGAGGAGTTAAGTTGGCCGTGGATTTGAGCAAGCTTGGCGCGGGGGCGGTGCTGACCCAGGAGGATGAGGGGAAAGATTGTCCAGTTCTTTACAAGTCCATTACATTTACGCCAACGGAGAGCTGGTACTTGAAGCCAAAGTTGGAGCTCTGCGGGGTCACTAAGATTGTATGGAGGTTGCAGCATTTGCTATGGGGGATTCACTTTATGCTTCTGGTGTATGCGGAGGCGCTGGCGCGGATGATGAATTTTCCAAAGCTGCCAAACGTGCCTATGACCAGGTGGGTTGCATTCCTTCAGTTGTTCTCTTTCACAGTGGTGCATGTTCCAGGGAAGGCCTTTACAAGGCTGGAAGCGCTGTCTTGGTACCCGCGGGATGATCCGTACAAAGCCAAAGAACCATTGGATGTTGAGGCCCCAACGGTTATGGTAGGGGTGGTGGAAGTAGGTGTGCAACTTCCGCTCCAGCAGTCCTTGAGGTATGCGGTCCTCAGTTTGTATTTGCGGAATCTTTGGTTTCCGGATGACATGCCAGCCAAGGTTGTTTTATGGATTCGGCGGAGAGTGGTAAATTTCTAAATGCAGGAAGGACAGCTATGGCGGCAGAGTGCGCTGGTACTGCTTGTGGTCAGCACGTCAAGGGCGGATCAGGAGGTAATTCTGAAGGATTGAGAGGCTAAAAAGAACCTAAATTTCAGTTATTGAGCAGAGACCTCAGAAAATAGAACTAGACACAATCTCGTGATAGATCACTTAAAAAGAACCAGACAGACTCTGGTACAGAGAGCTTGAGGAGAAAGGAAGAGAAAGGTATAAGAAATGGTAACAGCAACAGTGATGGATGAATGTGGTTGACGTAGGTTGAGCGTAGCGGTGATTCTGATGAGTGAACAATCCATATTAGTTTGAAGAAGATCTGGTAGTTGATTTAGTTGGCTGTAGTACTTACCTGACTCAAAAGCCTGGGGTCAGAGGTTCAATCTTGCGGTTGCACAAGGAAAAGACTTCCCCAGGATCTGAGCCAGGAGGACAGCTTTATATTTGAGCTGTTTGGATTTGGAGTACTTGCAGCGGGTTGCGGGACTGGAGTGAGTACTTGCAGCGGGTTGCAGGACTGGAGTGAGGAGTCACAAGTAAGGTTGCGAGTAAGGTGAGGAGTCATGGACATGAATAGTGGAGGTGCAGCAAGAATGAAGAATAAGATGAAAGATAAGAGGAAAAGGAAAACATATAGAAAAGAAAGAAATGAAAAGAAATGATTTGAACATATAGTCATAGCTGGAAGATACAGATTCTTCATCCTCCCTTGTTAAAATCATGATCCAATATTGAGACTTGTGAGTGCATGTTGCAGAGCTATCCGCGCCACTGGTTTAGTCAGGAAGTTGGCTAAGTTTTTCTTTGACGCCACCTTCTGGAGCTTGATCTCATTCTTAGCAATCTTGCTCCTAACAAAGTGAAAGCGTAGCTCCATGTGCTTTTTGTGGAAGCTAGAATGATTGGCTTGGTTTAGGGCCAATTTAATGGCGCCTTTGTTTTCTTCAAAGACGTTGGCTGGTTTAGTGGCTTCTTTGGGACAGATGTCTTGAAGGAAGGATTTGACCCACCAAATCTCCTTCAGAGCGTCTGCCAGGGCCTTGTATTCAGCTTTGGTTGTTAACAGGGATAATTTTGGCTGCTTTTTGCACTTCCAAGCCACCACGCAGCCCAACCATTGGATAACTAGACCTGAGATAGAGCGCCACAAGCTTGGGCACATGGCCCAGTCAGCATCCACATAGGCAAACATGTCCGCTGGAAGTTTGGTGGCTGAGGAGAAGATCAGACCTGTTGAGCTGGTGTGTTTCAGATAATTAAGAACGTGAAGCGCCGCTTGGTAGTGATGGAGATTTGGCTTGACCAGAAACTGGGCCAGGTAATTTACGGCAAAGGTGATGTTTGGACACGTGCATACGCTGATATGGTTGAGCTTGCCAATAATCTTTCTGTAGTTGGCCCCAGACAAGAGATATTCTTGGTTGTCCTTTTTGCTGGAGGAGTAGATCTTAGCATATGGTTTAAATGCAGTGGAAAAGGTTCAATGAGTAGGAAGTGGATACTGAGCGCATATGTGCTCAATGTAAGATTTCTGACAAATTTTAAATCCATCTTCTTAATGAACCACATTCATTCCAAGCAATAGTGATGCCAATCCCAGATCCTTGATCTTGAAGCGGGTGGCAATTAACTTGACAAAGTGGTTGGGATTGGCACTGAAGATAGCAATATTGTCGACGTGTACTTAAAAAAATGTCCCATCACGCCAGAAACGCAGTGGTTGGCTTTGCATTTGTTGAAGCCAATTTCTCCCAGACATTTGCAGAGGGTTTTTTACCAGGCAAGGGGAGCTTGTTTTAGGCCATATAGCGCCTTCTTTAGATGAAGGACCTTACCACTGGAGACAGCAATGTTTGCCGGAGGGTGTATGTATAGGTCTTCTTGGAGCGGAGCATTCAGGAAGGCTTCTTTCACATTGATTTGGCGGAATTGCAGTTTTCTTGAGGCGGCTAGAGCTTTCAGTAGACGCAGTGAGGTTTTGTTGCTGGTGGGAGAGAAGGTGTTGGAAAAGTCTGAGCCATATCTTTGATTGAAACCCTGAACACACAATTGCGCTTTGAACTCAATGATTCTGTTTTGATTGTCACGTTTTGTCCTGAAGACCCATATGCACTTGAGGGGAGATTTTCCGGAAGGCGGGGCCGCTTCTTCCCAGACATCAGAGCTGATCAAGTTGAGCTCTTCCATTTTCATGGATTCAATCCATTCTTCTTGGTACTTATATTTGAGAGCCTCTTGAAGGTTCTGAGGATCCACCTAAGAATGATCCACAATAAGATACACAGCAGGCAGACCTACTTTGCAGTGAGGTCTGCAAGTTCCATCAATAATGTTGGAAGGGGAGATGGAGTTGAGTGAGGGAGATTTAGAGGTGGAAGAAAGGTCAATGGGAGCAGGACCAGGGATATAGATGGAGGTGGATGGAGGTGGATGGAAGTGGCAAGGTATGATTTGGAATGATCATGGGAGGAGAGATAGAAGGAATTAAGTCGGAAGGATTGAGACAGCCAATTTTTCCGGTGTAAGATTTAACAGAAGGAAAGAGAGTATTGTGAAACATGACATTAGCAGAGAGAAAAATTTGAGAAGAGTCCATATCCAACAGACAAAATGACCAGAAGTCATTGGCGTACCCAAGAATGACAGCCTTTTTGCAGGTAGGTTGGAATTTGAAGTTTCTGTTGGCCTTTGGGATCAGAGCATATGCAGCGCTTCCAAAGACCTTGAGGCAGTTATAGTTGAACTTTTGATCATGCCATATCTGGTAAGGGATTTTGTTGTCACAAGAATTTGAGGAAAGAACGTTCAAGAGATGGGTTGCAGTATTGATGGCTTTGTCCCAGTACTTTGGTGGAAGATTTCTCTGGTTCAAGAGGAATCTGGCCTTCTCCAAGATTAGCCAATTGGATCTTTCTGCAAGGCCGTTTTGTTGAGGAGTGTACAATGGAGAAAAAGTTTGGGTAATTCCCTTCTCTGCACAGTACTTTTTGAGCTCAGTGGAGATGAATTCACCACCGTTGTCAGAGATGAATTTCTTGACAACCTTTCCTGTTTGACGTTCAGCACAAATGACGTAGTCTTTGATAGCCAGGTAAGAGTTGCTCTTGAGCTTGAGTAGGGCAGTGTATCAATGGCCAGAGAACTGGTCAGTGAGCAAAAGGAAATAGTTGAAGCCGGAATTTGAAGTGACTTGAATCAAACCTACTAATTCAAGATGAATGACTTCCAAGGTATTGGTGGCGGGCTTGAAGTGATGAGAGAATTGCATAGCAGTGCCTTTGCACGTACGGCATACCTTTCAAGCCGTCGGAGTTAAGGAACAGGGTAGATTGAGTGTCTTCAGGGCGGATGGTCCTGGATGACTCAGTCAAGCATGCCACGTGGTGTCTGGCTTGTTGAGTAGAAGCTTGGGTTGATGATTTTCTGAGAATCTGGTTCCGCAGAGCTCAGTGAGGTGATTGGAAGTGGAACCAATGAAAGAGAAGTCATTGCAAAAGATCTTGATCCCTGAAAAGCCAACTTTGGTGATAACCGTCTTCTTTGCTTTCAATTGTGTTAGATAGATGAGGCATTGATTGATTTTGGGAATCAGCAGAACATTTTGCAATACAATGACAGCGCCCAGATGATTAATCAATTTGGCAGGGCCAACGTTGTAAAACTCCAAATGGTGCTAAGCCGTGGCAGTTCTGTGGAGGGGAAAGGTGCTGTTTAGGCTTCCCTCCTAGGAGTTACAATAATATTTTAATGTAACCGGAATCAAGGTCCAGAACCTTATGGATGAGAAATCAAACTAAGAGAAGAGGATAAGAGTTGTCAGTAGCGATGGAAACAACACTATCTGAGACAAGATGGTGCAGGGAAAGACTTGAACAAATAAGTCAAGGTTTGTTCAGAGTTCAATAGAACAAGGCAGTTGTAAGTAACAACGCCCACAAGCTAATAACTCTGGTCTTCAGCAGCTGATTAGGAAAGATCAACTCAATCCCAACCAACCTCCAGGTTCTCAATGAACCTGCCCAACTCTCCGCAATCAAGCGCTTGAAGGGTACCAGATAACTATGGGAGGCTGAACAAAACAAAAGCAATTTGTTTATGAAGCTCTAGAAGCAAATCAATAACGAATTCGAGCAAGAATATCCCAACACTTCTCAAGGGACTCAAGAATAGCGTGGCAAAATTCAACCTCAAAGAAGAAGGGAGGTATAACACTCCAGGTTTTAAGCTTAATAAAACCTCTTCAATCAAACGTGATTGGCTTCCAGAAAGATGATCAAGGAGAGATCAAGACCAGTATGGTCGGAAAAAGGGATCAGAGTGGTATAACACACTCAAGAATTCAGGCAGACAGGAATTCTTCTTCAACCAGCAAGGCTATTGGTTGGTGATAAGGATCAAGGTCACAAAGGACTGAGTTTGAGTATGGAGGCTCAAAGGATCAAGGGGCAATCATAGATATACCCGGATAATTTGCTCAGATAAGTGGGGAAGGATGCCCACGGATAAATTGCTTATGATGATGGTCTCATAGAATGATGGGATTCTCTGATGCTCCTGCTGGGATGCTGGGATGCTGGGATGCTGGGCCAAAAAGGCAGGGGAGAGCCCCTCCTTATATGGGCAGGAGGCCCTGTTAGACTATATACAACGGATTCTACAAATAGAGCGGAAAAGGGAAGGCAACCATATGGTCACTCGCGTCGGTCTGTGGATGGGCGCGCGTAACAATACCAGAGTCACCCACCCCTTGTCCGAAGGCGGAAGCGGGTGGGAGAGTCCCAGGAAAGGTGTCGGATGAAGTCCATGAGAGCGCGGATGGGCGGATAGGAGATTGGCTTGAGAAAGTTGAGTAAATCCTGACGGCCTCGAGATCCACGACTGATAGATCAAGTGCAATGGGAGGTTTGAAGGATCCAAGGATTTTCCAAATGCTTGCGGGTGCGGTCGGGATGGATTCAGTAAATCATGGATGAGTGCCGCGCAACGGCAGCAATGAGGAGATTGGGAGGCGCAACAACAAAGATGAAGACACGCAACGACAAAGATGAGGACGTGCTATGACAACGGCGGAGATGACAAGCAACACGGATAAAGGACGCGCGACGCGCGCGGATGAAAGGAGCGCGGCGCGCGACGCGGATAATGGAAGCGTGGCGCGCGCGCGCGGTTAAATAATGGTTTGGATGAGCCTGAGGATAAGTTGTTCAGCCGGGCGGTACGTTTGCGCAACAGTTTATGAATTGAGGTCTTAAGGCGGCCAGGGTGTCCAGGATGGGGCACCACATCTCTCCCCAACTTACAGACTGTCCCTAGTCTGCTCCCGAGTTTTATGCCATAGAAAAAAAAAGAAAGAAAAGACAGATGATTGAAACCAAAGAATGGCCATTTTTGATCTTGAGAGCAATTGACGAGTTGAGAAAAATATCTTGATTCTTCCAAATGAGCCCTAGAAGCGGCAGGAATAGAACAAGGAGGGCGTCCCAGGTGCTCACATATGTGGCATACAGTAGAGTTTTACAACAAAAACGCAGCAAATGCCCCTGGTGGTGCACAATTAGGAGGACTTACTTCTGAGATAAGTTGCCCCCACAACAATGAAACTTCTTGACTTGATCAGCAGAGAACCTTCTGGCCAACCGAGTACCATCCAGCTCCTCCAAAACATAAGATCCACCTCTAACTTGATGAACCACTTGATAAGGGCCATTCCAACAATTAGAGAAAAGCTTGCCCCACTGGGTTTCCAAAGATCGATTATAAGCTAAAACTAGGTCACCAGGGTTCAAGGGTTCCCTGATTTGATTAGAGTGCTTGTCCTCCCAATACTGGACGGATTTTGCTCTGGACTCCATCATCTTTTGATAAGCTTCATCACGAACGTCTTCACTTCGCTCAAGTTGCTTGGATCTAGCAACTAACAGATCAGTGGTTGAGGACACCTCTCCCCAAGAGATGCCCAAGAAAGATTCCATTTCCAGATCCAAAGGAAGGACTGCTCTTTGACCAAAGATGATTTCATAAGGTGAGTAGCCAGTAGTCCTTTTGGTTGAGATTCAATCAGAGAAGAGAACAAGAGGAAGGAATTTGCGACAATTCTTGCCACTTTCACCAGCCAGTTTAACAAGTGCAGCCTTCAAAGGGGCATGGCCTTGTTCCACCATGCCTTGGCCTTCAGGATAATAAGGAGTAGTAACTCTATGTTGTCCAGGAAGGGATTGGATCATTTCAGCAAGCTTGCCCCCAAATTCAGAGCCACCATCAGTAGAGTAAGATCAAGCCAGGCCATAACGCATTGTCCAGGTCTCGTAGAGGAAAGCTGCCACTGATTCAGAGCTAAGGTTCTTAAGAAATTTCGCTTCAACCCATCCGGAAAAATCATCTCTAGCCACAATGAGGTACTTAGCACCACCTGCCTTAATATGAACCACATCCATAGCAATCCTTCCAAAGACAGTGGACTCCCCAGTAGGATAAAAAATTTTGGCTGGGCGCCTGAGATCACGTTTTTGACAAACTTCACCACTCTTGCACCATTGGGAGAAGGATTTCTTCAAAGATGGCCACCAGAATCGTTTGGATAATCGTCGATAAGTTTCAGTTTCCCCACAATGACCAAGGCCTTCATGGAGACTTTCCAGGATAGAATCTTGTTTAGAGGGAATAGTAACAACAATAAGAGCACAAGGATTGCCCCTCTTCATAAGTCTAGAGCCTTGAACAAAAAAAATTAGAAGACTTTTGTTTAAGAGATTGAAATTCCTTAGCAGAGAGATCAGGAGGTTTTTGAAGAGTTGAAAGGTACTGCTCTAATTTAAACCAGAAGCCTTGTTGAAAGCCAGAATAATTTTGTGAAGAAAAAGAGAAAATAGGTCGAATTAAAGGTTCCTCTTCATTGAAATCGGTTCCAAAATCAGATTCGTTGTCCCCAAGAGGTCGTCGAGATAAACCGTCAGGCATGGTGAAAGATTTTCCCGGCCTGTGAACAATGTTGAAAGAGAAAAGCTGGATAAAGGCCACCCAACGAGTCATAGGAGCATTGGGAAGACTGGGAGCGTTGATCATTTCAATGATGGATCGAGCATCAACTTGCAATTCGAAATGTTGGCCCCAGAGAACGGTTTGAAGTTTCTTCATCATTCGAGCCACACCACAGAGTTCCAGTTTGGGCTGGGAGTATCTAGATTCTACATCTGAAAACAACAAAGATTCATAAAGAGCAGGACGGTCCCAACCATTTTCATCTTCCTGAGTAAGGACGGCCCCAACAGCTTGATAACTAGAATCAACAGCCAGCTTGATCTTGCCAGCTCCAGGTCCGTAAGAGATCTTTTTCAAAACTATGTCTTTACCAACTATCCTTTTGAGTAGCTGGAAAGCACATTCACAATCTTGGGTCCAAATCCATTCAGCATCTTTTCTGGTTAGACGACGCAAGGGTGCACAGATTTCAGATAAAGATGGGATAAAGATTCTAACATAAGTGACAACACCTAGAAAACCCCTAACTTCAGTTGGATTGATTGGGGTAGGCCAAGAGATGATCTTGTTGACTTTGGCTGGTGCCATCCTTCTTCCTTCCTTGCAGACCACATGACCAACAATTTCCAGAGCAGGGACACAAGCCGCCAGTTTGGATCCAGAGACAGTAAGGCCAGATTCCTCGATTCAAAACAGAATCCTCTCCAAGGTAGTAGCATATTCCCAGATAAAACGACAAATTCCTGAATGCCAAGGTAAGAGCTCATTATCATAGTCAGATACTGGACCTTTAATTCCGCCATTGTCAATAAAGATACCAGCATGATTGGGGATTTCATCCTGGAGGATCCACATCATCTGAGCCTGATAGACTGCAACCGAGTTGGTGGCTCCTTGAGGCAATTGAGTAAGTTGAAATCGACCAAGAGGGGTATCGAAAGTAGTGAGAGGAGGAGAAATAGGATTTAAGGATCGTTTTTCATAGCCACCCATAATATCCCCTAGACCATAGCAAGCTCTTCCCGCAAAGGATTCAACAAATTCTTCAGTAGCAGGAGGGATAACAGAGTCTTTAATAGTAACTTTATTACGAGGTTGAAGATCATGAACTATTCTAAGTTTACCATTACTCTTGAGGACACAGAAGACGGGGCTGGAGTAACTAGAATTTGACTGTTCATACAGGCCAGTTCGAACTCGTTCCCGGACCAACTTGATGAATTCGTCAACTTTAGCAGCAGGGATAGGGATCTTTTTCTTTTGCCAAGGATCATGTTCAACTACAGGGATGATATAAGGGAGGCCATAGGATTCCCGCAAGAGACCTCTCTCTTCTTCACAGAAAGCAATAGATTTTTCTCTTAGAGATAAGACATTTTTGATTAAGTTTAACTCATCAGGAAGAAGCCATCCATCTGGACCAAAGTTGACCACCTTCAGACGTTCTTCAGTGACCCGTCCATTAGGCACAAAGGGACCAGTAAGAGATTGAGGAAGACCACAGTAAGGATCGCGAGATAGGGGAGGACGCATAAGGGGAGGATTGAGGTTGAGAGGCATAGGCTGGTTAACTGGTTGGATCTTCTTAGCAACTGGTTTATACTTAGTGGCAAAAGAGAGAAGTTCTTGTTTTCTCCAAGAGTTGACCAGAGAGACTTGATTACGAAAGCTGAGTCCAAGTTCCAACATCTTCCAAGTCCGATGTTCTGCAATATCCTTGAAGGGTGCCTTTCCCATAAAAGGAGAACCAGGAGATAATACGTTGCTCACATGTGTGGCACAAGGTAGGGTTTCAAAAATGACAGTAAAAGATTGCCCTTGCAGTGCACAATTGGGAGGACTTACTTGTACCCCAAATTGCCTCCACTGAAGCCCATATTCCTTCATACCAAAACCACCAAAAACAGAATTGCAGTTAGGATCTAGTTTAAGCTCATTGCGGAGATTCAAACCGGAACTGAGAGAAGATTGATCAGACTCAAAAGTAGAAGGAAAAGAAGACACAACAGATCCAGAGAGAGAAGGAGATGGAGAAGGAGTATCTTTGGATTTTTCTATTTTGATATGTTTTTGTTTTTTAATATTCTTGAGCTCAGACAAGAATGATGAAAGGAATGAAAAATAAGCCTGAGGGATGGAAGTTGACCCTTGAGTTGCAGTCTGAGGCTGAAAAGAACTACAACCATTGGTAGGATCAACTATTCCCCTAAAAAATGAGAGGAACTAGAGTTATCCTTCTGCTTCCCCTTAAAAGATGATTTGGGAGAATGACCAGGAAAATCTCTTTCCCAACAACCAGAATCCAAAGAGCAAAGAGGAACTTCAATTTTTCTGCCATCAGCATCAGGGAGGAGAATTCTCTCCCCAACTTGATCAGAAAACATCAGGGTTGCACCAAAGTCCATTAAGAAGGGTCGTCCCAAGATCATAGGACTGTCCAAACGAGTAATCCAAAAGTGGCAGGTTCCAACGATATTTTGACCAATCCTGACCGGTACATCTTCAGCAATACCAACCAGTTCACAAGCTTGATTTCCTATCCCATATACTGCAGAGTTGAAGCTGACCCTAGGACTAAGTTTGAGCTTGCAGGCCATAGCATCCGAGATTAAGTTAAGCTGAGATCCAGAATCCACAAGAGGAGAAACAGTTTTAGCTGAGTCACCAAGATAACAAGGAAGAAAGCGAAGGGGACAGGAATAAAGATTGGATTCTATAGAAGGACTGGTTCCACCAGAGTCTTCCATTAAAGTGCCAGAGGAGACTTTGAGTTCTTCAGGGCCAATTTCCACACATCGACAAGAGACCCATTTCTTCATTCCTTCAGCAACAGATGGAGAGATTGATAGGAGTTCAGCCACAGATAGATCAGGAATTTTGAGATCAGAAATTTTCTTTAATACTCCCTCCACAGCATTGGGGTGATCCTTGGACATGCCCCTTTCAAATCAAACTTTGGGCTGGGTGGGGGGAGGAAGTTCAGGTGACGCAGAATCTAAGATAGGATTAGAAGGTTGAGGTGAGGGAGAAGGATCAGGGTGATCTGGGAACCTTTCCATGAGTGGTTCCTTTTCCACCTCCATGTCTTCTACATCAGAGGAAGGAGGCTCAAGTGTTGATCGACGTTTAACGGGTTTTCGAAGGATTGAAGTTGGCAAGGAAGGAGCCTTATGAGGTTTAGGTTCCTCATGTCGTTTCCTGGCTGGATCAGATTGATAAGTAGTCCCAGCAAGACTAGAGGAAGAAATAGCTGGAGGATACCAAGGTTGGAGGGTACCACAGGATGATCAAAATTCAAAGGAAGCAAGAGATGCTTTCACAGGAGGTGATGGCTGGTAAGAGGCCACCACATGTCGGATAGGACGAGACGAGTCAAAAGGGATTAGGGCACCATTAGGGAGGAAGTAATTGTTTCCCCTCTGCTCTACCAACTTTTCCTTTAAGTCCTTCTGAAGTTCTTGACATCGTCCGGTTCCATGGCCTTCCCTATGACAGTAGTAACAGACCAGAGTTGATTTGGGGACAGAAGAAGGAGTTTTAGGAGTAGCTAGCGAAGAAATCTTTTGATCTATTTTGTTCTCAAAGGCCCTAAGTAACTTGGTGATTTCATCTATAGTAGTAGGTTCTTGATTGGAATTAGGATCTGCTTTAGGCCTATGATCTGCCTCCATTTTAATCATAATATCTTTTGACTCTTTAAAAGAAGGAGCATGGACTGGTTCAGTAGTTCTAGGCTTTTCAAAGGTAAGAGCAGTTTGACCTTTCATGACTTTATCCACAGTACTCCTAAGGGTAAGAAAAACAGGGAGCTTGAATTGATTATCCCTGGTAGTAATCATGGATCCAGATTTGACCAGTTCTTCTTTAATCCTTTCCTGCACAGCCGACGAAAAAGATTGGAAGAAATTTGCTTGAATTTTGTCCACTGTGTCAATTTGATCGTTTTGGATAAGATAGTTTTGAATGGGATACCAAGACTTTCTAAAAATCTGATAGTCAGAGGCTGAAGAAATACCACCATTGGAGATCCACTGAGAAACCAGAGCATCCAAATCCTGCAGAGTAAACCTAGCCACATCTATTTTACCCCAGTATGCCAACATAGCCTCCCTGAGAAGCGTCCAGTTGTGGGATTCAAATCCCTTGAAAGACTCAATTACCTCCATAACTTCATCAGAGGAGATAAAGAACCGCAACTGATAAGCCATATCAAATTCACTAGCTCCATCCACTTCAGCAGCCATTTTTTAGGAGTCCAAGAATCGCTCAACATTTGTACCGTTGAAGCCTAAGTTCTTGTTCTGGGGTTTGATCTTTACCATCTTAGGTCAAACAGAGGTGGTTGGAGTAGCGGGAGATGCCATATTGAATAACAGAGTTCCTAGGGGATCCAAAGAGCAGATTTCCAAAGTGGCTCACGAGTGTGGCAAGAGTAGGGTTTCGCCAAAAACAACAAGTATCTTGCCCGAGCGGTGCACAAATTGGGAGGACTTACTTCTAGACCAAGCTGCCTCCACGGATCGGAAAAAAGAACAAACAGAAAAAGAAAGAGAAATTGGATAGGATTTCGGAGTTGATTCTTCAAGTTGGGACTGTAAATCCCAAGGTTGCTGGTTCAATCCCGGCCCGGGGGAACAAATGTAATACTCCAAACGGTGCTAAGCCGTGGCAGTTCTGTGGAGGGGAAAGGTGCTGTTTAGGCTGCCCTCCTAGGAGTTACAATAATATTTTAATGTAACCGGAATCAAGGTCCATAACCTTATGGATGAGAAATCAAACTAAGAGAAGAGGATAAGAGTTGTCGGTAGCAATGGAAACAACACTATCTGAGACAAGATGGTGCAGGGAAAGACTTGAACAAATAAGTCAAGGTTTGTTCAGAGTTCAATAGAACAAGGCAGTTGTAAGTAACAACGCCCACAAGCTAATAACTCTGGTCTTCAGCAGCTGATTAGGAAAGATCAACTCAATCCCAACCAACCTCCAGGTTCTCAATGAACCTGCCCAACTCTCCGCAATCAAGCGCTTGAAGGGTACCAGATAACTATGGGAGGCTGAACAAAACAAAAGCAATTTGTTTATGAAGCTCTAGAAGCAAATCAATAACGAATTCGAGCAAGAATATCCCAACACTTCTCAAGGGACTCAAGAATAGCGTGGCAAAATTCAACCTCAAAGAAGAAGGGAGGTATAACACTCCAGGTTTTAAGCTTAATAAAACCTCTTCAATCAAACGTGATTGGCTTCCAGAAAGATGATCAAGGAGAGATCAAGACCAGTATGGTCGGAAAAAGGGATCAGAGTGGTATAACACACTCAAGAATTCAGGCAGACAGGAATTCTTCTTCAACCAGCAAGGCTATTGGTTGGTGATAAGGATCAAGGTCACAAAGGACTGAGTTTGAGTATGGAGGCTCAAAGGATCAAGGGGCAATCATAGATATACCCGGATAATTTGCTCAGATAAGTGGGGAAGGATGCCCACGGATAAATTGCTTATGATGATGGTCTCATAGAATGATGGGATTCTCTGATGCTCCTGCTGGGATGCTGGGATGCTGGGATGCTGGGCCAAAAAGGCAGGGGAGAGCCCCTCCTTATATGGGCAGGAGGCCCTGTTAGACTATATACAACGGATTCTACAAATAGAGCGGAAAAGGGAAGGCAACCATATGGTCACTCGCGTCGGTCTGTGGATGGGCGTGCGTAACAATACCAGAGTCACCCACCCCTTGTCCGAAGGCGGAAGCGGGTGGGAGAGTCCCAGGAAAGGTGTCGGATGAAGTCCATGAGAGCGCGGATGGGCGGATAGGAGATTGGCTTGAGAAAGTTGAGTAAATCCTGACGGCCTTGAGATCCACGACTGATAGATCAAGTGCAATGGGAGGTTTGAAGGATCCAAGGATTTGCCAAATGCTTGCGGGTGCGGTCGGGATGGATTCAGTAAATCATGGATGAGCGCCGCGCAACGGCAGCAATGAGGAGATTGGGAGGCGCAACAACAAAGATGAAGACACGCAACGACAAAGATGAGGACGTGCTATGACAACGGCGGAGATGACAAGCAACACGGATAAAGGACGCGCGACGCGCGCGGATGAAAGGAGCGCGGCGCAGCGCGCGACGCAGTTAATGGAAGCGCGGCGCGCGCGCGCGGGTAAATAATGGTTTGGATGAGCCTGAGGATAAGTTGTTCAGCCAGGTGGTACGTTTGCGCAACAGTTTATGAATTGAGGTCTTAAGGCGGCCAGGGTGTCTAGGATGGGGCACCACAACGTGAGTAGCGGTGAGGGAGTTGTTAGGAGATCCAGTTCCGACCTCTATCCTAGTTGGAGTGACACTGAACAGATATTTTGGGTTATTGATGATGTGATGACTGGCACTTGCTTCCAGAACAGGGAGCTGGGACAGATTGGGTCTGGGAGTGAGATAGATTTGTGAGTTGAAGTGCAGTTCAGCAGGGGTGTCAGCCGTTTCAACAGAAGTGTGAAGGTTGGAATTTTCCGGTTTGTTCCAGTCGGGTCTAAGATGGGGATGTAGGAACCAACACTTGTCCTCCGAGTGATTAGAGAGGGGATTGTGATGTCTCTTTGCGCAAGGATGCTTGGTCTTCTTCTTCTGCGTTGACTTGAGAAGGGAAGTGGATGGATTCAGATCTGGTGTAACTTCATTAGGCAAAGTGCGGGATGATTCCAGGTGAGTGATTTCTCAAAGTTTGTTGAGAACACCAGTGGGATTTTGCAGGAGATTGTTGTTAAGGATGATGGTGTCAACCATGTGGTAGAAGGAGCTAGGGAGTTTGGCTAAGATGGTGTAGCTCAAGATGTTGGCAGGTATTTCTAGAGGAAAAACCAAAAATTCATTCATCAGCTTCTGGCACTCTTTGATGTACGAGTTGAGGTTGCCTTTGTATTGGGATCAAATGAAGTTGAGCCATATCCTGCCTCAATTGTTGGAGGACTGAGACGCATATCTTGAGAGGATGGCGTTCCAAATTTCATGTGGGTCCCCATTGTTATCTGAGTTCACTGCCGCATCAAAGGCAGAATTTCATAGATGTTGTATGATGATGTCTGCCGCTTCAAACAGCTTCTTTTGTTGAGTGGGTGAGAGGGGACTTGGAGGAGCATCCGCCATCAATTTGAGAAGACCCTTTCTTTGGAGGTAGCTTTTTATTTGAAGGAACCAGGAAGGAAAGTTTGTATTGTTTAGGAGAGGGATGTTCAGTTGTGATTGAGTGTTGTCCTTGGTCTCTGACATGTTTGTCTGTCTGGTTCTAAAGAAGCGCCTGGGACTGTAAATCTGAAGAATTGAGAGGCTAAAAAGAACCTAAATTTCAGTTATTGAGCAGAGACCTCAGAAAATAGAACTAGACACAATCTTTTGATAGATCACCTAAAAAGAACCAGACAGACTCTGGTACAGAGAGCTTGAGGAGAAAGGAAGAGAAAGGTAGAAGAAAGGGAAACAGCGGAAGTGACAGATGAATGTGGTTGACGTAGGTTGAGAGTAGCAGTGATTCTGATGAGTCAACAATCCAGATTAGTTTGAAAAAGATCTGGTAGTTGATTTAGTTGGCTGTAGTACTTACCTGACTCAGAAGCCTGGGGTCAGAGGTTCAATCTTGTGGTTGCACAAGGAAAAGACTTCCCCAGGATCTGAGCCAGGAGGACAGCTTTATATTTGAGCGGTTTGGATTTGGAGTACTTGAAGTGGGTCGCGGGACTGGAGTGAGTACTTGCAGCGGGTTGCAAGACTCAAGTGAGGAGTCACAAGTAAGGTGAGGAGTCACAGACATGAATAGTTGAGGTGGGGAAAGAATGAAGAATAAGATGAAAGATAAGAGGAAAAGGAAAAAATATAGAAAATAAAGAAATGATTTGAACATATATTCATAGCTGGAAGATACAGATTCTTCAAATTCTGGGAATTCTGCATGACAATCTTGGCCATTGCGGCAAGCTTGAAATGCGGAAGCGGGTGCAGGCAAGTTTTTGGTGGCCAGGGGTAGTATGCGCAGTGTGGGAGTGGGTAGGGTTGTGCAAAGCGTGTCAGAAGCGGAGTGCAACATTACCTTGCAAAGTAGGTATCCCCACTGGAGAGGACCCCATGTTTGGGCTGGTTTCTCTGGATGTTGTGCACATCAAGGCAGATAAGTTTGTGTACCTCCTTGTTGCGCAGGACAATTTTTTGGGATGGGTGGAAGCGCCGCCGCTGGTGAAGCTTTTGGTGGAAAAAGTTGGTCAGTTTCTGGAGGAAGATTGGTTTGCGCATTACGGATCACTTTGGCCGGTAACAGTTGATGGGGGTGCAGAGTTCCAGGGTTAGTTAGCCGAGGTAGTGCAAAGTTTGGGCAAGTGACAGAGTAATATCCAGAAGGCGCGGGGATGATAAAGTGCATTCACCAGCCAATCAAGGAGGCAATGGTGAAGATGTGCGGTGAGGATGGCAAGGGGTGGCAGGAAACCCTTCTGGTAGTTCTTTTTGCGGATTGTATTTTGGTGAAGAGATTGACAGGTTATTTGCTGTAGAAGCTGCTATTTGGGAAGCAACCCGTGCTGCCAATTGACATCAAGCTGGGAACCTTTCTGGGTATTGATTGGTGGAAGTTTAAGATGGCCACAGATATATTCAAAGCCCGCGCAAAGCAACTCCTGAAACGGGAAAAGATTTTGGAGAAGGCGGGTGGAAGACTGAAGGCAACCCGCACAAAGTATGTCTGCTACTGGGACAAGCGCTGCACGCACAAACTCTGGGATCCGTTGCAGAGGGGGAAATTGGTTCTGCTTTACAACTGGAGCCTGGAAACTCAATGGGGGAAGCTGTTCACTAATTTATGGAATGGGCCTTTCCCCGTGATTTCCAAGCTCACTGGAGGTAGCTACCACTTGGAGGAATTGGATGGAACTCCACTCAAGCGGGAGGCCGCAGCTTCACACTTGAAACAATTTTTTGCGCAGGGCTCAACTTCATTCAATGAGACGGCCGGTTTGGATGGCAAAGGGGACAACAACGCAGATCCTTCCTCCAAGGACAAGCCCACGCGCAGGCCTCGCATCTGGCAGAGTAAACGGCTGAAGACTGCTGGGGACAGTAGCCAAGTGGGGGGGAACAATGGATGAATATGTAGAAAATTTAGAAAATTGACTTCCCTTTCACGCCTGGTACTTGCGGGATGGCCCACTTGTCCCAATTCTCTTACACAAATACCACTTGTCTGTCACTGCTCAACCACCTTCAAATCAACCTCCAGCGCGCGGTGATGGGAGGCTCATCCTTTTCCTTTCCAGATTGAACTCAACCAAACTCCAAGAATCTTCAAGATCTTGCCTCCCAACCAACTTGCCTCTCAGTCAACTTATATTTCTTATCTTCATTCCCTTTTTCTTTTAGTCTGATTTGTCTTTTTTTTTATTCATTGTTTTGCTTTTTCTTTTTCTATTCTTTATTTCCAAAATGCTCACAATTGTCATAAACTCAATTAACTCTTCCATGTCTGGTAAGACCGTCACTACCTCTTTTCATTAAAGGTCTCAATATCTGATTCTCTCCTCTTCAGCCTGCCTTGACTATCTTCCATGCTTTGTCTTCTAGTCTTTCAGCCGTCCTCTTATTCTAAGTCTTAAAACTCTCTACGGTAAAAGCTTGCGCTTGATACCTCTTAAATTTATCAACTCAATTCAATTCAACCAAAACGTTTAAAAAGCCAAACTCTCAACAGCTTACTGCGATGGAGGGATCAAGCTCAACTTTGTTTGACGGATTCACTCAAATTATGCTAAAGGCTTCTCTTGAAGCTATTCCAATTCTCAACAAAGAAAATTACTCAATTTTGAAGGACAAGCTATCTATTCTCTTTGAACTAAAGAATGTCAAAGTTGCGCTGGAAGACAAATTGAAAGAACTAAGCAAAACTGAATACATGGAAGTACGGGTTATCATATTATCAAAAATCAATTTGGTAACGCATGCAAACGTGGTAAATGCTCTAAACATAAACTCAGCTAAATTCCTTTGGAAAAGCATTGAGGAACGTTTTTCCTCCTTGCAAACAGCAAATCGTGCAAGAATCTTCAACAAATTTCTCTACCAAGAATTCAGAGCTGAAAACATTGCGTCATTCATAACCCAATCAAAAATTTCAATCAAGGAAATGGAAGATGTAGGAATTGACTTACCAGACAATATTGTGGCGTACTTAATTCTATTCAAATTTCCTTCTCAACTCCATCCTCTTCAACAACAAATCATGCACTCCAACAGAGACATATCAGTAGAATTGGTTTTAAATCACCTAACCCAACTAATCAACAAAACCAAAGCAAAAAAAAGCAATTCAAACCCTCTCAAAACTGCTCTTATTGCGTTGGATCAGCAAAAACAAATCATTCCTAAAGATCAAGATGCAAACAAGGATTTCACAATCCTAAATCACGAGATAATCCAGAAGACAGATATTGGCATAAACACAAGCGTTTAGCACCCAAGTGGTGGAAGGAAGCCCAAGCAAAATGGAGGGCGCAATTTGAATCTAAAAACAAGGAGGTAGCACACTATCATGCTCTGATCACTACCTGGATTGAAGAAATTAGCCCCAAACATCAAATCATCCTGGACTCTGGAGTGTCCTGTCACATGTTCAATTCCAAAGAATATTTCATCAAATTTTACTACTGCAAAGGCGAATCCATAAGCACTGGAAAAGAAGGAGCCAACCTACCTATTCTAGGGAAAGGAACCATTAAACTCAATTTGAAATCATCTGAAGTGATGCTTACAAACTGCTTCTTTGTTCCCAATCTGGAAGTTAATCTAATCAGTCCTGGCCAATTAATAACCAAAAAAAACTGCGTTTTGCAGTCCAGAGGACAATACTTTCAACTTCTCAACGGTAGTAAAGTGGCTTTCACTGGATTTATCAAAAACAACCTCTTCCTCCTCAACCTTCCTAAATCAATTGGTCATGGATCAAAAATGTCTTACCTTACTCAAAAGGTTTTCTCCAATGAGAAGCTCAAACATCTCCATCAATTGCTCTGCCATGCCAATCCCCGTCAACTCAAATTCCTATTCCCCAAAATTCCCAAAAAAGAAATCAAATTGTTTGTTTGAAAAGATTGCACCATTGCAAAAGTCACCAAATCCCCTTTCAAACATACTGCTTCTATTTCTTCCAAACCAATGGAAAAGATACACGTTGACTTAATGGGTCCAATCAATCCTGCTTCTCGCAAAAACATGAAATATATTCTAACTATAATCAACAACTTCTTGTGTTACTTGTCAGCTATTCCCTTGAAAAACAAATTTGATGCTTGCCAGCAACTCATTTCCATTCTCAATTTTGAAAATAAATCTAGAGGCTACTTTCCATCAATTGTTTGTTCAGACGGCGGAGGAGAATTTTGTTTGAATCTATTTTCCGACTTCTTACAGGGCAACTCAATCCAACATCTTATTACAGAGCCGTATCATCACAAACATAACAGAAGGGTAGAACAAGCCAATAGAACTATTGCCAAAGCAATCCAAACCACCCTCAGATCTTCTAAGCTACCTCTTCAACTGTGGGCAGAGATTTTCAAAATTGGTCTGTCTCACCATAAATCAAATTCCCAAGGCAAAGGATGCAAAATCTCCATACAAGCTCTTCACTGGGAAGAATCTCCCTATCAAATTTTTTCAACCTATAGGATTGAATGTAGTCTATCTAGACATAAAAATTCCTCGAGGCAAAAAATTAAGAGATAGGGGAAAGACGGGAAACCTTGTGGGTTACAATCCTTTCCTTTTATTGCACAGAATACTCACCCCAAATAATTTAATTGTTTTTTCTAAGCATGTCAAGATTTTATCCTCTCCAAACCACTCTCCTTCATCAACCAACACACTTTTGATAGAAAAAGAAATCACTCCGGTTTCTGATCTGGATGACGTTCCATTAGTTCAACCTCTCAATTCAGAGACACTTGCAAGTTCTCAACCTCAATAATCTCCTGAAAACACAACCAAAATCTCCCCTTCTAACAAGTTGGAGGTAGAAGAGCAAATTCATGAAGAACTGGTTCCTCAATTATCTAATGAGTCGGTCCAAGTTCTCAGAGATCGCTCTAATTTAAATAAACCTCTACGGTACGGTTTTCATCATTATTTCATTCCCATATACTTCAAACAAGCCAAGAAGTGCTCCAATTCCTCTTTTTGGGAATCATCTATTGATTTCAAACTCAACGGAATCAAATCTATGAAGGTTTGGGAAGATTACAATGGTCCGGAACCCATTAATCCACTAAACACTACATAGGTATATTGCCTCAAGGATAATGGCCACGGTGACCCTTTAATATACAAAAGCCAACTTTTCATTCAAGGATTCAATCAAATTTAAGGTCTAGATTATCAAGACACATTCTCACCTATGGGAAAAGCTGCCTTGCTACAAATTGCTCTCATCTTTTGTCTTTCATTCTTGCTTCCTAAAACTCAATTTGACGTCAAGTCTGCTTTCCTTCACTCCGATCTTCAAGAAACTGTTATTTTCAAAACTCCCAAGGGTTCCAAAAGAACCGCCAAATATCTATTGCTCAAGAAATCTCTTTACGTTTTGAAATAATATCCGGCTAATTGGTTCAACACTTTAACTTCTTGGATTTGCAGCAAAGGATTCAAAGAATCCACTGCTGATCCCTGCCTCTATCTACACACCAAATCTAAATCTGTTTCATTCTTCCATGTAGACAACTTAATTCTAGTTTGTAACGGTAACAACTTCAAATAAGAATTCTTAAAACGTTTTCCCAAATCATCCCATCACAATCCAAACACAATACTTGGAATGAAATACGTTAAAGAAGGCAATAAGGTTCTACTCTCTCAGCCTAAACACATAGATCATGGTCTCAAAGAAATAAAGCTTACGGACTGCAAAGATTCCTCCGTCCCTCTAACTCCCAATGTCAAATTGAAACCTGCATCCAACAAAGAACATGAAGAATTTAAATCCCTTAAAATCAATTACAGATCCGCCGTTTTTCTTATGAATTATATAGCTTGCCTCTCAAGACCTGATCTTAGCTTCTCTGTTTCCAATCTATCTCATTATTGCAAAAAACCTGGGATCCACCACTGGAGAGAAGTTAAACAATGTTGGAAATACCTCAAACACACAAGAAAACTAGCTCTTACGCTTCAAGCTCAAAATGACTCAACTCAACTAATTTGCTATAGTGAGGCTACCTGGAGCAACAATCTTATAACTTGACACTCACAATCCGGCCATCTTACCCTTCTTTGCGGCTCAATTATTGCCTGGAGCAGCTACCAACAACAAAATGTTACTCACTCAACCATTGAAGGCAAACTAAATCCTTGAGTGGACTCTTTCTTAGAAGCTATCTGGATTAAAACTCTTGTCGCCCAAATGTGGGGCAAAGAAGAAGAACCTAGTTTACATCTCATAGACAATAAAGGCCTGGATGACAAACTTAATAAATTTGGTTGCAATTCAAAGACTTGACACATTGACATAAAAACAAAGGCCGTGTGGGAGGAACTCAAAGCTAGTAAATTAGTTGTCAAATTAATCCCTACCTCTTCAATGCTTGCTGATGGACTGAATTAGGCTCTCCCCAAAAGCTCTCTGTCTTCTCTCATTAATCTCATTAATCACAGCGGTTCAGTCTTACCAGACACAAGGGGTGTAGAAAATTTAGAAAATTGACTTCCCTTTCACGCCTGGTACTTGCGGGAACTTCCCTTTCACGCCTGGTACTCGCGGGAGGGCCCGCTCATCCCAATTCTCTCGCAAAAATATCACTTTTCTGTCACTGCTCAACCACCTGCGAATCAACCTCCAGTGCGCGGTGATGGGAGGCTCATCCTTTTCCTTTCCAGATTGAACTCAACCAAACTCCAAGAATCTTCAAGATCTCGCCTCCCAACCAACTGGACTCTCAGTCAACTTATATTTCTTATCTTCATTCCCTTTTTCTTTTAGTCTTATTTTTCTTTTTTTTATTCATTGTCTTGCTTTTTCTTTTTCTATTCTTTATTTCCAAAAAGCTCACAATTGTCATAAACTCAATTAACTCTTCCATGTCTGGTAAGACCATCACTACCTCTCTTCATTAAAGGTCTCAATATCTGATTCTCTCCTCTTCAGCCTGCCTTGACTATCTTCCATGCTTTGTCTTCTAGTCTTCCAGCCGTCCTCTTATTCTAAGTCTTAAAACTCTCTACGGTAAAAGCTTGCGCTTGATACCTCTTAAATTTATCAACTCAATTCAATTCAACCAAAAGAATAGTGGATATGACTGGATTTGGTGAGGGGGTGCTCTAGCCGGTTCACAGCCAGAACAACTAGACACCCCAGAATGTTTGTTTTCTTATTTTCCTCTCTGTGGATTCGCTTTTGGGATTATTGCTGGCTAGGGATGGTTTCTTTTAAGTATGGGCACGGCGCAAAGCTGGTTCCTCCGACGCGAGGATGAGCCCCGCATTCTGGAAGCAAACGCATGGAAAATTTCCAATGGATGATTCATGGAAATAGGAAAGCCCGTGGCGCAGAACAGATGTGGGTTGGAGAGAAAAGGCACGGGCTTGGCAACAGGTTGGTGCTTAAAAAAAAAAAGAATAAAAAAAGAAAAGAAAAAAAATATTTTTAAGTTTTCTTGGTTATCTTTTAGATGGAAGGTGGAAATGGGTTTGGGAGGATTCTTTTTCTTTCTCTCTCTCAAGATTGTGCGCACGCAGCTGGTTTTCTTTTTACTCTCTCTGTTCTGTAGGTGGGTACGGGGAACTGTGTGGCAGTTTGTCTGGGGCGGTCCAGGTACCTTGAGTGGATACTTCTCACTCTTGCAGGTTGCTCTCAAAAGCGCGGACTTTCTCACTCTCACTGGTTGCTCTCAAAGCTTGGATCTTGCGTTTGGCTCTTATTTCTCTCAAAGGTTCTCACAAAGCCCAAAGGCTACTCTGGATGGCGCAGCAAAAGTCCTTATCTTTTCATAGGCACAGGGAAGGATAAAAGATGAAAGAAAGGAAGAGAAAGGTGGGAAATCCGCCTATTTTGGCCAAGTCCTCATCACTTGCTCTGCGTCCGCGCAAGCCTCCACGGCTAGGGATTGGAAAGCCGCCAAGAAATTGCGTTGTGCATTGGCAGTGTGCGCATAGGGAACTGCTAGAAATTGCCGGAGGAGTTTGTGCGCGTCATTCACCATTGCGTTGAAACTTGCAAAGGGAAGTTCCGGAACTTGAGGGATCTCCGGGATCTTGGGAGTTGAGGCCGGAGGGTTTGCAGCAGCGGTGGGTTCCGGTGATGACCCAATCACCATGGGAGAGGGAGCGCGCGCTGGCTCCAGTGATGACCTGGGAACTGGTGATGGTGATGGCAGGGGAGGAGATGAAACTGGAGGAGGAGCTGGTCTTGGAGGAGTAGGGGGACACTGTGGAAGCAGAGGAGGAGCTGGCCTTGGTGATGGTGGAGGAGGCGCAGCCGGATGACTTGGGATCCTCAGGTCCATTTCTGGTACATTGATTTGTACCTGCGCGGCCCACTCATGGTTGGCGTTCCGGGAGGCTAAAAAGTCTGGAAATTCCTGGCGCCTCAGAGGTCCAGCCCAGAAGAACGGCAAGCCCAAGTTGTGACTCTTGCCTGGTGGAGGATTCTGGGCAACACGTTGTGAATGGTTGCAAGGTGAGCCAGGTGGGGTCCACTTGTTGGTTGAGATCTCCTTGTTGCTTGAGATCACAAAGGAGTCGCGGCGGGTCCTCTTGCGCGGGAAACCTAGGGGGTGCTTGCGTGGCATGCCCTCCAATAGGGAGCAGCGGTGGTTTCCGGCTTGGAACGGGAGACAGGCGCGCCGGTCTGGAAGGATACAGCACAAAAGGCTGTTCTGGCTGCAGTATGTGCAGGACATGGCTGGAAAAGAGTGGAGGATGGGTTTTTTCTTTCTTTGGTCCAATGAAGGGGTGCAGAGGTGAAGGTGGGATAGTTTTGGTATAATTGGGGGCAGGTGAGATAGTGGTGGATCTCTGGGGAAAGAACTCAAGTTGGGGGGGGATGTGGTGGTCTTTTATAGACGCAAGTCGGAATTGGCTGCACGCTGCGCACTCAGCAGTGGCAATGTGCTCAGCAGGGGTAGCACGCTCAGCAATGGGTGCGTCTTTGCCACATAAAGTTGCTCTGCAGGCTCAGCAGTGGTTTAATTTGGCTCAGCATCTGGAGACACGGGATGGATTGGATTGGATTGGATGGATCATGTGCAGATTGCCCGTTGCAAGATGCGGATTAGATCGCGCAGATATATCTCATATATCTAGAATGGAGCATTGGGCGGATGCCAACATGCGTGGGGGGCTCTGAGCTGGGCGCAGCGCAAGGGCCGCGTCATGAGAAGGACAAACTGGGTGGATTTAATGGCAGGCGGGCAATACAGATGGATATGGGATACAGGATGAGGATTATTGGATGGGAAGGATAGGGTTGGGGCTAGGGTTCTGTGCTTAGGGGTTTTATTTCATTATTCTTGCTTTTTTCTGGTTTTAATTAGTTTAGGGCTGAGGGGGAGGTTACTTAAGCCACACCCTCAACCCGGATGGAGCAGGAGGGAGGAGATCACGGAGGATCACATTGGATCATCATAGGTTTTGGAAGGATCTTTTACTCTCAATTCTCTATCTCTAAGTTGACAGGTGAAAAGTTTCACTCAGGGTTTACAGACCCAAGGGATCAATAACTTCCAAACTTGGGAACCATTAAAGGAGAAGTCATCTTCTGAATTCCACAATGTAAATCATGGAGGATTTCAAGGGAGCAGTTGGCTACCTGAAGTTGTTTGACAGGAGACACCCACCCTAGGGCTTTTCTTGGGAGGTGATTGATCAGTACTGAGCAGTATCTGGCAGCCTCATCCCAGTAAGCAACCGGTATTTTTGACTGAGCCATCACGCATTGTATCTTTGTGAGCAGAGTCTGGTTGAACCTTTTGGCTAAACCATTGGTCTGAGGTGAGTCAGAAGGTCCTCTTTCTATTGCTACTCCCATGCAATGCAGCTTGGATAGGAGGCTGGTAGACAAAAACTCACCTCCACAGTTGGAGTGGAACACTGCCGGGAAGCAATCAAATTGATTTTGGATTTTGTTGAAATATGCCAGGATGTGTGATTCCGCCTTATTCTTAGTCTGTATTACATATATTTGATTGAACTGTCTCAGATTGTCAATCAGAACCAGGACATAGCAATAGATCTGTCTTTTAGGAGGGTTAATGAGGAGAAGTTCAGAGTGGATTGTGTGAAACAGGGCAGGAGCCTTGGGGAGGGGATTTGAGTGTGAAAATTTTTTGAGCTTGCATGTTTTGCATACAGTGCAGTTTGCGGCTCAATGAGTGGGTGGATAGGATGTTATCTTTTTCAGCTCCAGGAACTTCCGCAGATAGTTGTTGGAGGGGTGAACAAGTGTAACATGCCAGTCCAAGACAGCAGGATTGTTGGCAATTAAGTCTACCGACAGGAGTCAATGTGAGAAGTTGGCCACATATAGGTTACTGGCACATTTGAATTGCAGAATGAATGAGTGGGCCGCCTTGATGAGCACCACTCTGTGTTGATGAACCACCTTTATTCTGTGATATTTGATTTGAGAAGCCAAGATGAGGTTTCTGGGGCCCATGGGTGCGTAATAAACTGGGCTTATGGAGACAGGGCCAAGGTTCAGAATTCCCATGTGGGACACTAGTATTTGTCCCTTGTAGGTGTTCATAGCCCTGTTACAGGGTTTTGGATTTGTAATTAGTTTAGGGTTACATACCATGGTCTTGGTGGCCCCTGAGTTATAGATGAGATTGGGGTTGTTTTGTGGATGCAGAAATAGATTGTACGTGGCTTCATTGCGGATAAAGAAACTGCTGTGTTCTGCATTGTAATCCTCAAGGACATTGTGGTATTCCAAAACTGTCCTATAGCCATCAGACTCACTTTTCCGGTGTAAAAATAGCTCAAAACCTCAAATTAACCTCAGAGATGGATTCTACATCAGAAATAACCCATAGTCACTCAGTCAAAGTACCCCCCTATCTCTCATGGATTAGAAGATACAGCCCAACAAACCTCCAACTGTGGCAAACTCATACCCAACCAGGTGTCACAGCTCTGTGGAAGTCATGAGGACATATCTTGGGAACCCTCAAGTACATACCAGCAACAGCTTACCCTCAGCACCAGGACCATACACCAACCCTGTCACCCCAGCCAGAAGATAGCAATACAGACACAGGAGGCAGTGCAAGTAGTTCAGCTCCTGTCACTTCACCCAAAATACAAGCAAATATACATACATAAGGCTGTGCAGAAGTATACAGGAACAGTATAGGCAGGAGGAAGTGAAACCAGTCTCAACAAGAACCAAAAAAACAAGAAAATATACATACATAAAGCTGTGAAGAAGTATACAGGAGCAGTATAGGCAGGGTAAAATGGAAAAAGTCTCAACCAGAGCCAAAAAAAAGCAAATATACATACAGAAAGCTGTGCAGAAGTATAAAGGAGCAGTATAGGCAGGGGAAAGTGGAACCAGTCTCAACCAGAACAAAACAAACTACCAGTACCAACCCACCCCAGCACCACACAGCGATTTATGCAGCCAATAGCATGGGATACCAAAAAAAGTACCAGTACCAACAACCCCCAGCAGCACACAGAAATTTATGTAGTCAGAAGCATGTGATACAAAACAAACCACCAGTACAAGTAACACAGGGCTACCCGGCAATATATGCAGGCAGCCAGAACCATGCAGTAACAAAAACCACAGCAACACATAGCAATTTATGCAGCCAGTAGCATGTGATGCCAAAAAACTACCAGTAAAAGTACCACAGGCCTACCCAGCAATATATTCAGGCAGTCAAGACCATTCAGCACCAAACAAACTACCAGTGAATGCACAGCAATACATGCAGGAAGAACAGTCAGTACCAAATAAGCAACCAGCACCAGACCAACCTTATCAGAATCTCACAGCAATTTATGCAAGGTTGTGCAGGCATTAAAACCCTGTACAATCTTTCCCAACCAGCATAATTGCCTCAGTTTCATGCAGTGTCTTTTTTCCAACCAGAAGAATTTCCTCAGTTTCATGCAGTGTCTTCTTCCAACCAGCTAGAATGTCTCATGTACCTGTATTGCACTGTAACAGGGGAAGCCCCAGGGAAGCCTCAGGGGCAGCCCTGAGCATCCCCTGAAGACCAGATTTTCTATTTAAGGAGGGCCTCTCTGCCCTATCCAGGTTGTATTATCATCACCCATCTCATGCCATCTGGCCTACCAGCACTCACCTACCCCAATCCAACCCATCCATCTGTGGTACCTACCCAGATAAATATCAGTAGTGAATCAGTTATAGAAAGAAACAGGAAATCAGAGACCAAGCTATAACCTATCTTTAACCAATTAAACCGCCCACCAGATGCTTGAATAAGGGTTCTTATGTGACCTAAATATTCAGCACCAGATTAAAGAAAAACCACCCCCTTTAAACAATAAATAACCCTTACAAATAAAGAGAGCAAAACAAAAATAAACTACCAACCTTTCCTCTACCCAGCCCCCTGTGGGTAAACCCATCCTTTGGTCCTCTCCTGAACCATCCCTTTGATGAAACCTTGAACCCTTTAATTTTGGGATATTGGTTAAGATCACATATATCTGATCAATAATTAACCAATATTCCAATAAATCTGGTCCATTCTTCAACAAACCCTACCAATAACAATTAATAACTAATCTAGTTCTGATCTGAGACCTATTTTAAGTCTCAAAGAAACCAGCCATTAATTTAAATAAATTATTGTGCAGACTTACCATAGTACTTGAAGGGAAGGCAATTCAAAACCACTCTTAGCATATACTAATACTCCAAAGGAGTAGAAGTAATACTAAATTCTCCTTCAAGGACTTCCAGAAAGCTATTTGCTACTATATTTATATAATCCCACAGGAGTCTCTACAATGTTATTGGCGGATGGTTGATCTTCAGCCATCAAGCCGTCATTGTCTTCAATCATGTTGGCAGAGTTGGAAGCTTTCAGGAGATTAATTTCTTTGAGGATGGAAGGGAGAGGTCTTTCAATGTTGACAAGGTTTGATCCTCCTTTATTGTGGGGAGGAGGTCTAGGATGAGCTCAAGTAGGAACAGCAGGCCTTGAATTTGTTCTGGGATTAGGATTTTGATTCTGGAGCTAGGTGTGAGGCACTGCACCAGAGTTCTGCATGGTGTGCCCAGAGGAAGTAGGTTTGGAGGCTTTAGGACTAGTTCTAAAGGTACGGGTTTTCCGTTTGGGTGTGCCAACAAGCATTGCCATGTTGGATTTTCTGATCTCCCAATGGGTGTCTGTGGCCAGTAGTCACTTGTACACCTTGTAAAATCAGAACAGACGTATGTCATGACACAATTGTACTAGCGAGTTGAGGGAGGAATCCACCCCAAAGCTCTTTAGGAAGAAAATGGCAGCTAGTGAGGGTGAAACACTAATATAGTTGTCCGGATAAGAGTATTCTTGACTGTCTAAGGTTTCTTTGAGTGCAAAATATTGTTCTTGGAAAGCCACGGAGTGAGATCAAATGGACGTATTTGGCTGATAGAGGAGGTGTACAAGCTGGGACACTTGATCCCCAATCATGATTAAGGAATCTTCACCACATGCCTTCTTAAGTTCTTCAAAGGCACAAGGAAAGTCTTTGCGGTGAGGAGTCACGTAGCCCTTCAGTTTGCAATCCACATTGTTGAACAGGAGGTGAATTGCAAGAGCCGTTTTCTTCCAATATTGCTTAGATTCACCGTTTTGTTGGATCCATTTGGGGTCCAGCAATTCCTTGTGTCCCTTACTGATGAGCAATTTTTTGAATTCTGTCTTCCACTCATACCAGTTGTGTCTGTTTAGGATTGGAAGTATGGACTTTGAAGAGTATTCATTGCCGGAGTTGCTGGATTCATGGTCTTGTATGAAGATTTCAGCTCCACTGGGATTACGTGCCATGGCTATTGTTGTATGTCAATCTGTGTTTTCTTTTGATCTGCTTGCAGTTTCAAGACAAGACTCTTGCTACCATGTAATAAATGTATTAGTCTTTCTTCATTGCAACACTGACTTCTTGAAAGTGCAGTAACGGTAAGAAATAACTGAAGGGAAAACACAAAATTTAAGAGGTGAGCAATGAATAGTAGAGAGACATTTTTGTATGAGAGAACCAATCTGTCAGAGGAGATGTTTACCGGTAGAAACTAGACCTAGATAGTGAAAAGCGTAGATCCTCAGACAGGAGGGGGAAAGGAAACTAGCCTGAACCGTTGAGATTGACATGAGACACAAACAGTAGGAAGTGAGTAGGGCTGGTGAGTGAAACAGAGTGAAGGAAAGATGCAGAGATGAGGAAAGAGATGAGGATCAAGATCAGTAGCTACCTCCAGCCTAGTTGCTTCAGGCTCCTCCTTATCTTCTGAGGGAGCTTACAAGTGATCAAGATGGACAAGTGATGTAACAACGGTGGAATGGACAGGAGTGAGGAGCAAGGAAGGTGGGCTTGGTAGGGACTGGTGGTTGAGAGTTGGAGGGTTGGACAGAAGAAGAATGGTAGATGTTCTTGGGTTTCAAGTTGGAGACTGGGTCACTTACCACCGGCGGAGGTTGCATGTCTACGGGGGAAACAAAACAGTTTCTGCAACCCTTAGACGGCAACTGCTGAGGTCCAAAGCTTACAATTCTTTGAGGAAGACAACCCAGTAACATTGGAGCAAGCTCTCAAATCAAAGAAGCACTTAGAGTTGATCAAAGCCATGAACAGGGAGATTCTCAATATGTTGAAGTTCCAAGCCTGGAAATAAGCCAATTCTTCCCTGACAACTAACCTAATCAAGTGCATCTGGTTTTTCCCCCAAAAAATAGATGATCAAAACAGAATAAAGGAATTCAAAGTCCAACTCTGCGCGCAAGGATTACATCAAAATCTAGGTGTAAACTATCACAATTACTTTTCCCCCACTGGAGAAAAAGCATTGCTCAGACTCATAATCTAATTTGCTGCAAAATACAAACTCCAGTTTCATCAAGTCGACGTTAAATTAGCCTTCTTTAATGCCCCACTTGACAAAAATATCTTCATCAAAACCCCTTCAAATGTTATTGTAGGGCCCAGAAAGGGACTCCAGCTGTGCAAGGCGCTCTATGGACTGAAGCGGGCTCCCAGGGCCTGGTACCACACCCTCTCACCCTGGATTCTGTCAATTGGGTTCAACCAAAGCAAGAATGACAAATGTGTCTTTTGGAATTCCAACACCTGGTTGTACATCCATTTTGAAAAAATTGCAATATTCAGCAAACCCCCCTCATTATTCATCAACAAAATCAAGACCAAATTTGAGATCAAGGACCTTGGACTGGCAAAGCTGCTTTTAGGAATAAAATTCCAACACTCAAAAAATGGTTCCAAGCTCTTGCAACATGTGTACATCAATGGGATGACTGCTCAATACAACCTTTCAAAACAGAGAATTTTCTCCACCCCTTTTCAACCATACTCCAAGCTTCTACCCTCAACCACTGTTGAACACAACAAAATCCTGAAATCAAAGCTGGACTATATGAAACTGGTGGAAGAATTGAACTACCTGAGCTGAAACACTTGACCAGACATCATGTTTGCATCCAACTACTTGTCCCAATTCCTCCAAACTCCAAACCTCAAGAACTGCAACGCCGGTCTGGGAATACTGAAGTATCATCAACACACCAAGGACCTTGGGCTGGTCTACACCCAATCAATTCTTCCCAATCAGGCACTTGAAGCCTACATTGACTCCAACTGGGCGACTTGAACATCAACACAAAGATCAATAAGTGGAATGGTCATGCTCTGGAACAGTCACACTATAAGTTGGAAGTCAAGAAAGAAACCATCTGTAACCCTATCAAGCATGGAGGTGGAATAAAAATTGGTCTGTGATGCAACCAAGGAAGTCTTTTGGCTCAAGGGTAGAATTCAAGAAATCTTCAATGTCAAATTTTCTGAGCCTACCCTGATCTATGAAGAAAACAATTGGGCAATCAAACTGGCCAAAAGTCTCTTGAATCAAGCTTCCTTTCACACAAAACACATCCAACTCCAACACCATTTAATTAAGGAGGAAATTGCCAAGTGAAAATTCAAGCTCATCAAGGTAAAGACAGATGCTAATGCTTCAGATTTCCTAACCAAACCTGTCTCCTGCATTAAAATGACATCCTTGTTTCAAACCATCAACATATAATAAAAGTTTGTTTAGCACAGGAGGGTGTTGAGATTTCTCTATCTTTGCTGAAAAATCCCTCCACTCTAACGGCTGTAAAAAATCTCCACTGTTGCGCTCTGATGAGGAAGCTCCAAATCTGGGTCATCTACTCCAATTCAACACCATTTCATGTCTATTTAATGTAAACCTGATTGAGATCACAACAAATCAGAACATCACCTCTTGAAGTGAGGTTCCTGACTTTTGTGGGTCTTGGGTCAGGTATGCAGCTCTCTGCTCAGTTCCTTATACTCTTAAGTCTTTCCATTTCTGATTTCATACCTGCAAACCCGGTCTATCAGGTTCCATCTTGTGCCGTCTGTGTGTATTAAGGTCAATGTCTGGTTGTTGTTGCATCTCATTATTTGAGTTCTCCTTGCTCCCATCTTAGTTACTTGGTCTTTTATTATCTCAAATTTCATCATCTTATTGTATCATTGGATAAAATCAAGGATTTTTAAAAGGCATATCTTGTTATTGGGGTATCTTTACATGTGCCATGTCTTAAAAGAACTTTTTCTTAGGAGTAACTTGGATTCATAGAGGAAGAATAGTTTGATTCAGATCTTGTTGGTTAGTCTGTGTTTTTTTATTATTGTTATTTACTTGCATTTCATTCAAAGGAAGATTCTGCAGGATGCAGAGCCAGTTTTAGTGTGATATTTGGAGCGTAGGGGGTATTGTAACTCAAAGGACTACAGCAGTATCTGGTACCAGAGCGGAGTTATTGCAGACATTTATTTTAGCACACAATTTCTTTCCACAATTGGCAGAAATTTTATGAAAAAGACTCTGTGGATTCCTGGAGTGATATACCAGAACCTTTTTGACGCAATACATCACTGAGCAGAATCAAGGTGGAAATCTGTAGACCAAATAACAGACTGAGCCGGAAATACAAAGCTGGAAATCATATCTTCTCCATATTGGGCTTGATAAAAGAGCTTTTTAAAGTCCTAATTGATAAACAATATTTTCCCTTGAAAAAATATAAGAAAAACAAGCTTTCTACCCAAATTTTGGATTTACATAATCCAATTGTCCAAAGAGTCCTATCTGGATTTCAAAGACTTTTGAATCCCTCTGGCTAAGATCAAAAATTGATTCAATTCCAATCCAGATATCAAGGTTGGCTTAATCACTCAAGTATCCCTATCAATTGTCTTACTCTCCTCAATTTAATCTAATCCATTCTATGGATGATGCTTTTTTTTTACCCCTATTCAGATGATTTCCAACAAAGTCAACATCTTATTATACAAGGCATGCAAAAATTCAGTTCTTTTCTATTTCACTCAACCCATCAAAATTATCATCAATATGACTTGCAAAAAAATAAGTAAGAGCCCAATACTAAAACCAATAAACAACTATTGTTTTGGGGATTTTCCTAGTATTCATCAAAAAACTCACTGTACACACATTTCCAGTAGCAAATTTCTCAAACCAAAGAACAATTAACACCCCAGATTTTTTTATGACTATCAGCAAAAGCAACATGTTTGATTTCTTGATTGGAATTGTACCCATTGAGACTCATACCTCTACAGAGTCATCATGACTGATACTCTCTTCTTTTTTGTTCCTATTTTCCTCCTGCCTGAATCTTGGGTTGATTCTTTTTTCTCTACTTCTTTTTTCTTTTTTCTTTTTCTCCATCACCTCATTTCATTTTGACAAATTCCTGGATGATTGAGGAAGTTTAATGGTCTATTTATTGAACAGCTTGAACTCTTGATCATCCAACTTGATTATAAGATGACTAATGATGGTTTTTCTTTTGTTTGGGTTTGATTATAGGTTGTGTGTAAATGATTTTTTCTCTTTTTTTTCAATCTATGCAAAACCATGTCATGGTTTACCCCTGGTGATTCCCACACCCATCCTTTCTATGGAACACCAATTATTCTCCCACAATGCTCAAACTTTTATGCAATGAATTGAATCCCTCTTGATCCTAACCCCAATTAAAGTATGTGGATGGGAGGGAACAAGATGGGAGGAGATGATTTGACAAAAATACAGAGATTTGGAAAGAATAGGGTTCAAAATATAGATTCTGAAATCTCTTTGGAAGGAGCGGAGGAAGGGATTTACAAAACGTTTGTGTATTCTGTACAAAAACTGCAACCTCTCGATCTGTATCCCACTATTGTTTCAAAAAATAAAAAGGAAAATTGAAAGCCCTTCCCCAAAGAGTTTGAACAAGCCAAACTGAAGATCAAAAAATTCTATGTCTTCAAGGTAAATATATTTAAAATACTAGTAATCAAGTAATCTTCTGTATTTATTCAACTTTTCTACTACTACCAATAAATGCCATTGCTACCAATAACCTATCTTTGTTTTTTCCATTGCAAGTTGATCCCTCTCCTTTTCCAATAAATCTTCTAGTTGATACTTCTCATTTTCCTCTTTTGGAAAATTCAACTCAGCACATTTCAATCTCCACTTGGCATCAAATTTCTTTTAATGAGAAATAAAATCAGCTTTCTGATTTTGATAATCAATAGTCAGTTGATGATCCCACCTTTTCTTTCCAAATTCAAGTTTTTTGTATTAAATTTGTGATTTCACTGTTTTTTGGAGGGTAATATTAATGGGCTTGAATTTGAAAGAAAGGATATTCAATCAATTAACTTACTTTAATCTTGATTCTCCATGATATCTTCAAAGCCCAAAAAATTGGAAGTGTTTCTCCTCTTTTTACAACTTTTGGGGTTGGCGTTGATTGGATTGGAGGCCTTTTGCTTTCCCTTTTCAGAGGTGTTTTGTGTCTTAAAATAAAAACTATTATTTGAAGGTTATGTGGGAGGCCCCATTGTCTTGAGTTTTTGAAAATTCAGGAAATCATGAGACTGTTTTTTTACATTCTAAATCAGTTGGGATTAACCATAAAAGACAATAAATTGCTTCCTTACTTGAAAGTGATGGGAGAAATAAATTGATGAGAGTGATGAAGTTATCAGTTCGGTAAATTATTGAGAGTTATGAAGTGATGAGAGCAGTAAAGTGATGAGAGTTATGAAGGGATGAGATTAATAAAGTGATGAGAGTGATGAAGTGATGAGAGTGATTAATCAGATTTTTCCAATGAGTTTGGGGGTAGAAGGAGGTGGGAAACCAGGGTTGTATTATGTGGACTGATGTGTGGTTGAGGTTTCAAAAACCTTTAAATAATTTATCTTAAAAAACCCATTTATTTCCAGGTACCTCTGAAACTTCTGATGTGAAATAAGTGTTTTTTATTTTATTTTTGATGATCCATTAGAAATTGGTGTATTTCACTGAAAAAGGCCATCAAAAAAATGGCAGGTGGGCTGAATCTGATAAGCCCTAGTTATGGATGAATTTCCAATAAAATTAACTAAATCAAAGGAAAAATTGTAAATTGGAAACTGAATTTTCTTCTGGCCTCTCCAAAATGTGTTGGAATTAACTGGTTCCATTTAAATAACTTCTTTAAAAAATATCACACCAAATACTTGTGGTGAGTGCTCTTATGAAACTCACACTTTTAAATTATAGTAAAGAGTTTTTTCTTTTGAATTCTTTTCAAAAACTCTCAAAAATTTAAAATTTGATCTTTTACTATAAATTATTTATTTAATCCTGTTGTCTGGCTTTGAATAGAATTCCATCCAAATAAGGTTCCCAAGAACCTTTGGAAAGTATTCACAATGCTAAATTACTGGTCAACTAACTCAAAACTGTAGGAACTCCTTTCATCTATCTCTTTAAAAACTCCACAATAACCTCCAAGATCAATGAAAAAGGGGACAAAGGAATAATTTTTGGTTTCAATCCTAGATTTATGTCTTACAAAATCATTGAAAAATCTGGAAATATTATGGAAAATTAACATTCTAACTTCCTAAAATTCTCCAAACCAGTCACTGCCAATCTCTCAGTTGAAAACAAATGTGAAATATCCAACCCTAATACAGGATTTCTGAAAAATACTCCTGAAGAAAACCTTTTCATAAAAATTGATCCAATCTCCAACATGAAATTATTTTCATCCCTGTAATGAACCAATTGCTTGCTCATAGGAACCAAATTTCATGAAAAAAAACACCCAGGGTTTGGAGATGAACTTTCATCAAATTCATCATTGATTGAGGATCATGAAAAATGAATTGAACTTGAACTCAAAAATAAACTTGGAAATCAAACCACTTTCAACCCCCCTGAATAATTTGGGTACCATCACAAAACCATCCCTGAAAACATACAGGAGCCCCAAAAATTTATGAGTGGCTTTATCCCACCAAAAAAGAGTGATTCGCTGCTGAAGAGTTAGAATTTTGGGAAGATTCCAATGAGTCTCAAGTCTAAATCAGTCAAACAAACACATGTAACATTTTTATTAAGCAAGGCCTTAACTCAGGGAGAAAAGCTCTCAAATATTTGGTAAGATAGAATCCCTTTGAGCTCTTCTGATTTACTTGGTCAAAAAAAAACTAAAAATCTTGAAATTGATTCTGTGCTTTCTATTTATAGACATGACCTGAAGAAGCCCTATTTCATAAAAGCTGTGATATGGGTTCCTATCAAGATTCACAAGAGGAGTTTCTGAGACACAAAAAGCACATGACATGTTTTGCAAAAGGAAGGATGTGATATGAGAGAGAAAAAATCTTTTTTATCATGTTGTGAAAATTCATGGGAATATTGATTGGGCTCAAACTGAACAAAGGAAGGATTTCCATTACCAAATTCAGAAAATAAAGTTCAAAAATGAAAAATGGATGAGAAATTCAGCAACAATATATGTGCTGCATCAGGCAATTTATTTCTGGGACAGAATTTGGGGGAGATTTGAGGATACTGGGGACAGCAGGTAAGTTGTGTGGACTAATCTGGGAGAATTAACTGTAGGGGATAAATGATTAAGATTCTGGAAATTAAAATGGCACTTGACAGGGGAGGAGGTTTAACTTGAAAAACATGGAAAATTAGTTGTATTAAAATTCAATATTTGCATTGGAGATGGAAAGAGAAAGAAATGGGAAGCTCTTTTACAAAGAGTCAAAGATGATTTGAATAATTTTAAAATGATTCTTTTGGATTAAGATAAATGTATGACAGTTACCAAGAAGGAGTAGGAAGGTAGAAGGAAAGGGGATTTCTATTTTTTGGTTTATTTATTATTTAAAAATGGGTTTTTTGAGGAGAAATAAGGGAAGGATAAAATCTTGTAAAAAGAATAAAGCAGTTGAAATTTTGGACTTAAACATGAATAATTTGACTTAAAGGGCTGAATAAATTTTATAAAAAGCCATAAAAATGCCTTGAATTATGCAGAGTAAAACTTTCTTCATCCTTAAATTTGTTATATTCTTCATTTTTAAAAGCTACTTGAAATCAGTAGAGGTTAAAAGTGATTTTTTTCTCAGAAATTGATTAAATTAGGGTCTTGCTAAATGTGAAATTCCTTCTTTAATCTTACACCAAAAATAAAATTGGGCTTTCTATATCACCATGAAAAAACAATGACCACCAGATGACAAGTGACGTACTAGGGCACAAAGGGCCCCTTTTTCCTCAGTTATGTCACTTTTAATCAAGTTATAATTTTTTTTATTGTTCATGAACATCTGGAATATAATTTATTCATCAGAACCTCATTTGGATCAAAATGGACTTCAAAATTTCTCAAATTAAAGAAATCCTTGTATGGCCTAAAAGAAGCCTCCCTCAACTGTTACAAAGATCTTATAATCTGGACCATTGATAAAGCATTTGACAAAATAAAGCCCAACCCTTGTCTGTATCTTCACCAAGACTTATTCACTTTCCCTTTCTTCCATGTGGAAAGCCTCATACTTTTGGTAAATGTGTAATAATTCATGAAAGTATTCTTAGAAAAATTCAAGACTTGTTTTCTCACTCCATTGGCACTCTCCAGGAATAAAATTCAGACAACTCAATGTCAATTATAGGTCTCCCATTGGAATACTCAATTAAATTTCTAATCATTCCTGTCCTGAGATTCAGTTTCTCCTGTCCTGAGATTTAGTTTCCATCTCTGATTTTGAAAGATTCTTCAGAAACCCAGGAATTAATTGCTGGAAATAGGTAATCCATGCTTTGAGAAATTTTCTGAACACTGTAAATCAAAAGATGACCTTCAAGTCTAAATTTTAAGCCAATAATCTAGTCACCTACAGCAATGCCACATTGGGAAATTTTCCTGAATCAATTTTTTTTTCAAACTGGATTCATATCCATTTTCAAATGAATCCACATATATTTGGCTAATTTGCAATAAAGAAAGATTTCACACTCCTCTACCAAATAATAATGTGATTCTCTATTGTATTTTGACCTAGATGGTTTTTATTTAAATTGATTAATACAAGAATTTTTAAAATCAAAACTTGAAACTCCAATACATCTCATAGATGATAAATAATTGGAAAATAGAATCAATAAATTTGGATCAAAATAAATAGAAAAATAAACAGCCATTGAACTTGAAAAAATTCTTAATGACTGGTTTAATAATGGAATTGAAACAAAATTTATTGAATCAAATGAAATGCTTGATGGACCACTGACTCAAGATTTCAATAAACCCTTGTTCATTTGACTAACTCAACATCTGACCATGTAACCCTTCTCAATCTTGGAATGATTCAGCATGTTGACTATTTATTTATTTTCCTTTTCTATTTTCTCTTCTATTTTTCTCAACTGCTCTGTTCATTGATTCTTTTTCTCTTGTTCTCTTGAGATCCTACTGTCAGGTATTTAACCTCTACTGCTATACTTGGCCTTGGTTAAACCTGCAATATAAGACAAAAACCAATATCAAAGTCAGTTTTTGACTCAAATAACTCAAACAATAGACAAAAGCTCACAAACTTGAACAATACCAAGGTATTATGAGTACAAAAGCCACACCTTAAACCTTTATAAAAGGCAAGGGGCCTGGCTCCAAATAAATGAAGCTCACTTTGCTTATAAATAAGCTCACACCCTTTATAGTAGTAACACACAAGGGTTACTACTCCAATTCAGACCTTCCACTCAAAATTGGAGTTTCCAATTAGATTATTAATTTATTATAATACTAAACTTTATAGCCCCAGTCAATCTTTTCTTGAGACTAAGTTTAATGGGCTTGTTAAATCTTGCCATATTCTCTTACAAATAAATAATAATATATAACTGGTGAGGAATGGGCTATAGGGTGAATAATCTCCTCTTTTTAGGTAAAAGGAGCCCTCAGGGGACTCAAGGAATCATCAGGGGAGAGCTATCCTCTCCCTGGTTTCTTCCTCAAGGGCTCAGAACCCCATCACATCCTGCACAATGAGAAATAGGGTAATAGTACTCATTGGGGAGCATTTTCAATGTAAAGGGTCCTATTTGCATACCCCAAAAGTTATATACTCTACAACTAAGCCCGGGGCCCTCTGAGTGGACGCTCTCAAGGCTCAGGAGAGTTTATCAAAGTATAATCACATCCCCAAGGAAGGAAATATCAAGATTATGTGATTGGTTTATACAGAGTGGAGAGTATAGCTTAAATTAATTACTATAGTTTGTTCCCAAAGGAAAGTAAATTATTTGGAAGTTATCTATGAATAGTTGGGAAGCATCTGAGTCCTCATAGCTTAATTAAAAGTTACATTGGATCCTTATCTTGATAATATACATTATCAAGGTTTTAATTCCATAATAAACACTCATAAAAAAATACTTATAAAGTATTATAAAATATTATAAAATTTTATAATTCTAAAAATCCTGACCATTAATCATTCTTGTCTCCATGGTGGTTTGAAACAGTGACCTTAGTGTTGGATAAGGGAATGTGAGGTTAGTAATTAACCAATATACCAGCAAGACATATAAGTTGCGCAGACCTTTGGGCACATTTAATTGTCTCATGGCTGACACCTACTGTCTGCCCTATTTTACATCTTCCATTTTCTTTATATGTGACCTCTGAACTTTGAGCTCTGGAAATCTATTAGTCAAAAATCTCTCACTGAAATTTAAAGAATGCTTCATGGGTACATCATGCAGGCCATCCTCCTCTTAGAAATCTTCAAATCACAGCTTCAAATCCACCAAAACCATCATGATAGATCATTGACTAACTCAAGGACCACGCAGGTACTAAGAAATTTTCAATCCAAAATCAACCCCTGTCTGAAAATTAATGCTAAAGATCAACCCTCAGTTGCTTATATCCCTCTAGTTTTAATTCTATATCAAGATTGGGATATTATTGATTTTTTCTGGAAGTATCTTTATGGTCTAATTATTTTATCCTTAGGCCATTATCTATGCTGAATAATTTTTTGTTCTTTTGTTTCCATATTTTCCTTCCATTTCAAATCTTTTGATTGATAGATAGGCATTTTTCCATTTTGACTGATCAAGTTTCCCATCTTGAAAAAAGAGACAAATGCTATAATCATTCTTTGGAAAAAAAACCACTGGGGATCTAGTATTTGAATTTCTTCATGAAAGAAACCTTTTTGCTACATTTTTTGGAATTTAGTCCTGAAGCATGTACAATTTCTTCTTTGAGAGAGCACACCAGACCTAGTGCAGCAGGTTTTCCAGTAAAATAAATCTCAAAATTATAAGGATTTGATGGAGTTAATTTATTGGCTTTGAAGGCTGAAAATGCATCAGAATGGCCATGACAAATAGGAATAAGTGACTCTTGATTTATTTCTAGATATTTGAAAGTACATATCAGATTTAACCAAACCTGCCATGTTTTAATGGTGGGTTTCAACCCTAATCAGCAATTTACAACCTGCCATTAAAAATTTAAAAAGCCACTCATTGGGGTGTATCAAAGTTAGCAAAACTGCCATTAGAAACCCGCCATTTTTTTTTTTACCAAACCTGCTATTTTTAATGGTGAGTTTCTGAAATAAACATACCCCCTATCTGGTTTATTTCAAAATGGTTTGTTTCATGAAAATGGCGGGTTTCAAACATCAAACCCGCCATTTCATCCATCCACCATCCATGACATGCAAAACACCCATCCACACCTCCAACTCATCAAATCCATATGCATGACACACATCTCATCTCCATTGCTTCACATCTCTATTTCTTCACATCTACATTGCTTCACATCTCCATCACTTCACATCTACATTGTTTCACATCTCCATTGCTTCAAATCTCCATCACTTCACATCTCCATAACTTCACATCTCCATTGCTTCACATCTCCATTGCTTCACATCTCCATTGCTTCACATCTCCATTGCTTCACATCTCCATCACTTCACATCTCCATTGCTTCACATCTCCATTGCTTCACACACATCCCATCATAATCACATCACCATCTTTCTCAACATTTCCAATAAAACTTCCCAGCAGTAAATTGAAAACACAAAAAAGCTTACTGAACTTTAATTATTATTTGACTTGGATTGAAAATCTGATATGGAATCAACTTGGTTAGCTTTGAATTGTCTATTTGAAAAGAGATACATGGTTCCACAAAGACAAACTCTCCACAAACCTATGTATGAAAGGCAAAAGCTTCACCTACTTCCCAACTTAAGCTTCCAGCAACTGTTCCAAACTTTATTGCCTTCTTTCATGAAACTTTTGGAGATGATTAAAGACCACCACATCTTCCAGAACAATTCTTGGAATCCTCAATGCAATCCAGCTATCCAGATGGTTGTTTCTCTTTGTAGATTTGAATCAAATGGAAATGGAGCTGCAACTCATTGATTAGAAAATCTATTCTTGGTAAGTTATGGATCCATTGACTTATACACCAAAATATTAATAATTGCTATCCTATCATTCTGTTGCTCTATCCTTTGTTGGCCAACCAAAGAAGACGGCAAGGAGATATCTCAAGTAATGGAGACCAAAGGCTTTCCTGGTTGCATTGGTTTAGTTGATGGAACCACTATCCCCTTGATTCAAAAACCCAAGCTAGATGGCAACCATTACTTTGATTGGAAAAAAAGGCAATTGATTCATTTCCTTTCCAAATACTTTGATAATACACTGACCAAATTTGTTTTATTGGTTTGTATAGATACTCTGTGGCAGTGCAACTTGTTTGTGATAACAACAAGAAGTTCATATCCCTCCATGCTTGCCTTCCGGGTTCTTTTCATGATTCATATGTTTTCAATCAGATGGAGATTGTCCAACAACCAAAAAACTACTTTGACCAAGATCAATACCTTCTGGCCATTTCAGCTTGTGCTAATGGGAAATATGTGGTTCCGGCATACTGCAATTTTTCAACCAATGATCAAGCCAAACCTGATTTCAACTATCATCTTGCCCAATCACAATTTTGGATTGAGCATGCCATAGGAATCCTGAAAGGAAGATGGGCCAGATTATGGGAGATGCAAAACCAGAAAAGATATTCCTGATTCTCCTCAAGTCATACCAGCCTTATCTTCTACCTCATCTTTGGCCATGAGAGAGAAGATTATACCCCTCACACTTTCTCACTTTGATGAGTAGCATTGGGTTTTTAAATAGGTAAAAAATAAAATCACAGAATTTTTTTTGTTTTGGTTGTTTAACCAAGAATCCTAGGCTGACTCCTTTTTTTTTTTTTATATTTTTTTTTTTTTTTTTTTATATTTTTTTTTTTGGTGGACTCAGACAAAAACCAAAACTTCAAAACCACCTCACCCCACCAAACCAATGGTCTTCCTTCACAAGTACACTTCCTCTTCCTCACCCACAACCACCACCTCACCCATCACCACCACCTCCCCATCACCACCACCTCGCCATCACCTCCACCTAAACCACTTGTCCACCTTCACCAGGAAACTTCCTCCTCCTCACCCACAACCACCATCTCACCCATAACCACCACCTCCCCACCACCTCCACCTCACCAACCACCTCCACCTCACCTCACCTAACTCACTGCCTCCCCTCCTCCTAACCCTGGTAAGCCCCCTCCCCCCTCTTCCTCTTCCTGCCCCTCACCGGTTGCTGATCCTTTGATTGTTCAACCTTTAGGTCCCCCCTGGATCCATTATTTAATCCATCAAGGTGAGCCCCTCCTCCTCCTCTCCCTCCCCCTGATCAATTGGCAAGCAATTGTTGCTTTCCGGTTGATCAATCATTCAACCATCAAGAAATTTATTTCTTGACAATCAATCAATTGGTTGACCGGCAAGCAATTTATTGCTTTCCAATTGATCAATTTTTTGATTGACCGGCAAGAAATCAATTGATTGGTTGACCGGAAACAATCAATCTTGCCATTTGATCAATCAATTGATTGACCAACCGGTGAAGTGCCCCCCCTTCAGCTCCTCCTCCTCCTCGCAGTTCTTGAGAAGTTTACTGAATTTTTTTTTTTTGGTAGGATATTACCAGTAATTTTCTTGTTATTTTCTATTTTGGTTGATCATCTAAGTGGTTTATACCAGACTAATGACTGTTTTTTTTTTGCTTTTGTTTGATTCAATGAAATGCAATCAGAAATTCCACTGCTTTGACCACCCTTCTTGATGGCCAATTCTTCACCCACCAAACTCAAAATATTACAACTAATGGATTTCCATCTTGATCCTCACCCCAATCAAAGTATACATTTGGGAGGGAAAAATATGGAAGGAGATAGTTTGAAAAACATACAGAGAAGTGGCAATAAAAGGGCTTGCCAGAGAAGGAGGGCTCAAATGCAGGATTTGGAAATTGCATTCAAATTGACTGAGGAAATAATTAATGAAAAGGTTGTTTGGTCTTCATGAAAACTATGTCCCTTGAGATTTTATCTGTCCATTGTCAATAAAAGTCAAAAACCCACCCCTGAAGATTTGGAACAGGCCAAAAAGAAGACCAAAATGCTCCATTTCTTCAGCTCTGGAAAAGTATATGATCAAGATCAATCGGATCATGAGGCTATGGTTGCCATTATTTAATTTATCCCTTTGAATGAACTCTCTGAGCAAGAGAAGAAGGACATCAACTCAGTAACAATATTCCTTCACCAATCCAAAAAATTTGTAAACACTGTTGGTCCCCCAAGATCTTGGCGTGGGAAAATGTGCACAATTGGATGGCAAAAATTGATGGACCCTTCTGAACTATTTAGAAAATATTTGAAGAAAGATGATGTCAAATCCTCCCCTAAAGAATATTATTTTTTGAACCTTAGGTCTGACAAGGTCTCTCAAATATTGGGCCAAATTTTTCAAAAATTATCCAAATTTGATTCCAACTAAGAAGCTATGATGGAAAACAACATCCCTTCCTTCTCCTTGTTGGAATTTGGATCTGGAATTACTGCTTTTGACTGCTCACCTCACATCACCTTCACCTCAGACTCCTTCTACAACTCTCCCCATAGTGACCAAGGTGATGTCTCTGACTATTCCTTTTGACTTGTGGTCCCAACCAAAAAATAAAATGGACAACTTATTGACAACAAGGATGAATATCAAGTATACAATGGCCAATTTTTGTTCCCAGAATTGGTTTTTGGGATTGATTTCAAACAAAAGGGTATTGTTAAAATGGTTTGGGAATCAAGAAATTACAAACACTGTACTTTTCCTGCAGTGGATACTGCCACCCATACTAGGATGGCCATGTCCATGCAAATCAATAGAACGACTCAAAACACTAGCAAGTACTTTCCAGTGGCAAAATATATCTTAGGGAAAAAATATAAATAAAAATAAAAAATATTTGTCATTGGTGGTGTTAAAAATACTCTCAAACATTGTTTCAATCAAAAATATTTTTTTTTTCTTATTTTTAAAATTTTTATCAAAGTAAATATATTTTTTTGTTTTTATTTTTGAAATTTTTATCAAAGTAAATATATTTTAAAACCAAGCAATTGAGTGATTTCCTTTATTTCATCCACAGTTCTACTGCTACCAATACATGCCATGAATACCAATAACCTATCTTTTTTTTTCTTTGGCTAGCCTTTCCTTCTCCTTTTTGAGTCAGCCTTCCTCTCAATCCTTCTCCTTTTCCTCTTTTTCAAACTCCAGTTCAGCCTGTTGGATTTGCCACTCAGCATCCAACTTGTGTTGATGAGCCAAACTCTCATCTTTCTACTTTTGAAAATCCATAGCCATTTGAAGATCCCACTTCTCCTTTTCAAATTGAAGTTTTTTGCATTCTATTTGTGATTTCACTGTTTCTTGGAGGGGAATAGGAATGAGCTTGATTTTGAAAGCAGGTACAATCAATAAATGAACTTACTTGAATCTTGCTTCTCCATGAAATCCTCAAAGCCAGAAAAATTTGAAGTGTTTCTCCGCTTTTGAGGGCTATTGAGGTTGAGGTTGATGGAATTGAAGGCCTTTTGTTTTCCCTTTGCAGAGGAGGTTTGTGAGGGAACGTCATTGCTCTCATTTGAAGGGGATTTGGGAGACCCAATTGGCTTGAGTATTGCACCATTCAGGAACAGATAAGCCTGTTTTTTTACAATCTAAATCAGTGAGAATTAGGCAGACAGAAGATAAATAATCTTGGTTCCTTATTTGAGCAGATGATTCCAATTCTGGTGATACAGGAATCACTTGCTCCTTGTTGGCCAAGTTGTTAAGTTCTTCAACCCCAGGAAGAGAGCAATCCCAAGGAGGAAGTGAGGGCTCCAAGGAAGGGTTTGAATTGTTGATAAATGCTGATGTAGACGTGATTGAAGCTGATTCTGTTTGAATATCCTCCTCCACATCAGATTGGAGCCACTCATAGTTTTCATTGGGATCATCATTGCTAGGCCAAGAATCAACAGCCAGGTCCTCAGCATCAACTGGATCTAATTGTTAGGCATCAAAAGCGGATAAAGGAGTGATCTTGGCCTTCTTTCAAAAGATTTCATCCATTTGAACATAAAAAGGACAAATGGAGTCCAATTTATCAACCAACGAGTTGATTCCCTTGGCTTTACTGGAGTTGGTGATAAAAAAGCCGGTGGAGATTGACATTGAGTGGGCTTTTTTGTACTTGGTTCAATAGTTCTTGAATTGCTCCTGAATCTGTTTGGATGAAAGATCAAGCCGGCATATGGTTTTATTCTTGACTCCATTGGCCATCAGGAGATAACCATTAACCTTACAGGATGGAGGTTGGCAAGTTTGTGTTTCATTTTTGGATCCAAAGCAAGCATTTTAGTTGGACAGAATTTTGATCCAGTTTACCAGGATGATGTGATCAGCTCTCTTGAGCTGACTTGAGCTTTTGGGAGCTGATGGGGGAGGATTGTTGGATTTTGAGTTCCTGGGGGATGTTTGCTTTGGTTGAGTGGACTTGCGGGGGGAGTGTTGCTGAGGGGCCATTTAAAAAGAGTAAGTGGGATGAAGTGATGAAGCAACAAAGCAATGACAGTAAGGATGTGATGAAAGGGGGGATGAAGTGATGAAGCAATTAAGCAATGAGGGGATGGATGTGATTAAATAAATAAAGTGATGACATTGATAAAGCAAGGTGAGAGTGATAAAGAGATGAAACACAATGAAGCAATGAGAGTTATCAAGTGATGAGGATAGCAATGAAGCAATGAGAGTGATGAAGTGATGAGGATAGCAATGAAGCAATGATATTGATGAATTGATGAGGATAGCAATAAAGCAATGAGAGTTGTGAAGTGATGAGGATAGCAATGAAGAAATGAGAGTGATAAAGTGATGAGGATAAAAATGAAGCAATGAGAGTGATGAATTGATGAGGATAGCAATGAAGCAATGAGAGTGATGAAGTGATGAGGATAGCAATGAAGCAATGAGAGTGATGAAGTCATGAGGATAGCAATGAAGAAATGAGAGTGGTAAAGTGATGAGGATAGCAATGAGGCAATGAGACTGATGAATTGATGAGGATAGCAATGAAGCAATGAGATTGATGAAGTGATGAGGATAGCAATGAAGCAATGAGAGTGATGAAGTGATGAGGATAGAAATGAAGCAATGAGAGTGATGAAGTGAGGATGATAGCAATGAAGTGAGGAGGATAGCAATTAAGCAATGAGAGTGATGAAGTGATGAGGATAGCAATGAAGCAATGAGAGTGACAAAGTTATGAGGATAGCAATGAAGCAATTAGAGTGATGAATTGATGAGGATAGCAATGAAGCAATGAGAGTGATGAAGTGATGAGGATAGCAATGAACCAATGATAGTGATGAAGTGATGAGGATAGAAATGAAGCAATGAGAGTGATGAAGTGATGAGAATAGCAATGAAGCAATGAGAGTGATGAAGTGATGAGGATAGGAATGAAGCAATGAGAGTGATGAGTTTATGAGGATAGAAATGAAGCAATGAGAGTGATGAGGTTATGATGATAGAAATGAAGCAATGAGGGTGATGAAGTGTTCCAAAAAGGTTGAGGATGAAACCAGGGGTGATGATGTGGAATTACCCATGGTTGAGCTGTTGAAGGCCTTTATATACTTTATTTGAAAAAAACCCATTTATTTTCAGGTAAATTTGACACGTCTGATGTGAAATAAGTGTGTTTGTTTTTATTTTTAATAGCAGGTTTGAAATGGCAGATTTGGGTTGAAACCCGCCATCAAAAAATGGTGGGTTTTCTTAACTTTGATACGCCCTATTTCACATCAGACATGTCAGAGTTTCCTGAAAATAATTGGGTTTTTTCAGATAAATTATTTAAAGGCTTTCACAACCTCAATCACACATCAGTCCATGTCATACACCCCTGGTTTACACCCTCACCTTTATCTACCTCCAACCTCATTGGAAAAATTCTACCTCCAACCACATTGGAAAAATTCTACCTCCAACCTCATTGGAAAATTTCTACCTCAAACCTCATTGGAAAAATCTGATTCATCAATCTCATCACTTCATCACTTTCATCAATTATTGCTCTCATCACTTACTCACTCTCATCACTTATTGCTCTCATCACTTCCTAAATCTCCTTAATTTATTGCTCTAATTTCTTCATCCCTTCATCCCTCTTACTCTTTTCAAATTTCCCCTCATTTCTCTCATCACTTCCTAACTCTCATTGCTTCATCACTTCATCCCTTCATTTCTCTTACTCTTTTAAAATGTACCCTCAGAAAGCCTCCCCCCTCAAGTCCACACCAAAATCCAACGGACTAAAGCAAACATCCCCAGGAACTCTACAAAAACAATCCTCCCCCATCAGCTTCCAAATTCTCAATTCAGCTCAAGAGAGCTGATCACATCATCCTGGTAAACTGGCCCAAAATCCCCTCCAACTATGATGCTTGCTTTTGATCTGACAATGAAACATTAGTTGGCCAACCTCCGTCCTCTAAGGTTAATGATTATCTCCTAATGGCCAATTAACTAAAGAATAAAAACAAATGTAGGCTGGATATTCCATCCAAAAAGATGAGGGATCAATTCAAGAATTATAAAGCCAAGTACAAAAAGGCCCACTCAATAGGGTATATCAAAGTTAGAAAACCCACCATTAGAAAACCGCCATTTTTTTTGACCAAACCTGCCATTTTTGATGGCGGGTTTTTGAAATACACATACCCCCTAACTGGTGTATTTCAAAATGGCAGGTTTCATGAAAATGGTGGATTTCAAATATCAAACCCGCAATTAAACCCGCCATTTATGCATCATCATCAATCCACCATCCATCAAATCTAAAACACCCATCCACATCAGCAAATCCATACCGGTCCCATCTCCATTGCATCACACACATCTCATCTCCATAGCTTCACATCTCCATCTTCACACAAATCCCATAATCATCTCATCACCCCACATCACATCCATCTCCATTGCATCACACACATCTCATCTCCATTGCTTCACATCTCTATCAATTTTCACATCTCCAGCTTCACACAAATCCCATCATCATCTCATCACCCCTCATCACATGACCATCTTTCTCAAAATTTCCAATCAGACTTTCCACCAGCAAGTTGAAGACACAAAAAAGCTGACTGTACTTTTGCTACTGGTTGACTCCCATTCAGACTCTGATTCAGACTCCAATTTGGAATCAACTTGGTTAGCTTTGAATTTGCTTTTGGAAAAGCAATACATGGTTCCAAGAATACACACCCTCCAAAACCCTATGTATGAGAGGCAAAAGCTTCATCTCATCCCTGACTTAATCTTCCAGCAACTACTCCAAACTTTGTTGCCTTCATTCATGAAACTTTTGGAGATTATTGAAGACCACCACATCTTCCAGAAAAATTCTTGGAATCCTCAACGCAATCCAGCCATCCAACTTGCTGTTTCTCTTTGTAGATTGGGATCAAATGGAAATGGAACAGCAGTCCATCTATCGGAAAATCTATTCTGAGTCATTTATGGAAGCATTGACTTATACACCAAAAGAGTCATGACTGCTATTCTATCTTTCCGTTGCTCAGTCCTTTCTTGGCCAACCAAAGAAGAACGCAAGGAGATATCTGAAGTAATGGAGATCAAAGGCTTTCCTGGTTGCATTGGGTTTGTTGATGGAACCACCATCACCTTGAGTCAAAACCCCAAGCTAGATGGCAACCCCTATCTTGATTGAAAAAAAAGGCAACTGATTCATTTCTTTTCCAATGACTTTAATAACACCTTTGATCACACCACTGACCAAATATGTTTGATCTTTTTGTTTAGATACTCTGTGGCCTTACAACTTGTCTGTGATAACAACAAGAAGTTCATATCCCTCCATGCTGGCCTTCCAGATTCTTGGCATTATTCATACTTGTTCAATTGGATGCAAATTGCCCAACAACCAGGGAACTACTTTGACCACGATCACCTTTTGGCCAATTCAGCTTATGCTAGTGGCAAATATGTGGTTCCAGAATACCGGAAAGTTTCACCTAACAATCAAGGAAAAACCAATTTCAACTATCATCTTGCCCAATAACATGTTCGGATTGAGCATGCCATAGGAGTCCTGAAAGGAAGATGAAACAGCTTAAGGGAAATGCAAATCCAGATTCAAAATGCCAAAGACATGAAGTTCCTCATCCACTGGATCATCACTTGTGTGATCCTTCACAATCTTTTGGCCAACATCAAAGATGAATGGGACAAAATATTTGAAAATGATATTCCTGATCCACCTCAAGTCATCCCTGTTTCATCTTGTCCCTCATCTTCTTCTATGAGAGAACGGATTCTTCCTCTCACCCTTGCTAGCTTTGATGATTAATTTTTGATTTCAATTTAGTCAAAAAATCCCTTCACCAAATTTTTTTGGTTTTGGTTTTTCACCCAAGATTCCTAGGCTGAGTCCATTTTTTTTTTCTCATTTGGTGGGGTGGACTTAGCCAAAACAGACTCAAAAATTCCAAAACCCCACCTCACCCCACCAAACCACCAGTCAAACCACCCAACTCACCCCACCAAGCCACCGGTCAAACCACCCACCTCACCCAACCAAACCACCTGTTGGTCCACTCCTTCCTCCTCCTCACTAAACACCTCCTCCTCACCCACCACCTCCCCTCCTCATTTGGTTGCCCCCCCTGGTAAGCTTCCCCCCCCTCCTCCTCATCCTCCCCATCATGTAATGCTCATCCTTTGATTCATCCACCTCCCTCCCCCTTCAGGCCCCCCCCACCCCCTTGGTTGATTCCCCAGGTAAGCTCCCCCCTCCCTCCTCCTCCTTCCCCTTTTCACTCCCTCTCAGCCCCTCTCACTTCCTCTCACTCACTCACCAACACTCCCCCTCTCCCCCCTCCCTTGGTCTCCCTCCCATCTCACTTGGCTTGCCGGTACCACCCCCCCCCCTTTCTTTCTGGGCCAACCCTGCTGCACCTCCTTCATTTGCTCACTTGGCCAACCCCCCCGGCCCTTGCCCTTGCTTGCTTGGACAACCAACGCAGGCCCCCCCACCTTGCTTGCCTTTGGCCTGTTATAATTATGGCCAGAAATTAGCTTAGGCAAATGAGCAGTCTTTAAAGCAAAAGAAATGCTGGACACCTCAGGTCAATAATTGCTTGATGGGCTCTCACAATGGGGCAATATGTTGGATGATATTGATGATGAATGGATGATGGAAAACAGCGGGGAGAAGAGCTCCTTAAGTAAAAAATATTGGCCTCTTGCAAGCCCATGATAAAACAAGCCAAAAGGCAAATTTTCCGCCACAAAAGAGCTCTACAGGCTCTAAAGGCCTTGTTACTTGGTTTGGGCTACATCAGGCCACTTGGCATCAGTCCCTGTACCCTTACGACCAGCCTATTCTGGTTATTTCTGGTGTTTACACCTCAATGGGGATGAATCAGCCCCTTAGCTGTTCAAAGCCCTGGCTGGTTGTCCGTTACAACCAGCCCTGTTACTTATCTTAGCACTTGTACAGCCCTGGCCCCTCATATGGGCCAGATTGGACCCAGGACTCACCTGAGTCCAACCAAAATCTCACCTGGGGGGGGTGTAACCGGCGGACATGCCGCCCCCCCCCCTCTTTCTCTCAAATCCCTGGAGGGGGCGGTCAAATCCCCCTACCAGGGGCCCTGGGGGTTGATACCCCCAGGGCGTTGCTATGGTAAGTGGGCTGGGGGGTGGTCAGGTCCCCTCCAGCCCGTCACTCCTCCCCCTTGTTAAAGGGGGGGGTAGGAGAGCGTCCCTTCAATGGTGGGGGGGTGGTCAATTCCCCCCCACCGCCGGTTGCCTTGATGAAACCGGCCTGGCCATCTCCTTTGGTGGGGGGGTGATCAAGTCCCCCCACAATGACCAGACGCCCCTTGCAACCAGTCGCTGGCTGGTTACAACCATCCAGCCCTCCCCCTCCCCCTTGCAACGGCAAGCGAGGGGAGGGGGAGGAGCCGGGACCACCAGCCCCGCGGAAGCCAGGACAACGGCCCCGCGCGGGCCGTTGGGCCCCATAGACGGGCCAAAGGCAAAAACAGCGGCCCCAAGTGGGCTGCAACATGGGCTGCAGCCCCAACCGTGCTGAAACACGGGTGGCGGCCCCAAGCCCAGAAACTAAGTAAACCATACTTTGGCGGGCCAGCCAGTCTGGCCAAGTATGTCCAAAATAAACCTTGGGCCCAAACATGCCCATAAAAGTCCATCCGGCTGTATTTGCCCATAGAACTCACCGGACCCATTAGGGCCCGTGTACCAATGAGCCTGTTTCACGCGTTTTGAGGCCAGTTTCCCCAAATCTGTGACATCCACACAGGCCCGTATGGTCCATGTGAGTGTCCAATGGGCTGGAGAGGTCCATATGTGCATCCCATTTGGATTACACTTATATGTTGTGGTGCCCAATCTGGGACACCTCTGGACCAGTATGGAAAAAGTAACATTTTTATGAACTTTTCTATAGCCTCCATTTAGATCTAAAAAAAAAAAAAAACTTTTTGATCTGGAAGGATTCCCATATCCAGTTCCCAAACTTCCAGCTCCCAATCTCCTAGTCATCTAGGATCATCTCTTGGGTGCCTAGCGCCCGGTCCTATGTTCAATTTGCCCTCACTTTGCGCTGCTATCCACCCTTTCGGCAAACGCACGGATGAAGACCAGCTCAGCTTGCGGTCTTCTATCTGGCGCCGGAGCCCCCAATTGGCTTCCCTCGATCCCCTTTTTGGTCATCTCCCATCCCAACCCCAAATACAATCCCAATAAAAATCTTGCGACTGAGTCTCATGCCTTTGTCTGATGACCAAGACCAAGACTTGGATCATTGCCATGAGGCAATCAATTGACTCTCCAACCTTTCCAACAAGGATGAGGACAATCTGATCAACCTGCCCAGCTCATTCATCCCTCCTAATGCCCTTGGAAGCCGTTGACTCATCTCACCTTGCTCATCATTTGTTCACATTCCTCACCCCATCAACCAATCTGATCACTCAAACAAGGTTAATCACGGGAACAACCAACCATCACCCCCCCCCCTGCAACAACCAACTCAGCTGTCTCCAGCACCCGTCTTACCCATCTGGTCCATCTTTATGCTTTCCCATCTCCATTAAATCTTGCTACCTCATCCTTCCCACCTCCACCAGTCATCCAACCACCTGCCCTCCATCTTGGACCGTGCTCATCTTGCTGCAACCCCCAACCTTGCTCCACTTGCACATCTTGTGGTTGTCCGTGCGGCTTGCTGTCGTCCGCACAGGGCCCGCTGTTGCTCATCCATTGGCTGGGCCCATCAGACATCTGTCTGCGCGGGCCTCCCTTGTAATCTGTCACCTGCTGTGCCCATCATTGGCAAGGGCTGGTGTCTTCCATCCCCGCTCATTCATGATTTTTTTCATTGTTTCAATCATTTTTTTTGGTTTGTTTTCTCATCAGTTTTTTTTTCCATCTCTGTTAATATATATATATATATATATATATTTCTGCTCTAGCTGTGTCATCATTTGTAAATATTCTACAGGGACCCATGGCCCATAAAAGGAGGGGCTCTCCCCTACCTTTTTCAAAATCATCCATGGGAGTTTGTGCATATGTCCCCCCCCCATTATCATTGAAATCTGATCCTCATCCTCATCCTGGGTATATCTATGATTGCCCCTTGATCCATTGATCCTGAGTCTTTGCCCCTCTGTGGCCTGATCCTTATCACCAACCAATAGCATTTCTGGTTGAAGAGAATTCTGTCTGTTGGAATTCTTGAGTGTGTTATATCACTCCTTGATCCCTTCCTCTGACCATATGGGTCTTGATCCCTCCTTGATCATCTTTCTGGAGCCAATCACAATTGATTGAAGAGGTCTTATTAAGCTTAAGACCTGGAGTGTTATACCTCCCTTATTTTTTTGGAGCTGCATTCTGCCAGCCTACTCTTGAGTTCCTTGAGAAGTGTTGAGGTTATCCTTGCTTCAAATAAGTTACTGTTTGCTTTTAGAGCTTCTTATGCATAGTGCTTTGTCTTGTACAGCCATCCTCAGTTATCTGGTACCCTTCAAGCGCTTGATTGCGGAGAGTTAGGTAGGTTCATTGAGAACCTGGAGGTTGGCTGGGTTTGAGTTGATCATCCCCAATCTTCCGCTGACAACCAGAGATATTAGCTTGTGGGCATTGTTTACATGCAAAATCTTTGTTCTTTGAACTTTAAACAAACTTTAGCTTCTTTTTTCCAAGTTTTTTCCCACAAAATCTTGGCTCAGATAGTGCTTTTCCATTGCTACCAAACTACTATCATCTTTATCCTTTACTACTTGATTCCTCATTTACCAGTTTGTGGACCTTGATCTTGGTTACATTTAAATATTTTTGTAACACTCAGGAGGGCAGCCTAAACAGCACCTTTCCCCTCCACAGAACTGCCACGGCCTAGCAACGTTTGGAGTCTTAAAACATAGCACATGGGTAAGTGCATACATATTTTAACATGGCCAACCAATGCCGGCCCCCCCCACCTTGCTCGCTTGGCCAACCAAAGCCGGCCCCCCTCACCTTGCTTGCTTGGCCAACCAAAACCGGCCCCCCCCCACCTTGCTTGCTTGGCTGACCAAAGCCAGCCCCCCCCCACCTTGTTTGCCTTTTGCTGACTGAGGCCGGCCCCACTCACCTTGCTTGCTTGGCCAACCAAAACTGCCCCCCCCACCTTGCTTGCTTGGCCAACCAAAGCCGCCCCCCCCCCCACCTTGCTTGCTTGGCCAACCAATGCCGGCCCCCCCCTTGCTTTCTTGGAAGCTGACCAAAGCCCGCAGCCAACCAAACCCCCCCCCCCCTTACCTGGATCCTGGGCCCTGCCTACCTGGCCCCAGGCCCAACCCCAACCCAATCCAAAGGCCTGGCCTGATTCCCTCACACCCTGGTAAGTTTTTTTTTCTTTGGGTGCTGATGTGATGCTTTTTTTTGGTACAGTTTTTTTTTTTTTTTTGGTGATCACATTTCTGGTGAACTTGGGATCAATTCCATGTTTGGTTTCATTTTTTTTGATCCAATCTTGTTTCACTGATGATGTCCATTCAACTGCCTGTTTTTTTTTTTTGGTTTTTTTTTTCAATCCCTCAACCACTATTGGTAAATGTCCAATTCTTCTCCCACCCACCTCAAAATGTTGCACAAACAATTGAATCCCATCTTGTTCCTCACCCAAATCAGAGTATATGGATGGGAGGGATCAAGATGGAAGTAGATGGATTGACCAACATAATGAAAGGTGGGAAGAATAGGGCCTGTCACCAAAAGAGGATTCAAATGAGAGATTCTGAAGCATCTTTGGAGGTTGCTGAGGAAGGGTTCCAACCAAGAAATCAAATGGTTGACTTATTGAAAATATGGACAAATATCAAGTATTGGATGGCCAATTTGTTTTTCCTGACCTTGACTTTGGAATTGATTTCAAGCAAAAAGGTATAGTCAAAATTGTTTGGGTGGCTAATAAGTACAAGCACTGTACCTTTCCTGCTGTG
>CM062615.1:52747749-52751494 GCA_025617555.3 Puccinia polysora
GATTCCTGGGGATTTTAGTCAAGGGGAAGTTTAAATACATTGACAGTAATATTTTAGAGAGCCTCAAGTTGTTTCTGCAAGGAATGGTTTCAAGCAGGGATCAAAGATGACTGGATTGATTCTCAACTCCTTGGACAGTGGTCTAGACCAATGATGTTGTGGCTTTTGTTCCAATGACACATTTTCATTGTTGCCATTTTCATCAGACTGGATGGGTCTTGGAAATGAGATGGATCTAATTTAGCTGAGTGAGGTGATCATCACTCCATCCAACCGCCAGCCCATCTGCTGCTACTACTACTACTACTACCATAGGATTGGTTCATGAAGGAATAATGGAATTGTATTGGATTTTACAGAAGGTGCAAGGCAACAATGGGTGCCCCAAATTTGATTTTGGTAAAAGAAAAAAATTTGGATCTTGTTAAACTCAAACAATCAAGTAAGTTGAATAGAATTTTGGGTTGACTCCCTCTGGGCAGTGGGATGTAATATTTATGACTTTAGTCAGGGAGGGGCTCAAACAATGGGATTATGGTCTTCCAAATCAAGATGCAGATATTCAGCTCTTCCCATCAACTCTGTGCTTCCAGAAACTTGGATGGTGGGATGGTGTTTGAGAACATGGATTGTGCCAATTTCCCTCATTCTCCAAAAGACAAGAGGAGAAGCGGCTTCCAAAGTTCACTTCTGTTTGACCTCAAAATCTCCAAATCCTCAGTCAGTCCTGTAGTGGGGCATTGAATCAGCAGTCAGTCAGCTGTTAAGCTAATTGGTCTTACCCTAGCCACTTATAGAGGTTGGTTGGATGTGATGATGTGAGATTATTTAACCACAAGCAAAAAATTGATTGTTTGCAGTTTTTTCAATCAATCAAACTGGCTCACCAAAAGCAGAGGAGGAGGAAAGCTGGCTGGAGCTGGAGGGATTGAAAAAGAAGAGGTAAGAAAGGGGATAATCAAGGAGAACCAAGTAGAGCAGAGTGAATGAGGGGAGGGGGACTCACTGCAGATGTTTGATAGTGGTTGGGTGGGAGGTGGGTTTGTTCTTAGTGAGGTGGTTGTGTTGGTGAGGTTGGTCAGGTGAAGGTTGTGGTGAATTGTTGAGGATTAGAAGGTGTTGGTGGTGATTGAGGTGGTTTGGTGAGTAGGAGGAAGGAGTGGACCAGTGTTTGGTTTGGTGAGTGGTGAGGTATGATGTGGAGGTGTTTTTTTTGTCCAATTCCACCAAAAAAAATAAAATAAAATAAAAAATAAAAAATAAAAAAAACCAAGGCAGCCTAGCATTCAGAAATGAGCACTGGAAAAATAGGATAGCAATCATGACTCTATATGTGTATAAGTCAATGGTTCCATAACAAACTGAGAATAGATTTTATAATTGATGGATTGCTGCTCCATTTCCATTTGATCCAAATCAAAAATGAGAAACAGCCAGTTAGATAGCTGGATCACGTGGAGGATTCCAAGAATTGTTCTGGAAGATGTGGTGGTCTTCAATCATCTCCAAAATTTTCTTGAATGAAGGCAATAAAGTTTGGAACAGTTTCTTAAAGCTTAAGTTGGGGAGGAGATGAAGCTTTTGCCTTTCATATCTAGGGTTGTGGAGAGTCTGTCTTCTTGGAACCATGTATTGCTTTTCAAATAGAGAATTCAAATCTAACCAAGTTGATTTCAAATTTGAGTCTGAATCAGAGTCAAATAATAAAAAAAGTTCTGTCAGCTTTTTTGATTTTTCAACTTGATTCTGGGAAGTTTGATTGGACATGTTGAGAAAGATGGTGATGTGATGTGGGGTGATGAGATCATTATGGGATGTGTTTGAAGCAATGGAGATGCAACACAATGGAGATGTGAAGCAACAGATATGAGATGTTTGTGAAGGGATGGAGATGGAATTGGTATGGATTTGCTGATGTGGAGGTGTGGATGTGTGTTTTGCATGCAATGGATGGTAGATGGATGATGATGCATAAATGGCAGATTTTATGTTTAAAATCAGCCATTCCCATGAAACACACCAGTTAGGGGGTATGTGTGTTTCATAAACCCACCATTTTTAATAGCGGGTTCTTTCAAAAAAAATGGTGGGTTTCATCACTCTGATACACCTTAACGTTTTCATAATCTTTGAGCATAGGGCTCAAAGTATTAAACTTTTGAAGAATCATTAGGGAGCTGAAAATAAAACTTGCGTTGGGTGCCTGTTTCTATTCAAAGAAGCTTGAAATAGATAATTAGGGAATTTAAGCAATAAATCCTAAGTATGAAGAGGGAATTCTGGACTGGAAGTTACAATATTGGGAATTTCCTGGAAGAAAAGTTTCACACAACTCAATGAAACTGTCACTTAGGCTTTTTGATTCCTGGTTGGCAGAATGAAGAGCACCTTGGGGATGAAATACTAAAATTTCAGTGACTCTAGCTTTCCAATTCACATTCCAATTCACATCAGTATTCTAATTTCATAAAAGCTCATGTCCTTGGATGGTGTTTTCCATTCCAGGTATTTACAAGACAAATAAACCACATTCAAAGCTTTGTAAATTTCAAAATCAAAAATTCCATTTTGTCTTATGGGTAACACCATGATATTTTTCTGATGAAATAATTACTAAATAGATGGGAAGAGTTTCTATCTTGAAACCAGTAAGATTTTTACAAAGTTAAAATTCCAATTTTATAGAAGAAAAATTAGCACCTGAGTCAAGGAGAATGCTGTAAGGCATATTATCAGACAAAAAAGCACTCATCTCAAACTTGGAGTGTGGCTGATCTCAAATGTTTGAAAATTGAATCAAGGATATTTAGATAATTTGTAGCTTCCTGTTCAATTATCAAGAAAAAAACAAGCTGTTTTTTTCCCTTAGCCAATTCACAACCTATTTCTTTAGCACAACTATAAATATTTTTCTTTTCTCCAAAATACATACAAAACCCTTCCTTCTCTCTCTTTCCCCCCCCCTTTTTTTTTCTTAAGAAAACTGGTTTATTGTCTAGTAAGATTGTAATTTTGAGTGGTCCTTATTCCTTTCTGGATCTCAAGTTCAAATTAAAATTTGGTTTTGACTGCTTTGATTTCCCCAATGATTTTTTGAATAATGTTGGTTTTCAAAGTTGACATCAATGGTGATTTTTTGTTTTGTCTCAAATGGCTTTTGACATGGAAGCAATTATTGATCTTGATCAACCAATTGATTAGCTTCTGAATCCTTGCCATCTTTTTTACTGAAACATAAAGCTACTTTGTTAGGGGTGGCTTAAAACCTTTTCTAAAGTAAACTCATAAAGCAGCATCATTCCATTGTATACATGACTGAAAATTTCAAGAATAAGAAATTTATGGTGAAGCCCTACTACTTTCATTCCTCACCAGGTTTTCAAGTTCATAATTAGTGTTTCAAAATGTTTGGGGTTTCCAAATGGGCCAAAAATTTGTTGCACAAAATTTCTTCAGTTTTTGAGGATGCAAGAAAAACTGGTGTTTTTAAATTTTTTTGAGGTATGATTTGAACCACTTTCAGGCTCCATATCTCCAGAAGGAAGATGCATAAATAACCATACCTTGACTCAATTTGAGTTTTTTTTGGGTTTTTGGATAATGTAAGTTTAAACAATTGGAAATGAGATCTAAGTTTGTTGGGATTTCCAACCATGAAGTGACCTGGAAGTATCACTCTGAGATTCCAAAAGCTCAAAACGCTTCTTCCAAAATTTGACAAATTTTGATTGAGAGCTTTGATCAG
>CM062615.1:52751594-52809094 GCA_025617555.3 Puccinia polysora
TAAGTATGAAGAGGGAATTCTGGACTGGAAGTTACAATATTGGGAATTTCCTGGAAGAAAAGTTTCACACAACTCAATGAAACTGTCACTTAGGCTTTTTGATTCCTGGTTGGCAGAATGAAGAGCACCTTGGGGATGAAATACTAAAATTTCAGTGACTCTAGCTTTCCAATTCACATTCCAATTCACATCAGTATTCTAATTTCATAAAAGCTCATGTCCTTGGATGGTGTTTTCCATTCCAGGTATTTACAAGACAAATAAACCACATTCAAAGCTTTGTAAATTTCAAAATCAAAAATTCCATTTTGTCTTATGGGTAACACCATGATATTTTTCTGATGAAATAATTACTAAATAGATGGGAAGAGTTTCTATCTTGAAACCAGTAAGATTTTTACAAAGTTAAAATTCCAATTTTATAGAAGAAAAATTAGCACCTGAGTCAAGGAGAATGCTGTAAGGCATATTATCAGACAAAAAAGCACTCATCTCAAACTTGGAGTGTGGCTGATCTCAAATGTTTGAAAATTGAATCAAGGATATTTAGATAATTTGTAGCTTCCTGTTCAATTATCAAGAAAAAAACAAGCTGTTTTTTTCCCTTAGCCAATTCACAACCTATTTCTTTAGCACAACTATAAATATTTTTCTTTTCTCCAAAATACATACAAAACCCTTCCTTCTCTCTCTTTCCCCCCCCTTTTTTTTTCTTAAGAAAACTGGTTTATTGTCTAGTAAGATTGTAATTTTGAGTGGTCCTTATTCCTTTCTGGATCTCAAGTTCAAATTAAAATTTGGTTTTGACTGCTTTGATTTCCCCAATGATTTTTTGAATAATGTTGGTTTTCAAAGTTGACATCAATGGTGATTTTTTGTTTTGTCTCAAATGGCTTTTGACATGGAAGCAATTATTGATCTTGATCAACCAATTGATTAGCTTCTGAATCCTTGCCATCTTTTTTACTGAAACATAAAGCTACTTTGTTAGGGGTGGCTTAAAACCTTTTCTAAAGTAAACTCATAAAGCAGCATCATTCCATTGTATACATGACTGAAAATTTCAAGAATAAGAAATTTATGGTGAAGCCCTACTACTTTCATTCCTCACCAGGTTTTCAAGTTCATAATTAGTGTTTCAAAATGTTTGGGGTTTCCAAATGGGCCAAAAATTTGTTGCACAAAATTTCTTCAGTTTTTGAGGATGCAAGAAAAACTGGTGTTTTTAAATTTTTTTGAGGTATGATTTGAACCACTTTCAGGCTCCATATCTCCAGAAGGAAGATGCATAAATAACCATACCTTGACTCAATTTGAGTTTTTTTGGGTTTTTGGATAATGTAAGTTTAAACAATTGGAAATGAGATCTAAGTTTGTTGGGATTTCCAACCATGAAGTGACCTGGAAGTATCACTCTGAGATTCCAAAAGCTCAAAACGCTTCTTCCAAAATTTGACAAATTTTGATTGAGAGCTTTGATCAGTGTGGCCAAAAGAGTCTTTACTTTTAGTTTGGAATGTGTATCTCTAAAAAAAATTGTTTTGATTGGGTTAAGGAACTATCAGAATAATATGGGGTGCTTGGAATCTGACAAAGATGATCCTCAGAGGTTTTTCTAGGAACTTTTCTGTGTACCAAAAAATCATCAAGGGGTCCACCACATGGAGAATTGGAATAAGGGACTAGACACATAATTTTTGAACCCATGAGCTGCTTGGTCTCCCTAAACGTTTAATATTTTTATTTTCAGAGGCAAGGGAAGTCTCCCCAGCCAAGAAAGTACATGAGATTGATAACAAAAACCATCTAGCAGTATTTGGAAATCCCTCTATATGAAGCAGTTGAGTTATTAAATATCTTTCACACAACCACTCCACTTACTTAGAAGTTAAAGGAATCAGATTTATTTTCTGAAAATATAATACAAACAACACTACAAGGAATCTCAAAGTTAGTAAGGCTATCCTTTGAATTTTAAAGCCAATTTTAAAAGATGAATATTTCAACAGGACCAACTGGAACACTTGGGCTTCTTTGAAGATTTTGTTTTTCATTAATTTTTTCAGATCATATGCAAATAATTGATGAATTAAACAATAATATGATAGAAAATAATAGTGATAAGAATATAAATAAAAAGAAGGAGAAGCTAGGAAGTCTAGTTTCCATAGGTAGAAAATGCTGTGGACATCATTGATTCTGGGGGGGATTTGGTGATCCAAAACTGTTCTATAGAAATCAAAATTGGCCTTAAAATATAAATATTCCTCTAATATTTAAAATAAACTCAAAATTGAATTTTAAACCCCTCAAATCCAACCTCAAAATTCATATCCATTAGAATTCAACCATCTTCAATAATATCAATCATCTATCACAAATATCTCAACACCTGGCACAGATTGAAATATTTTACATATTCATAACTTATAAAAGCCTATTTTGGTATTAAAACTATTTGAAAATTAAAAATATTTGAATATTAAATAAGACTATATAAATTTTATTTTCTCACAAAAACCATATACAGGAGCCCTTTCCCTTTTCATCAGTGCACAGAGAACTTATAACCATATCAGTCCATTACAGTATATTGAAAAAACAGTACACTCAATGCAGTATCAAGGAAAATCAGGCATCATCATATACAACAAAAGGCCTAAGAATTGTCCTTAGAAACATAAAAAAAGGAATATTCCACTATTTCAAGAATACAAGTCATGCAATTTTGGTTACCAAAGAGTGTATACATAAACAAGCATGTCCCATCTCTTTGTCCAAAAAACTCAATTCAATAATTCATGAAGGTATTTCCTGAACAATTTAATGAAATATAAGGCCTAAAAAGTGTCCTCAGAAACACCAAAACAAGTGATTTTCCACCAGTTCCACCATACAAGCCATACAATTCTATTTACCAAAGAGTGCATGCATAACCAAGCACGTCTCTTTTATCTGTCCAGAAAGCTCAAATAAAGTGGCAAGAAGGTACTTCCTGCAACATTTTATAAAATACAGGGCCTCATAAGCATCCTAATAAACACTAATCCAAGTATTTTTCCACCAGTTCAATCACATAGATCATAAAATTTAGGTACCAAAGACTGCATGCATTTCCAAGCATGTTTCATGTCTTTCCAGATAACATCATTACCTCATTTATCTGTATCTCCCTGTACCTTACCATTTCAGAGAAAGTCTCAGAAGTGTCCTTGGAGGAATCCCAAGAATCCTCTGAGGGCGGATTTTTCTATTTAAATAAGGGGTCTCTTTCACTATCCTAGTTTTACCAATCCTATGGATGGTATCCCAAATCACCTAACAACCCAGTACCAAACTATTGGTGAAACAGATATAAGACAAAAAGGAAATAAGAATCATTTTAAACCTAATTTTTGATCATTTGAACCATAATTCAGGTTTCCTTGAATAAGTGTTCTATAAGGAACCTATATTATTCACCACTTAGTATTAAAGAATTAAAAAACTTATTTTTTAATCAGTACCCTCATATAAAAGAAATTGCAAGAAGAAAATAACCAACAAACCTTTTTTCTTCTTCCCAGATCCCTGTGGGAAAACCCATACTTGGGTACTCTTCCTGGTTAAATACCTTCATTAAACCCTTAAAAATTCTTTTTTTTGGAAAAACCATTGAGGAAATTCAAAAATTCTTAATTGATAAATTGGTGAACCCTTGAAAATAATCTATTCCAACTCAGAATAAAATTCTAAAATCCTATCAATCTCATATAAATCATTAATCTAGGTCCAATCAGAGACCTAATTCAAGTCTCAAAAAATCTAGCCACTAATTAAAAAAAATATTGCACAGACTTATCCTAGTTCTGAAGGGAAGGAAATTAAAAATCACTTTAGTTTACCTCCATTTATTCAGGTTTTATTATTAATACCGAATTCCCCTCAAAGTAAATTCAAGCAAGATATTGTCTAAATTATACCATTATTATACCTTGATATTCTCTCAATTGCATACAAATTCAGACTTGGATAGAGGCCCAGAAGTGCTTTACACACCTTACATCATGTTGAAAGTAACTCATGAGCTCAAGAATGCCTCAAAGACATTTTTTGAGCCATTGGAGACAAAATAAGCACAAGATCAAGAGTATTTAATTGGAGGAAGTCAAACAGATGATCAACTCTCTCTCACCACTAAAAAAATGCAACCAAAATCCTCTGATCCACCCATTACTCAACTCTGAGCCATACCCTCCCAATACTCATGCCCCTGGTAGGTGATATGATTGAAATCAAATCTAAATCAAACTCTTCTCAACTAGTGACAGTGGAAACCAATATGATCAACAAACTCAAGAAAGATATATGATACTCTTTGGAAAACTTTGATGCATTATGTGCAATAATACTTGAACCCCAAATAAATTTATCTTTCCAGTCAAACCATCATAAAATGATACTCAAACAACTCAATCTCAGCTCAAGTCCTACAAGAATCCTTACCATGTTGAATACTGAAGCACAAAATTTTCAAACAAACCAGCCCTTCTGGGACTCTACCAAAGGATCCCACATCAATAATAAAAAAAAAAAAAAATCAAAGTTTCAAATTTGATTCAAGAGCAAACAAGTTTTTTCAACTTTCTTTTATAAAGGGGGACATTACACCACAAGAAAAATCTGATGGCACTTTCCTGGCAAGTCCCATCAAGGATCTCATGCCAATCATATGATTAAGCTCAGGTCAAGCTTTAACCAAGCTCCACTTTTCATTTCACACAGTGACTGTGCCCTAAAAACTGGGCTGAAAAGTGGAGGTAGCTTCAACCATAGATTGGAGAGAGCTTCAACTAGAGATGCCTTGATGGCACTTGCTAGCATGTGACACCCAATTTTTTTTTTTTTTTCATGGGGAATGAATTCCAAGATTCTCAAATACCTGTCAGAGGTTGAAGGGCCTCACTCAAGGACCTAATCTGCTTTCTCTGTTGAAGCTGTTGGACTTCAACATGCCCTAAGCTCTCCAGCATGGCTCAGTACTTTCTAGCCATTCCAGCCACAAGGGCCCTCATTGGATCAGATTTCCTCTGAATCCAAGGATGTTGTTGGGCCTCAATGGGCTTCCCTAGATTGTGAATCTGTTATGTTTGAAAGAGTGGTATCACAGTTTTGGAAAGCTTTCATGAGTTTTTTTTTTCATTTGTTTCTTTTCTTTTTTTGACTCCTTTTTTTTTATTGAGTTTGTTGGAACTGATACTAGTGTAGTTGTCCATCTATCTAAAATTTTGGTGGGTGGTTGTATTTTTGTATTTACATAAAATAGAAACAATAAAAATCATGCCCCATACCTTCTGGTATTACTTTTCCAAATCCCCAACCTAAATACCCTGACAAATCATTGAGAATGACTGCCAACCTGAGTCTGACCCAAGCCATACCCAACAGCTTTATGCAAGAACAATACTTGACCATTTTTAGTTGGGGCCTGGTCCTAGTTGAGACCCTTCCTAGAGATTCTCATTGGCCACCTCCTCACCAACAAACAAATTCTCATCAAGCAGGTTGTGTCAAGGCAATTTTTTTTTTCAGAAAAAAGTTTTTTTTTTTTTTTGGTTTTATCTAGAAAGTAGAGTGGTGAATAAGGAGGGATGAACACCAAATTAATCAAAGTTCATGGGTAAAAAAAAAAAGAAGAAAAAAGAACTCGTTGGTCTTGAGGTGACTTCCCTCCTTGTTTGAAGATCTCAAAAAAATCCAAGACTGAAAATAAATCAACAGAAAACATAAAAAAACAGAAGCATGGAAAAAACCAAGTCTGCATTGAAAAATAAAAATAAGAATGATGAAAAGTGAAACAAACCATGGAAGTTATCTTTACAAGGTCCCCCCCCCTCCCCGCCGCCCTCCCCTTGCACCCTCTCTAGATGAAAACAAAAAAATTAACGCCAAGTCGATGAAGGACAAAAAAAGGATGAGAGGATGCCGGTTCTCAGAAGAGACCCCCCAAAAGAAGAAAAGAAATCAAGCATTAAAGATAAATAAGCAAAAGGATCATGATGGATAGTCATAACACATACGAGGGGGTGAAAAAGAATAAATAGGCCACATATACAACATGGAGAGCGAAAGGGTGCAACATTTATTTATGTATATATATAAGAAAAAAAACTAAGAAAGAAACGGTTGGAGATTGCTGCTGCCAATCGAGTTGAACCAGATCGGACCGGGAGCGGGAAAAAAAAACTTTCGAGTCAACATTTAACCCAGAAACTGAGCTTGGGATCGGATCGCTGGAAAAAAAAAACCAGGGAGGAAACGAATGGGAAAGAGGAGAATGAGAAAGAACCGTGACGCACTTTGTTTTCTGTTTGTCATGAGTTTAATTCCCTAGTGGACCCAAGCATCGATAAAATTAGTGAATAAATGAAAGAGAAATCAATTCGGTTAAAATAAGCCCCGCGAGCAAACCAATATGAAAACAGTAACAGGGTTGACGATCAAAAGTTTCCTTAAAGTACCTTTTTTTTCTTTAGATGGCGCGAAATTGATATTATAATACAAGCGTGCTAGCCCATTCCACTAAATCCACCTCCTCTTGATCGGCGAATTTGAACCATTCGAATTCGGTCAACATCTTCGGTGTGGGTCTTGCATCGTGTTCCTTGAGAAGACAGGCATCCAAAAAGTCTCTAGTACACTTCATAAATCGATCTGCAGGAAGCTTGGGGGCAGGCTCGCTAAAACAAACATGGGAACGGAAGCGCGCATCCTGAGCATCAACTTTTCCTTTGAAACTTATCCCAAAATACATGTATATCTACACACTTGACGACGTGCTGAAGTAGCTCCAAAATACTCATTTGAGCTCCCCCGCCTTCCAAACTGACACCGCTCGGGGTTTTTTTTCTTCTTGCGATTAAGTCTTGCAACATCACTAGGTTCTGAGCCCTCTTGTTCTTTCTTGGCTCTTCTCTTCTCTCTTCGCTGTCGGTCGCGTTCTTCGCTCTGTTGAAGCGCTGCTTCCAAGCTTAGGTGAATGTTCTGCCCGGGTTTGACGGGACTCAACGTTTGTTCATCTGGTCCAGAGTCATCAGAACCGTCGGATTCTTCTGAGAATGGAAATCTTCCAAGCGCCAATTCAATCAAAGTGATACCCAAAGACCAAACATCAGACTTGACTGTATACTGTGCTCCTTGAATTCGTTCTGGCTGGACAACCGTGAATTTGAATCTCTTTCTTAAATCAGTACCTTCCCGAAACATGAATGACCATAAAAATCATTTGGATTTCCGTTTATTTTTATTGAAGAAAAAGAAAAGTCAAGAGGTGGAAATTGAATACACGCACACTCATGTAAGTACTCGTCCCAACAAACGTATCAGCAATAGAGTTAATCAATTCGCCTGAGACACCAAAATCACAAATCTTGACTTGTCCTTGTGAGTTGAACAGCACGTTGGACGGTTTGACATCTGGAAAAATCATAGATAAACACGTTTGAAGTCAGATTACCAAGAAAAAAAAACCTCCAAGTTTTGGTAAATTGCAGCCGTAGTGGATCCACGAAGGCAGTTTGATGCGATTGACAATCAATGTGAGAAGGTAGAGGGGGGGTAACGTATGGCGAAGATGACGAAGGCGGGGAATGTGGGACTAGCTAGTTGATACGAAGAAGAAATGTGCACTCACCGCGATGGATAATCCGATGTGAATCATAGAGATAGTTGAGACCCGATACAACAGCAACAGTGATTTTACCCAAAACATTTTCGGGTATGGGCCCCGTTTTTTTGTAGATATTGTCGAGTGATCTGAGAGGAGCATGACGATTGTTCACGGATTGAAGCTCAAAAGGTCAGACTCGATTCTGCTCGTGAAGTGATGAGCGCTGAGAGGAAAGTACTGACGATTTATCCATGAATTCCATGCACATACAGATATGCGGGTCTTGAAGATAGGCCCCATAGAAAGAGACTATATGAGGGGATCGACAGTCGTGCATAATCTGTAGCTCCCGGAGGATTTGCCTCCTCACCGATGGTTTAGCATCGATATGGACGAGCTGATTGGTTTTTTTTTTTTGAAAAAAAAAAAATCAAGATTAGGCGGTCAGGATTGAGCATGGCTTACGCACTATCTTCCCGAGCCTCCACCTGCGCGGTTGCTAAGGAAGGATCTGATTGGAGAAGACTGAGGAAGCCGATCAAGGATTGAGCTGACCTTTCTGGCCATGATCAATTTGGTAGGTAGATGGACGGCTTTACAAACCGTACCACCGTTGCCGGCGCCCAGATCACCCAAGAGTTGCAGGTCTTCAGCATGTAGATCGAGTTTGAACTCCAAACCGATCTCGAGGGTGGCCAATTGTTCGGAGAGCTTATCATGATAATCTGTTCGGTTCGAGCTGGTAGATGAGATTTGATGGGATGGGGATGAAGCAGAGGCGGTGGCGGTTGAATTAGAGGACACTGATGAAGAGTCGAGAACGAGGGAGGTTGACCTATTAGTTGGACGATTTGAGGATTTGTCAGCTTTTGATCCACCGATGGAGGGTGAGCCAGCACCAAGAGCGAGACCCTGAAAGAGGAGGAGGAGGGGGGGGCGGGTGGAAATGGAAGGTGAAATCAATCGATTGTGATGAGTGGATGGATGAGAGTGATAGGCAGAGAGTGAGGGGAGGGGAGGGGAGTGACCTACCTTCTTGTTCCGATTCTTCTTACTCTGAGTACCGAGCATGGTTTGGGGCTTGGGTCTCGAGAAGGAGGGATGAGAGGGGGTTGGTTCTTGGGATGGGGGGGATGAGAGGCTGATCGGGGCGAGGTGAGTGGCGGGAGTGAGTTGGACAGACTGGGAAGGGTTGGAGGAGGTGATGATGGATTGGGATATGAGGGGCGAAGAGAGGAAGTCAAGAGTTGGAGGGAGAGAGAGAAGTCGAGGTGAGCCAAGCAGGAAGGAAACCCAGCGAAGCAGTCGAAGCGAGAGTTGGGCAAGACTTTCGACCGACAGTTAAATCCTGGTTTAATCCATTTCGGCTGGTTTCTTCCTTCGAAAAAAAAGCGTGGCTTTAATTCAACTCGGCAGGCTTCTCGAAAAATTAAACCCGGCTTATGTAATTCGATTTGACTGGTTCCTTCCCTTCCTGTCGTTTAATCCTCGGACCAACCAACAATAACTGATCATCACTTAAATATCTGACCAAATAGTATTTATGAAATCAATCCCAATGTCATCTCACTCCTCCACGACGACGACGATGACAGCGACAACCGGCAGTCCTCAATCCTACGACTTATCGTCAAGACCCATCTGTCCATCCACCCATGCCACTTATCCCGGTCCGCAACCCGAACTGGATGAAGGGAGAGGACTCGGTCGCGGCCGGGCGGATGTTCTGGTACATATTTTTATATGAGCTATCCTGTATTTGATTATCAAGTTGGTCCTCGGTGTGTTTGATTGGGTTGAGCGATTGCGTCATGATATTAGCTACCTGCATGTTTGAGATTGTCCATTCTAGGCCTATCTTCTCCGTGTCCCAGATCAAGAACAGAGTAAAAGGCCCTACCTGAAGATTTGGTCGTTTTCCTTGATATGTCGTTGATGGCTATCATTATTGCCACCTCATGGTCTCAAAACCGGAATGATTTAACCTTGAAGGTTAGATCTCTTGTGCACAAGCAGATCTTTGATTGATAATGAAGCAATGAAAATTATAGATAAATTTCAAGCAGAAATTTCTCAGGGGGTACCAAATGAATCAGGAAGGTGAGATTCTTCCCAGTTAACTAGGTGTTAAGCCTATAGTTCTTGATTTTAAGGACTGAAAGAAGTTCAATTAACACCAAAACATAACAAAATAAAATAATTCAAATCATATGGTCTCTTGATCTTGCAGAAACTATTTGGTGTTAAGAAGAATTGAGTGAGTAATGTGCTTTTGAGTTGGTTTAAAGCTTTTGTTTAGAATATACTTTCTAAATTGGGAGCTTTCTCTTTGAACTCACAGCACAGTGCATTCCCTTTTGGATTATTTAAAAATTTAACTAATATTATAAAACCTTAATCTTGGTTCACTGTGAGTTTTTCATTAGAAGTTTATCAGTTTCCCTTCACACCAAAAAACTTCTTCTGCAACTTTGAGATAAATTTCAAAATCAATTCAAACTTCAAATTTGAATTTAAGGCTACTCCAAAATAATTGCCAGTGCCTCTTCTCTCTTCTTTCACATGCTAAATTTCATTTTAAATCAATTTCAAAAGTATGTTGTTTGGAAGCAAGACATTAAATTAACTAAATCAATTAAAAAGTGTTTCATTACACTTATATATTTGGATTTTTGTTTTTAATGATTTCATTTAATTTGAAAAAACTAAATTCTAATAATCCATAGAAATTCAAATCAATTGAATTGATTAGATTCAAAGCTCCCTGAACTCTAGTTCCAATCACAGGAATTGAAAATTTATTTTCATAAGAATTGGAATTCAACACAATTTTTTGGAAAATTTATCAAATCTCTCCATAAGATTCTCTGAAGAAAGGAAAAGATGATTTGGCCTTCAGAGCCTCAGAGATGAAGAATCTGGATAAATTTGGTGAAAATACCCTAGTGACTTATTTTATCCTATCTAAAATTATGTGAAATCATTATTTTTTTCAATCAAACTAAGAAATTTCATAGTAACTAAAAAAAGGAGTATTTGTTTGTATTGTTGACTGAGAATTTTTTCCTTGGAATTTTGAAAAGTAACTCAAATTAATCAAAAAAAGAAAAAAGAAAAAAAAATAGTGATGTGTATATCATCAATAATTGGCATGTTTCCAAAAGATATATCTCAAACCTAATTGGAGATCCAAAAAAAATCAAAATCACAAAATAAAAAATCAATAACTTGCTTTTTATAGATAAAGATTCTGGTTGTGCTTCAGGTTAAGTTTTAATTACCTACTAAAACCCATCACTTTGTTGGGGCCATAATTTAAATACAGTTTATTTCAATGGGAACAGTAAAATTTCAAAAGATTGTGGAATTTAAGGTAAAGAATTTCATACCAATCTATCAAATTTTTATTTTATTCAGTAATTTCTATTTAAATTTGATTGATAATTACCCCCCCCCCTCAAAAAAAAGAGCATTAATTCAGAAAAATATTGATTTTTTTCTTTTTGAATATTCAGGATTCTTCAAAGTGTAAGGCTATAAAGGAATAATTGTATTTTCAAACTGTTCCTGCTCATTAAAAATCTTTTTCTTGCACTACATCTGAAGCCTGTTCTATTAACTTTGAAATCAAAGGTGTGATATTTCAAATTTTTTCATTGAAATTTATAATTATATCTCAGGAGTGAATGTGATATATTGATAAATTCTGGGGAATTTTGAAGATTTGGAAATGGAAAATTTGATGAAAAGGGGAAGTGATTGAAGGAAAGTTATTTTAGGCACTTTTGATTTTTATATTTCATTTTATGAAAATATCCTTATTATTCATCCATCATATAAATAGTTTAATTTTTAGTAATTATCAATGGTTGAATTGTATATTTTTGAATATATTGAGTGACGAGAATTTTCAATGTGGGATATTTGTGAGATTTTTTTGTTTTCTTACAAAATAAAAATTAGCTTTTTAATTGCTAATCAACATTTGGAGTTTGATAGATTTTATAAATACATGACACAAAACTCAAACAATTATCAAGCATCCCTTAAATTTTCTATAAAAGTTCATAAAGAATCTTTCAAAAATTATCTACATATCAAAATAGATCTTTGATAGTTGGTTTGATTTTTTTTTATAATTAAACACAAAGACTGAACCTTCAAATCAATATAAATTACCCCCAAAAAAATAACCAAAAAACAAAATTGAAAAAAGCAGAAATACAGAATGTGGATTTTCTCAGTTTATCTGGAATTCCAAACCCCTTTTTAGATAAAATAAAACAAAATGCATGATAATTGAAAATTTTCAAAAAATATCAAACAATGAAGGGATGCCAAGTAAATTAAAAAACATAAACTTGGTGCCCATCAAAGTGATTTATGTGGTGTAAATTAGTTTTTTCAACTGATTTCAGGTTTTTTAATGGCTTGAAGGTAAATTTTGAGGGCAATTAAGGGACTCTGGGAGGGATCTTTAGATCTTCCCCCTCTGAAAAAATATAAATTATGGAATTTACAATTTTCCTTCATGTGGGAAATCTTTGAAAATAGAAAGAACCATTTCATTTTTTTTTTAATTTGAATTAATTTTTACAGAATTCTTTTGGTGGCAAAAAAACACCAGATCTGTGAATGAATCCAAAATCCATGCTTTGTATATACATATATAATCCCTTTTTGGGTAGATTTTCTCCATCAATACTTATTTTTCTAGTTTTCAATTTGAAAAATATCAATTTATGAATCCTGAATTGATGGAAAGATTCTTTGCCAAGCAAAAATCAAACATTCTCAAGATATTTTTCAAAATAATCAATATCTACTCAAATAAATTTGGATATGAACTCAAATTTTTCATTCCAACAATGGAGGAGATTTTATCAATAGTTACATAAAAAAAAAAATCCTTGGAACAAACCCACATCTGAAAAGTTGAATTAAAAAATTATGGAAACTTCAAATAAAAAGCTCCTGGATTTTTTTATTCATAAAATTCTGTGAGAAGGTTTATCACCAAATTTTCTAAAATTTCAAATCTTTCACCTTTCATTGAGTGAGATATATTCTTGTAAACACCCCAGGCTTTGAAGAAACTCAAGATCAATCTGATTAAAAATTTATGATCAAGGAAAACATCTCTGAAAAAATTTATGAATAAATTGAAACTTTGAGAAAAATATGTGAGTGATTCCTGTAGAATTTGATTTGAAACTGAAATTATATTGTGTCCTTTTTAGAGAAATGAGTAATGAAATTTTTCTGCTCCCATGTGAGAAGTTTTGAAAATATGAGATTGGAATATAAATTCTCATGAAATTCTGAATTCTTATTTGATCAAAACCTTGAAACTGATGATTATTCAAAATTTAAATAGAAATCCTTATAAATTTATAAATTTAACCAAAAAAAAAACAAAATTGGGTGTATCAGAGTTAGCAAACCTTCCATTTTTTTGACCAAACCCACCATTTTTAATGGCAGGTTTCTGAAATACACATAACCCCTAACTAGTGTTTTTCAAAATGGCGGGTTTCATGAAAATGGTGGATTTCAAACATCAAACCCCCCATTGAACCCGCCATTTATGCATCATCATCCATCCAACATCAATCACATCTAAAACACCAATCCACATCAGCAAATCCATAACAATCCCATCTCCATTGCTTCAGGAAATTCTCATCTCCATTGCTTCACATCTGCATCCCTTCAAATCTCTATTGATTCACATCTCCATTGCTTCACATCTCTATTGCTTCACATCTCTATTGCTTAACATCTCCATCTTCACACAAACCCTATCATCATCTCATCACCCCAAATCATTTTGTTTTTGTTGTTCAACCAAGAATCCTAGGCTGACTCACTCCTTTCTTTTTTCTTTTTTCTTTTTTCTTTTTTCTTTTTTCTTTTTTCTTTTTTCTTTTTTCTTTTTTCTTTTTTCTTTATTATTTTTTCTTTATTCTTTTTTCTTTTTTCTTTTTTCTTTTTTCTTTTTTCTTTTTTCTTTTTTCTTTTTTCTTTTTTCTTTTTTCTTTTTTCTTTTTTCTTTTTTCTTTTTTCTTTTTTCTTTTTTCTTTTTTCTTTTTTCTTTTTTCTTTTTTCTTTTTTCTTTTTTCTTTTTTCTTTTTTCTTTTTTCTTTTTTCTTTTTTCTTTTTTCTTTTTTCTTTTTTCTTTTTTCTTTTTTCTTTTTTCTTTTTTCTTTTTTCTTTTTTCTTTTTTCTTTTTTCTTTTTTCTTTTTTCTTTTTTCTTTTTTCTTTTTTCTTTTTTCTTTTTTCTTTTTTCTTTTTTCTTTTTTCTTTTTTCTTTTTTCTTTTTTCTTTTTTCTTTTTTCTTTTTTCTTTTTTCTTTTTTCTTTTTTCTTTTTTCTTTTTTCTTTTTTCTTTTTTCTTTTTTCTTTTTTCTTTTTTCTCTTTTTTCTTTTTTCTTTTTTCTTTTTTCTTTTTTCTTTTTTCTTTTTTCTTTTTTCTTTTTTCTTTTTTCTTTTTTCTTTTTTCTTTTTTCTTTTTTCTTTTTTCTTTTTTCTTTTTTCTTTTTTCTTTTTTCTTTTTTCTTTTTTCTTTTTTCTTTTTTCTTTTTTCTTTTTTCTTTTTTCTTTTTTCTTTTTTCTTTTTTCTTTTTTCTTTTTTCTTTTTTCTTTTTTCTTTTTTCTTTTTTCTTTTTTCTTTTTTCTTTTTTCTTTTTTCTTTTTTCTTTTTTCTTTTTTCTTTTTTCTTTTTTCTTTTTTCTTTTTTCTTTTTTCTTTTTTCTTTTTTCTTTTTTCTTTTTTCTTTTTTCTTTTTTCTTTTTTCTTTTTTCTTTTTTCTTTTTTCTTTTTTCTTTTTTCTTTTTTCTTTTTTCTTTTTTCTTTTTTCTTTTTTCTTTTTTCTTTTTTCTTTTTTCTTTTTTCTTTTTTCTTTTTTCTTTTTTCTTTTTTCTTTTTTCTTTTTTCTTTTTTCTTTTTTCTTTTTTCTTTTTTCTTTTTTCTTTTTTCTTTTTTCTTTTTTCTTTTTTCTTTTTTCTTTTTTCTTTTTTCTTTTTTCTTTTTTCTTTTTTCTTTTTTCTTTTTTCTTTTTTCTTTTTTCTTTTTTCTTTTTTCTTTTTTCTTTTTCCTTTTTCCTTTTTCCTTTTTCCTTTTTTCTTTTTTCTTTTTTCTTTTTTCTTTTTTCTTTTTTCTTTTTTCTTTTTCCTTTTTTCTTTTTTCTTTTTTCTTTTTTCTTTTTTCTTTTTCCTTTTTGTTTTTCTTTTTTCTTTTTTCTTTTTTCTTTTTTCTTTTTTCTTTTTTCTTTTTTCTTTTTTCTTTTCTCTCTTTTTTTCTTAGAAAAAACTGACCCAACACCTCACCCCATCACACCACCCACCTCACACCACAAAAACCCCGGTCCACTCTCCTCCTCACCCACCACCACCTCCTCACCCACCACTTTCACCTCACCCACCACCTCCACCTCACCCACCACCTCCACCTCACCCACCACCTTTGGCACCCCTGGTAAGCTCTCCTCATCCTCCTCCTCATTTTCCCCATCATCAGAAGCTAACCAATTGTTCCATCCCCCTCCAGGCACCTTCAGGTCCTCAGGTAAGCTCCCCCCCTCCTCCTCATCCTCCTCTTCCCTCCATCCTAGCTGACTCTTCCCTCTTGCTTGCTCCTTCACCACCCCCCCTCCTTGCTCGCTTGCCAGCCCCACCACCAGCCCCCACAACCTTGCTTGCAGGGCCAACCACCGCCCCCCCCACCTTGCTTGCTGGCCCCACCCCTGCCCCCCCACCTTGCTTGCCGGGCCCACCACTTCCCCCCCTCTGCCCCCCCTCCTTGCTTGCCAGCCCCACCACTGTTGCCGGCCCACCACCCCCAACGCCCCCCCACCTTGCTCTCCGGGCCCACCACTGCCCCCCCTCCTCAATTGCCGGCCCCATCTCCTTGCTTGCCAGCCCTACCACCCCCGCCAGCCCCCGCACCTTGCTTGCTGGGCCCACCACCCCCCCCTCCTCCCTTGCCAGCCCCAACTTGGCCCTTCCCGCCGGCCCCTGGCCCCCCCTACCTTGATTGCCTGTCCCACAACTGCCCCACCGCCTCCTGGCTTGCCCGCCGCCCCCCGCCCCCCCACCTTGCTTGCTGGGCCCACCACCCCCCCCTCCTTGCTTGCCGGCCCCACCTTGTCCCCCCCGCCTCCTTGCTTGCCTGCTGGCCGCACCTTGGCCCCCCCACCTACTTGCTTTCCCGCCAGCCTCACCTTGGCCCCCCCTCTCAATCACGGCGGCCTGCCCCCCCCTGGACGCCCCCCAATGCCTGCCTGCCCGGCTGACCAACCACCCCCCCCTCCCTGGTTCCTGGGCCCTGCCTACCTGGCCCCAGGCCTCACCCCCACCCAAACCAAACCCGTCCCAATTCCCTTACACCCCGGTAAATTTCTTTTTTTTTTTCTTCTTTTTTTTTGGTTGCTGATGTGATTTTTTTTTTGGCACAGTTTTTTTTTTTTTTTTTTTTTTGGTGATCACCTTTCTCATGAACTTGGGATCAAGTCCAGGTTTGGTTTCATTTTTTTTGATCCAATCTTGTTTCACAGATGATGTCCATTTGACTGACTGTTTTTTTTTCAATCCCTCAACCGCTATTGGTGAATGTCCAATTCTTCTCCCACCCCCCTCAAAATGTTACAGAAACAATCAATTCCCGTCTTGTTCCTCACCCCAATCTAAGTAGGGGATTGAGAGGGAACAAGATGGAAGGAGATGGCTTGAAAATCACACAGAGAGGTGGGAAGAGTAGGGCTACTTGCCAAAAGAGGCTTCAATCCCCCTCAAAATGTTACACAAACAATCAAATCCCATCTTGTTCCTCACCCCAATCTAAGTATGGAATTGGGAGGGAACAAGATGGAAGGAGATGACCTGAAAAACACACAGAGAGGTGGGAATAGTAGGGCTTCTTGCGGAAAGAGGATCTCTGAGTATTCCTTTTTACTTGCAGTTCCAACCAGGAAATCAAATGGACAACTTATTGAAAACACAGATGAATATCAAGTATCTGATGGCCAATTTGTTTTTCCTGAACTAGGCTTTGGAATTGACTTCAAGCAAAAAGGTGTGGTCAAAATGGTTTGGGCAGCCAATAATTACAAGCACTGTACTTTTCCTGCTGTGGAGACTGCCACTCATGCAAGAATGCCAATGTCAATGAAAATTGACCAAAAAACTAGCAACACTTGCAGGGACTTGGGGAGTGGGAAAATATACTCCAGGAAAAAAATTTAAATAAAAGGAAAAAATATTTTTTTATTGATGGGGTTGAAAATAGTCTTAAGTATTGTTATAATGAAAAATATACTTTTTTCTTTTTATGTTTTTCATCAAATAAAATATATTTACAAGCCCAGCATTTGAGTAATCTGCTTTAATTCATCTACTTTTCTGCTGCAGCCATTGACCACTTATCCAGGTTGAGTTTGACTCCTCAATCAACGCAGAAGTAGACGTGAGTGGAGCTGATTGCCTTTGAACATCCTCCTTGGCATTGGATGGGGGCCACTCATAGGTTTCTTTGGGATCACTATTGCTAGGCTGAGCATCCCCAGCCAAGTCCTCAGCGTCAACTGAATCAGATTTTTGGGCATCAAAAGCAGCTAGGGGGGTTATTTTGGCCTTATTTACAAAGATTTTGTCCATTTGAATATAAAAAGGACAAATGGAGTCCAACTTATCAACCACCTAGTTGATTCCCTTGGCTTTGTGAGAGTTGGTGATACCAAAGCCGGTGGAGATTGACATGGAGTGGGCCTTTTTGTACTTGGCTTTAGAATTCTTGAATTGCTCCCTCATCTGTTTGGATGACAGATCCAGCCTACCTTCTGTTTTATTCTTGATTCCATTGGCCATCAGGAGATAACCATTGACCTTAGACAATGGAGGTTGGCCAACGCGTGTTTCATTGTTGGATCCAAAGCAAGCATTGTAGTTGGAAGGAATTTTGATCCAGTTTACCAGGATAATTTGATTGGCTCTCTTGAGCTGGATTGAGCCTTTGGAAGCTGATGGGGGAGGATTTTTGGATTTTGAGTTCCTGGGGGATGTTTGCTTTGGTCCATTGGAGTGTTTGGTGGACTTGCGGGGGGAGGATTGCTGAGGGGCCATTTCAAAACAGTAGGAGGGATGAAGGGACCAAGGGCTATGAGAGTGTTTAAGTGGTGAGAGTGATGATGTGATGAGAGGATGAGTGATGAAGCAAAGAGAATAGGAAGAGATGAGTGTGATGAAGTGAAAAGAGGGATAAAGCAATGAGAGTTAGGATGTGATTAAAGCAATAAAGTGATGAGAGTGATGAAGTGATGAGGATAGTGATCCAATGAGAGTTAGCTGGATGTGATGAAAGCAATAAATGGATGAGAGCAATGAAGTGATAAGGATAGTGATCCAATGAGAGTTAGCTGGATGTGATGAAAGCAACAAATGGATGAGAGTGATGAACTGATCAGGATAGTGATCCAATGATAGTTATCTGGATGTGATGAAAGCAATAAAGTGATGAGAGTGATGAAGTGATGAGGATAGTGATGAAGAGATGGATAGAAATGAATCAAATCTTTTTCCAATGAGGTCAGAGTTAGAAGGAGGTGGGAAGCCAGGGGTGGATGACATTGACAGGTGGTGGAAGCCTTTAAATATTTTATTTGAAAAAACCCACTTATTTCCATGTAACTCTGACACATCTGATGTGAAATAAGTGGTTTTTTTATTTTTAATTGTGGGTTTGAACCCCCCCATTAAAAAATGGCGGGTTTGCTTAACTCTGATACGCCCTAATGGCTTAGAAAATATCAGGAGATATTAATACCAAAAAATCACTCCCTTACTTATGCTTTTTCAAAAAAAAGAATTTATCTGAGCTTTTCAAACTTGTTTTCAACCCCAGCACTCTCAAAAACATATATTCTAAAATTTAATGTCTCCAAGACAGAAGAAACTTTCCAATGGTCTCATATTCCAGCCTTTTGATTTTTTTGAAAGGCTGGGAGATCAAATCACAAAGCTGGATATAAAAAAATTTGTTTCCTATTCCACTTCATCTGAACTGAAGTACCACAAGTGAAAATAGAACATTTTTGAATTCTTGAGCTTGAAATACACATGATTTACCTTCTATGAGTCACTTCCTGAACAGATTCACATGTTCCTGATTGAAATCAATCAATTTATTCTAATATTCTACGATCAACCCTGAATTAATCTTATATTTTCTCCTTTCCTTTCATATTAATTCTATCTATTATTCTCTTCTACATGAGAGAATTTGGGTTGGTCACCAAGACCAAACTGTTATTGATTTCAATCAGATCAAAGAGTGAGCAAAAGAAACAAGTCACAACAGCAGAACAGAAATGGAGAACAGAAATAACCAACGGGTGAGAGTATTGGCTAGATCAGTAGAGCCTGATGGGCAGTTTGCTGATGAGAATTGGATAGAAAACAATAGACTCCTGGATCATCACAGAAATAATGTAAATGAGCAACGGTGCGAGTTCTGATTATCTGGTGAGGCAAATTACTTGTAGCCAAAGATTCATAAGACGAGCCAGTTGTGATATTTTGAAAAAGATGGTTCTTGCGCCTGGAACAAACTGTGTGAGATAAGAGTGAGTTCCCTTGATTGATGAGTTGGAGACTTCAGTGGATCTTACAAGTATCGAGCTGGCTGCGAGAGACTGTTGAATTGATTGAATGACCAATTATTGGATCAATCAAGAAGTCATAACTGATTGTTGTTTGCTTGAATCTGGATTGTCTGAGGATCCCGTATGAGGAGTTCCCTGCGTCGCTTTTGGTGGTGATAGATTGAGCTGCGGTGATGCATGCGATAAATGAAGTATACACACTCAGGCATAGAGCGCGTTGAGTGAAACCTGAGATATAACCAGTGATGCAGATAGATCAGAAAATATAATAGAAGAGATAAAAGAAGATAAAATGTAAAGATATAGATAAATAAATAAATAAACAACAATAAAAGAACATGCACCAATATATATTGGAGTGCCTTAACAATCATGAAATTGAATATGAATGACAGAATAGAGATCTGGAATGTGTAGATAGAATATTCATGATCAGTTATGAGAAGCAATCCAACACACCCCCTCAACTCATCAATCAATGAAATAAGGAACTAAACGGATTTACCAGTCGAGAGACCAAAGCTTTGTTAGCAGCTTTGGTGAGCGCATCAGCTGTCATAGAAAGAGATGGGATGAGCCTGAGATCGATCAACCCTTTTTCAAAGTCGTTTCAAAGACCCTTGGTTTTGAGATTGATATGTTTGACTTTTGAGTTTGACCCAAATCGTTTGATCTTGTCATCAAGGCCCTTGTTATTGATTAGATGTAATGGACAGCGTGATTCTTTGCGATAGATGTCATCAATTAGTTTTTTTAAACAGCGGGGTTCAAGATGGCAACTTGACAAGGACACGCATTCTGATTCAGTAGATGAATGAGAAATACATTGCTGTCTTCTGCTTGTCCAGTAGAGGGGACTGCCCTTGAAGAAGCAAATGAATCCGCTCTGTGACATTCTTGATGTTGGATTGTCACCCCAGGTGGCATCGCTGAAGCATACCAGATGATTTGAAATGGATCTGGGTCCTAGAGTGAGTAGAAGATCCTTGGTATTCCCTAAGTACTTCCACACATGAAGGATTTCGTTCCAATGGGAAAGTCCCGGTTTTTCGCAGAATTTGGCCAGATTGGAGACCGCAAAGCTGATGTCCGGTCTGGCCAATCCTGCAATGAAGTTTAGACGTCCAATGGGGGATCTATAATTCATGTTGAGCTCTAAGAACTTTCTGTGATCTTCATCGTTGGCCGGTTTGAGATGCAAGGTTGGAGTGAGTGGTGTAGACGCTCCCCAACAGTCCACCAGATTCAATTCATTCAGGCCTTTTTCAATGTGTAGGGGCAATGACAGATGGATGAGGCCTTCCTTTTGCTCCACTTTCATCCCTAGGAGAGTGTTGGGTTTGTGCGCAGAGGAGTTGTTAAATTTGGAAAGAAAAGCTTCCTTGAATTTGTCCACGTTGCCCGCTACCAGTAAGTCATCCACATGAAAGAAGACAACAGTCTTTTTTTCCTTCCCAATGTAAAGGCATGGGTCGCAATCGGATTCCTCAAAACCCTGAGATTTGATCCATTCGCTCAACATGCAATACCAATTCCTTGGTGCTTGTTTGAGCCCATACAACGATTTCTTGAGGCGGAGATATTTCAATTTTCAATTGCAGCCAAGCGGGGTCTTGATGAATACTAACTCTTCGAGCTCAGAGTGGAGGAATGCTCCCTTCACATCCAGTTGAAGAAGGGGTAGATTTTTATCGGCGGCATAAGTGAGAACCGCTCGCAGAGATGCCACTTTGCCGGTCGGAGCGTACGTTTCCTGGTAGTCCAGGCCGTATCGTTGACCAAATCCTTGGACACAGAGTCTTGTTTTATAGGTTGGAGGTTCCCCATGAGCATTGTTCTTAATCTTGAAGACAGGAACAGTGTTGAGCATGTTTCTGACTTCTCTTTTGTTGGCTTCTTCCCACACTTCTTGGTCTTCAATGGTGTCAAATTCCTTCGTGACAGAATTTCTCCAGTGTGGTATTTTCATGGCCTCCTTCAGTGATAGCGGTAGCTTCTCGGACAAGAATCCGTAGCGTTCCGGTTTGGAGATGTTCTCGCAATTCCGAAGAGTCGGTCTGAGGGAGTGCTCAATCAATATCTCATTTCCAGAGGAGCTCTCTGACTCAGTGTCTGACTCCGTGGATGATTCTTGTTTAATCTCAAGAGATGGAGAGTCAGTGCCTACTTCCGATGCTTGAGGTAAATTATTGATATTCGGGATCATTGGTTTTGTGTCCGATTTGAGATTGTTTATCTTGATTGGGATTTGATGATTGAATATGACGTGTTTAGAATCAATGATCTTGCCAGAAGAGTTAATAATTTTGTATGATAGAAGTTGTGGGTTGAACCCAATCAGAATACCAGGAGCGCCGCGGTCGTCGAGTTTTGATTTGATCTCCATTTGATTCAATTTGTATGTGAGGGGCGTTCCAATGGGCTTGATGTAGTCTTTCAGCAAGGATTTGTTGTGCATCTTTTACCACGGAGAGTCTTCCCCTTTTGATTTGGGAATCTGGTTCAGCATGAGGCAACAGCCTCTCACCACTTTGTGCCAGCAGGATTTAGGCAAGCCGGAGTCAGTGATGGTTGCTCTTGCCAATTCTATCACGGTTTGATTAGCTTGTTCTACCCGACCATTGTGTTGCGAGTGGTAAGGCTTGGTTACAATCTGGTTGATATGATGTGTCTTGTAGTAATTTTGAAGTTTTGAATTCACGAACTCTCCTGCTCCATCGGAGCATATTTCGTTGGGATAATAATTTGTCTTTCGATATTGATTCTTGACAATGAATATGATTGTATTGGCGGCGTCACTTTTCGCCTTGAGTGGGAAGCAAGCTAAGTAGCCTGAACATGAGTCAATCAAATTCAGAATATACCTGTAGCCCCCTTTTGACATTGGTGTGATTGGTCTGATCAGATCCAAGTGGATCTTTTCAAAGCATTTTGACGCTATCATTTGTTGATGAGAGAAAGGTTTCCGACTGATCTTGGCTCTGTTGCAGCTGAGACATTCAAATTCTTCCTTAGTTGCATGTGGAAGCGTGTGGTTAAGAAATTTTTTGATTCTCGAAATGCTTTCATGGCCCAAGGAGCAATGGATTTCATTCAGAGCGGCCTGTGAGTAAAGACAGGTTGAGGAGTTGGTTCTCATATTGATGACAAATAGATTGTTTGTTACGGTTCCCGATAGAAGGACTTTTTCTTTCAGTCTCAATTTGAACGTGTTTCGCGCGGAACAGGAATCTACCAAGAGAGATGCTCCTTGGATCATGAGTTCTCCCAAAGAAATTAGATTAACGGTCGATTCGGGAACCCATACGGCGTCGGAGAGAGATATGAAAGCGTCCTTAGTTGCTATGACAGCTTCTCCGGTTCCTTCTATGACTATTGCTGCGTCTTTCTTCCCGGTTTGGATTCTACCGGTTCCATTGGTGAACTCAAGCTGATTGAATTGATCTTTATCCTTGATCATGTGTACGGAACAGCCAGAGTCAAGAATAAAGCGTTCTGAAATCTCATTGTCACAAGTGTTGACTCCACAGAAGAACAAATAAAAGTGAGCTTCGTCAGTAGGTTTAGTTTTGGATTTCTTCCCTCGATTATGCAGATTTTTAGGCTTGAGTTTGGGAAATTTGAACCAGCATGAGTTGGCTGGGTGTGACGTCACCGCTGGGTTGTGTTTCCCGTTTTCACACCTGGGTCCGCGATAGAGGGCCACGTTAACAGGTTCCACACAATCATCCTGCGCTATAGTCTTGTTCTTGTGTTGAATGAGGTGATTCAGGACAACGTCTATCTTCATTTCAGTCGTCGCGTGCATGATTTGCGATTTCATGTTCTGCATTGATGAGGGAAACTTAAACAGCACGAGATATGCAATGATATTGGAAGGCAGATCAATCCCAACCTCTGAGAGTTTTTTAAGGTAAACTTTGATAGAGGTAACAAAGCCGTCGATATTGGAGTGCATCGTCAGGTGAAGAAAGCCGTTGAACACCCTTGCTCTATTTGCCGATTGAGAAGATGCAAAGTGATTCTGAGTTGAGAGCCAAATGAGCTTAGCATTGTCTTTGTTCACATTGTTGATGATGTTGTCATAAGTATTGGCGTCCAATTTAGCAATGATATGGGCCACAAATTCTTGATTGGTGTCCTCATCGAGTTTATTATCTACGTTCGGATCATTCATGATGGAAAAGATGCCTCGCAACTTGAAGAGTTTTTCGAATTTCTTCCGCCACATGCTATAGTTATCGGAAGTTAGCAGGGGAGTCAATTTGATCAGAGACTTGATTGCGAGGGATTTGTAATTTGTAGAGTCTCCCCCTGGTCCTGGTGTTGATGAAGAGCCCAGTCAATCCATTGTGAGCAATTTCGGCTTTTAAACGTGAGAGAATTTGGGTTGGTCACCAAGACCAAACTGTTATTGATTTCAATCAGATCAAAGAGTGAGCAAAAGAAACAAGTCACAACAGCAGAACAGAAATGGAGAATAGAAATAACCAACGGGTGAGAGTATTGGCTAGATCAGTAGAGCCTGATGGGCAGTTTGCTGATGAGAATTGGATAGAAAAAAATAGACTCCTGGATCATCACAGAAACAATGTAAATGAGCAACAGTGCGAGTTCTGATTATCTGGTGAGGCGAATTACTTGTAGCCAAAGATTCATAAGACGAGCCAGTTGTGATATTTTGAGAAAGATGGTTCTTGCGCCTGGAACAAACGGTGTGAGATAAGAGTGAGTTACCTTGATTGATGAGTTGGAGACTTCAGTGGATCTTACGAGTATCGAGCTGGCTGTGAGAGACTGTTGAATTGATTGAATGACCAATGATTGGATCAATCAAGAAGTCGTAACTGATTGTTGTTTGCTTGAATCTGGATTGTCTGAGGATCCCGTATGAGGAGTTCCCTGCGTCGCTTTTGGTGGTGATAGATTGAGCCGCGGTGATGCGCGCGATAAATGAAGTATACACACTCAGGCATAGAGCGCGTTGAGTGAAACCCAAGATATAACCAGTGATGCAGATAGATCAGAAAATATAATAGAAGAGATAAAAGAAGATAAAATGTAAAGATATAGATAAATAAATAAATAAACAACAATAAAAGAACACGCACCAATATATATTGGAGTGCCTTAACAATCATGAAATTGAATATGAATGACAGAATAGAGATCTGGAACATGAAGATAGAATATTCATGATCAGTTATGAGAAGCAATCCAACACTACATCCCCTTGCACCATTTCTTCTTCCCTCTAAATCACTCATAAAACTTCTATCTTTTTTTCTCCTCAGAAAAAAAAAGCTTTTTTCATCCTATTTTAATCTGCACAAGATCTTCCTGTAACCAACTTGAGATAAAATCAAAAGAATTCTTACTTATCACATTGATATTTAGTGGCTGAAAAATTCACAAAATTTTCATTGAGCCAAACTGGATCCTTTCAATTTTTCTAGCTGTGAGACTGAAAATACTCATGAAGATCTTCTCTTATATTCAATCAATCATTCTCTTTAGAAATCTGATATATTGATATCCTAATTTTATTTCTTATGTCTTAATTTATTCCTAGTTTCATTCATCAATCATTTTTTACCTCAGTTTATTGAATATAGAATTCCATTCATTATTTCTTGACAATTTCTATTCATTGCCTTTCATTTTTTGATTTGATTTTAGATCCAGCAAGTCTTAGTCTAAAATAAATCATAATATTCTTTTGAAAAAAGAAATTTTTGCGCCTGATTTAGACTTCAAATTAATTTTTAACCTTCATAAGGAGCCCTTGAGATCAAAATTTTACTTCTTAACCCAAAACAGAGTTGATATTCATGATTTTTCATTTGACAATTCATTCTTAATTTAAATTTGGTGGAAATAAATTTATTTTTTTAAAATAATGGTAAGTGGGTTTTCAAGGGTGGAATCAAAAATTTCATGAAGTTTATAATAGGGTGTATCAGAGTTAGCAAACCCGCCATTACAAACCCGACATTTTTTTTTTGGCAAAACCCACCATTAAAAATGGTGGGTTTCTGAAATACACATACCCCCTGTTATAATTATGGCCAGCAATTAGCTTAGGCAAATGAGCAGTATTTAAAGCAAAAGAAATGCTGGACACTGTGTGTCAATAATGGCTAATGGGGCTCTCACAATGGGGCAATATGTTGGATGAATTCAATTGGATGATGAATGAATGATGGAAAACAGCAGGGAGAAGAGCTCCTTAAGTACAAAAGATTGGCCTCTTGTGAGCCCATGATACAACAAGCCAAAAGGCAAATTTTCCGCCCCAAAAGAGCTCTACAGGCTCTACAGGCCTTGTTACTTGGTTTGGACTGCATCAGCCCACATGGCATTAGTCCCTGAACCCTTACAACCAGACTATTCCGGTCCATTCTTGTGTTTCCACCGTTACGGGGCTGAACCAGCCAATTGCTGTTCAGTCCCTTAGTTGGTTGTCTATTACAACCGGCCCTGATGGCATCATTACCCCTGTTACGGGCTGGTTGCCTCATGCATCCAGCCCCTGGCCCCTGAAATGGGCCAGGTGGGACCCAGGGCTCACCTGGGTCCGGTTTCAACCTCACATGGGGGGGTGTGACCAGCGGACATGCTGTCCCCCCCTCTATCTCTTACAAATCCCTGGTGGGGGCGGTCAAATCCCCTCACCAGGGGCCCTGGGGGTCGATACCCCCAGGGCGTCATCATGTAAATTGGCCTGGGAGGTGATCAGGCCCCCCCAGGCCCATCGCTCCTCCCCCTTGGTAAAGGGGGGGGGAGAGCGCCCCTATCTGGTTTGGTCGCATTGACCGATCAATGGTGGGGGGGTGATGAAATCCCCCCCACCTGCCGGTCGCTACTCTTGCGGCCGGCGCCGCCACCTCCTTGGGCAAGGGGGTGGTCAGGTCCCCCCTGCCCTGACCGACCGCCTCGTTGCGGCCGGTCGCTGGCTGGTTCAACCCAGCCAGCCTGCCCCCTCCCCCTCGCGACGGCGAGCGAGGGGAGGGGGAGCGAGCCGGGGCCGCGAGCCCCGGCTCCGCGGCGCTGGTCGCCGGTCGCGACCAGCCGGGCCCGCGCGGCATCGCACCGCGCGGGATCCCTTGGCCGCGCAACAGCCCCGCGCGGGCCGTCGGGCCCCGCGTGGGCCGTGCCAAGGAACACAGGCGGCCCCGAACGGGCCGCGACGCGAGCAGCGGCCCCGAGCGGGCCGTGACACGGGCGGCAACCCTAATGGGCCGCCCCAAGCCCGAATTGTGAGAAAAGACTACTTTTGCGGGCCAGCCCGTCTGGCCAAGTATGTCCAAAATAAACCTTGGGCCCAATTATGCCCATACAAGCCCATCTGGCCGTATTTGCCCATATACCCCATCGGGCCCATTAGGGCCTGTGTACCAATGGGTCTATTTCACGCGTTTTGAGGCCAGTTTCCCCAACTCTGTTGCATCCACATGGGCCCGTATGGTCCGTGTGTGTGTCCAATGGGCCTCAGAGGCCCATTTGTGCATCTCATTTGGATTACACTTATACGTAGCACCCGCGTAAGTGCGTACGTATTTTAACACCCCCTAACTGGTGTATTTCAAAATGGTGGGTTTCATGAAAATTGTGGATTTAAAACATCAAACCCGCCATTAAACCCGCCATTTATGCATCATCATCCATCCACCATCCATCAAATCTAAAACAACCATCCAAATCAGCAAATCCACACCAATCCCATCTCCATTGCTTCAGGCACATCTCATCTCCATTGCTTCACATCTCCATTGATTCAAATCTACATCACTTCACATCTCTATTGCTTCACATCTCCATCTTCACCCAAACCCTATCATCATCTCATCAACCCACATCAAATCACCATCTTTCTCAACATGTCCCATCAATTTTCCCCCCAGCAAGTTGAAAATGCAAAAAAGCTGACTGAACTTTTGTTAGTATTTGACTCTAATTCAGACTCCAATTCAGACTCCTATTTGGAATCAAATTGGTTGGGTTTGAATGCTCTATTAGAAAAGCAATACATGGTTCCAACAAGAAAAACTCTCCACAACCGTATGTATGAAAGGCAAAAGCTTCATCTACTCCCCAACTTAAGCTTTCAGCAACTGTTCCAAACTCTATTGCCTTCATTCATAAAAATTTTGGAGATAATTGAAGACCACCACATCTTCCAGAACAATTCTCAGAATCCTCAAAGAAATCCACATATTCAACTGGCTTTTGCTCTTTTTAGATTGGGATCAAATGGAAATGGAGCAGCAATTCATCAATTAGAAAATGTATTCTCAGTTGGTTATGGAACCATTGACTCATACACCAAAAGAGTCATGATTGCTATCCTATCTTTCTGGGGCTCAGTCCTTTGTTGGCCAAACAAAGAAGAACACAAGGAGATATCTCAAGTAATGGAGACCAAAGGCTTTCCTGGTTGCATTGGTTTTGTTTATGGAACCACTATCCCCTTGAGTCAAAAACTCAAGCTAGATGGCAACCACTATTTTGATTGCAAAAAAAGGCAACTGATTCATTTTTTTCCCAATGACTTTGAAAAAAACTTTGATCACATCTGATCAAATATGGTTTTCCTGTTTTTTTAGATACTCTGTGGCACTACAACTCATTTGCAATAACAAAAAGAAGTTCATATCCCTCCATGCTGGCCTTCCAGGTTCTTGTCATGATTAATAGGTGTTCAATTGGATGCGGATTGACCAACAACCAGAGATCTACTTTGAACAAGATCAATACCTTCTTGCAGATTCAGGTTATGCTAGTGGGAAATATGTGGTTCCAGCATACAGGAATGTTTTGTCCAACAATCAAGGAAAAACCAATTTGAAATATCATCTTGCCCAATCACAATTTTGGATTGAGCATGCCATAGGAGTATTGAAAGGAAGATTGGCCAGCTTAAGGGAAATAAAATACCAGCTTCAAAATCCCAAATACATGAAGTTCCTCATCCACTGGATTATCACTTGTGTAATCCTTCACAATCTTTTGGCCGTCATCAAAGATGAATGGGACAAAATATTTGAAGATGATCTTTCTGATCTGCCTCAAGTTATCCCTGTATCATCTTTTCCCTCATCTTCTTCTATGAGAGAGTGGATTTTACCCCTCAGCCTTTCCCACTTTGATGAGTAAGATTTTGTTTTGAAATAGGTAAAAAATGTTTTTTTTTTTGTTTTGGTTGTTCAACCAAGAATTCTAGGCTGACCCACTCCTCTTTTCCTTTTTTTTTTCTTAGACAAAACTGAAAAAACACCTCACCTCACCACACCACCCACCTCACTTCACCACACCACCCACCTCACCCCACCACACCGCCCACCTCACCCCACCAAACACTGGTCCACTCTCCTCCTCAACCACCACCTCCTCCTCACCCACCACCTCACCTCCTCCTCACCCACCACCTCACCTCCTGCTCACCCACCACCTCCTCCTCACACACCACCTCCACCTCACCCACCAACTTTGGCACTGGTAAGCCCTCCTCATCCTCCCCATCATCAGAAGCTAACCACCTCACTTGCTTGCTCCTTCACCACCCCCCCTTTCCTTGCTTGCCTGCCAGCCCCCCATTGGAACTCCCCTCCTCGCTTTCCCGCCAGCCCCACCTTGGCCCTCCCCTCCTTGCTCAGCCACCGGTGCCAACTTGGCCCCCCCCTCTTGATCCTCCGGCCCCTGCTCCTTGATTTCCCCCTCCTTGGCCCCCCCCTCCTTGCTTGGCCGCCAGTGCCACCTTGGTCCCCCCTCTTGATATTTCAGCCCCTGCCTCCTTGCCCGCCTGCCCCACCACTGCCCTCCCCTCCTCGCCCACCAGCCCCCACCTCCTTGCCCGCCGGCCCCCCACCGCCCTCCCCTCCTTGCCTGCTGGACCCACCTTGCCCCCCCCTCCTCACTCGCCTGCCAGAGCCATTGCTGCAGCCCGCCCCCCTCCCCCTTGCATTGGCCCTGCTGTAGGACTCCAAATGGTGCTAGGCCGTGGCATTTCCATGGAGGGGAAAGTTTCTGTTTAGGCTGCCCTCCTGAGTGTTACAAAAATATTTTAATGTAACCAAGATCAAGGTCCAGAACTTTTAAGTGAGGAACCAAGTAGTAAGGATCAAGTTTGATAATAGTTGCTAGCAAGGTAACAGCACTATCTGAGGCAAGATTATGTGGGAGATATTTGAAGAAAAGAAGTTTAAATTTTGTTTTAAAGTTCAAAAAAACATAGCTGTTGTATGTAGCAACACCCACAAGCTAATAACTCTGGTCGTCAGCACAAGATTGGGGATGATCAACTCAAACCCCAACCAACCTCCAGGTTCTCAATTAACCCTCCCAACTCTCCGCAATCAAGTGCTTGAAGGGTACCAGATAACTGAGGGTGGCCGTACAAGACAAAGCACAATGTTTTGAGAAGCTCTAAAAGAAAACAGAAAACCAATTTGAACAGGGATAACCTAAACAATTCTCAAGGAACTCAAGAGTAGGCTGGCAGAATGCAACTTTGAAAAATAACAGAGGTATAACACTCCAGGTTTTAAGTTTAATACAACCTCTTCAATCAAACATGATTGGCTCCGGAAACATGATCTAGAAAGAATTGGGACCAGTTTGGTCAGAGGAAGGGATCAAAGAGTGGTGTAACACACTCTAGAATTCCAACAGACAGAATTCTCTTCAACCAGCAAGGCTATTGGTTGGTGATAAGGATCAGGCCTCAGAGGGGCAAAGACCCAGGATAAAATGGATCAGGGGAAAATCAAAAGATATACCCAGGATAATGATTATTACTATGATAACAGGGGGGACATATGCACACACTCCCATGGATCATTCAGAAAAAGGTAGGGGAGAGCCCCTCCTCTTATGGGCCATGGGTCCTTATAGACTATGCACAAGTGATAACACACATAGAGCAGAAAAAAACATAATTTGAATTTTATTTATTTATTTTTTTAACGGACAGGAGAAAAAAGACAAAAAGAGAAACTGATGAGAACACAGACAACAACAAAAAAAAATAATAATTGAAATAGTGGGAATATCTTGGATAGCAGGGATGGAGAGACACCAGCTCGTGCCAATGATGGTAACGGGAAGGAGACCTGCGGGTGAAGAACCGCACGGACAGGCTGACAGGCCCTGGCAATTTCTGGCATGCGGATGATTGCGCAAGAGCGGCTGGAGGAGAGTGATGGGCAAGATGGAAGTGGCAGCAATGAGGGAATGATGATTGGAGGAGGAGGAGAGGAGATGGATTGATTGAGGATGATGATGAAATTTTCAAGGATGGTGAGATTGTCAAGGAGTTGATAGGTAAGGGGATTGGATGGACAATAAGCCTGTCCACGCGGTTTGTTGGTCAGATGACCAACCAATGTGCAAGATCAAGTCAGAGGATGCAGGTTGTTCCCGTGACCAACCTTGCGCGGGTGACCAGATTGGATGATGGGGGGTGAGGGATGTGAATGAATGACAATCAAAGCGGGGAGGTGAGAAGGTTGAAGAGCAGCAAGGTGCAATGGATCATAAGTTTCAAGTTCATCAAACAACAAGTATGAAAGGCTGGACAATTGAGGCAGATCAACAAAGGGATCACAATGATGCAAGGGTTCTGAACCCAAGTATTCAAATCCCAAATCATCCTTGTTTGGAATTTTCTTGTGGTCAGGGTGTTGGTTGGCCAATTGCCATTGCCATCAATGCCAATGACAACGCCGGTGACAGCAAGGGTCAAGCCAAGCCAGTCTTGCCCATGCATTTGGAAAAACAAGAACCAAATCAAAGAGGAGGGGGATTTGAACGCAAGACCTGGGGAGTTGGACAACCCAGAAACTTATCCCTAAACCGCTGGGAGATGGGGAGGCTGGAGGATCTGGAGTCTGAATGGATCTGATTCAGGAAAAGAAATTCAATTTATTTTTTAAATGATGAATGATGAATATACAAAAATCCTCAAAAATTTAATTTTTCCGCAGGGGTCCTGAGGTGTCCAGTTTTGGTCACCACATCTCTCCCCAACTTACAGACTGTCCCTAGTCTGCATCTGAGTTTGATGACATATATCAAGAAAAGAAAAGACAGATGATTGGAACCCAAAAAAATAAATGGCAATTTCTTGATCTTGAGAGTGATTGAAGAATTGAAAAATATCTTGATCCATCCAAAAATAGCCCTAAAAGCAGCAGAGATAAAGCAAAGGGTGTCCCAGGTGCCCATGTATGTGGCATAAAGTAGAGTTTAACAACAAAACGCAGAAGATGACCCTGGTGGTGCACAATCTGGAGGACTTACTTTTGAGATAAGTTGCCTCCATGACAAAAAAAATTCTTGAATTGATCAGAAGAGAACCTTCTGGCCAACTGAGTACCATCCAGCTTTTCCAAAAAATAAGATCCACCTCTGAATTGACAGACCACCCAATAAGGACCATTCCAGTGATTAGAGAAAAGCTTTCCCCACTGAGTTTCCAAGGATTTATTATAATCTAAAAAAAGATCACCAGGACTCAAAGAGTCCCTGATCTGCTTTGAATTTTTATCTTCCCAATACTGAACCAATTTTTCTCTGGATTAAATCATCTTCTGATAAGATTCACTGCAAAAATCCTCACTCCTCTCCAGTTTCTTAGATTGGGCAACTAATAGATCAGTGGTAGAAGAAACCTGTTCCCAAGAAATACCTAAGAAAGATTCCATTTCCAGATCCAAAGGGAGGACAGCCTTTTGATCAAAGACAATTTTGTAGGGTGAGTAGCCAGTGGTTTGTTTAGTTGAAATTTAATCAGAGAAAAGGACAAGAGGAAGAAATTTGCAACAATTCTTCCCACTTTCACTGGCCAGTTTGACAAGAAAAGCCTTCAAAGGAGCATGGCCTCTTTCAACCATGTCTTGACCTCCAGGAGAAGAAGGAGTGGTCACCCTATGTTGACCAGGAAGCAATTGGATAATTTTGGCCAGTTTGCCACCAACTTGAGAGCCACCATCAGTTGAATAAGATTGGGCCAAGCCATAGCACATTGTCCTAGTCTCATAGAGAGAAGCTGCTACTGATTCAGAGCTGAGGTTCTTAAGGAATTTTGCTTCAAACCATCCAGAAAAATCATCTCTAGCCACAACAAGGTACTTATCTCCACCAGCCTTAATATGAACCACATCCATAGCAATCCTTCCAAAGACAGTGGAATCCCCAGTTGGATAGTAAATTTCAGCTGGGCGCCTAAGATCACATTTTTGGCATACCTCACCACTCTTGCACCATTGAGAGACAGATTTCTTCAAGGATGGCCACCAGAATTGTTTGGATATTTGTTGGTAAGTTTCCATTTTCCCACAATGACCAAGTCCTTCATGGAGACTTTTCAAGGTCAAATCTTGTTTAGCAGGGATAGTGATAACAATAAGGGCACAAGGATTGCCTCTTTTCATAAGCCTAGTACCTTGTACAAAGAAGTTGGAGGACTTTCTTTTAAGGGATCAAAAATCTTTAGCTGAGAGATCAGGAGGTCTTTGGAGAGTGGAAAGCTACTGCTCTAGTTTAAGCCAGAATCCTTTCTGGAAGCCAAAATAATTTTGAGAGGAAAAGCTGAAGAAAGGTTGAATAAAAGGTTCCTCCTTGTCAAAATCTAATCCAACATCCAATTCTTCATCTCTAATAGGACGTTGAGATAGCCCGTCAGGCATGGTGAAAGACATTCCAGGCCTATGAACAATATCAAAAGAAAACAACTGCATAAAAGCCACCCAACGGGTAATGGGAGCATTTGGATAGCTGGGTGCATTGATCATTTTGATGATGGATTGTGCGTCAACTTTTAACTCAAAACTTTGACCCCAGAGAATAGTTTGGAGCTTCTTCAACATTTGGGCCACACCAAAAAGTTCCAGTTTTGGCTGGGAGTACCTAGATTCCACATCTGAAAAGAGGAGAGATTCATACAGAGCAGGATGATCCAAACCATTTTTTTCTTCCTGGGTAAGGACAGCCCCAACCAATTGATAACTCAAATTGACAGCCAGCTTGATCTTGCCAGCTCCAGGTCCATAAGTGATCTTAATCAAGACAATGTCTTTCCAAACAATTTTGTTGAGATTCTGAAATGATTTTTCACAAGCTTGGGTCCAAAGCCATTCAGCATCCTTCCTGGTTAAGCAATGCAAGGGAATACAGATTTTGGATAGAGAAGGGATGAAGATCCAAACATAAATGACAACACCTAAGAAACCTCTGACTTCAGTGGGATTGATTGGAGTGGGCCAAGAGAGGATTTTTTTGACTTTGGATGGAGCCATCCTTCTTCCTTCCTTGCAGACCAAATGACCAACAATTTCCAGAGCAGTGACACAGGAAGCTAATTTGGATCCAGAGAATTTGAGTCCAGACTCCTTGATTCAAAACAAGATCTTTTCCAAAGTGGTTGAATACTCCTAGATAAATCAATGGATTCCTGAGTGCCAAGGTAAGAGCTCATTGTTATAGTCAGAAAATGGACCTTTAATTCCACCATTGTAAATAAAGATACCAGCATGATCAGGGATTTCATCCTGGATGATCCAAACCATCTGAGCCTGATAGACTGCAACCAAATTGGTGGCACCCTGGGGCAAGCAAGTAAGTTGAATTGACCAAGAGGAGTATTGAAACTAGTGAGAGGACAAGAGATTGGATGTAAGGATTGTTTGTCATAGCCACCCATGATATCACCTAGACCATAGAAAGCTCTCCCAGAGAAAGATTTGACAAATTCTTTAGTAGTAGGGGGAATACCAGTCTTTAATAGTAAACTTATTTAGAGGCTGGAGATCATGATATATTCTAAGTTTACCATTACTTTTGAGGATAAAGAAGACAGGACTGGAATAGCTGGAAGTTAATTGCTCATATAAAACGGTAAATACTTGTTTGTGGACCAACTTGATGAACTTGTCAACCTTAGCAGCAGGGATAGGGATCTTTTTTTTTTCAGAGATCATGTTCTACTACTGGAATGATATAAGGTAGGCCATAGGATTCTTGTAAGATACCTCTCTCTTCTTCACAGAAATAAATAGATTTTTCTCTAAGAGCTAAGAAATTTTTGATTAAATTTAACTCATCAGAGAGGAGCCATCCATCTGGACCAAAGTTGACCACCTTCAGACATTCTTCAGTAACGCGACCACAAGGAACAAAGTGACAAGCAAGAGATCAAGATAAACCACAGTAAGGATCACGAGATAGAGCAGGATGCATAAGAGGAGGATTGAGGTTGAAAGGCATTGGTTGGTTGACTGGTTGAACCTTTTTTGCAACTGGCTTATACTTAGTGGCAAAAGAGAGAAATCCTTGCTTCCTCCAAGCATTGAGCAGCAAGAACTGACTATGAAAGCTGAGACCAAGTTCCAACATCTTCCAAGTTTGATGATCCGTAGCGTCCTTGAAAGGTGCCTTTTCCATAAAAGAGGATCCAAAAGATGATGCGTTTCTCACATGTGTGGCACAGGGTAGGGTTTCAAAAATGACAGTGGTAAGAGCCCCTGATGGTTCACAATTGGGAGGACTTACTTCTACCCCAAATCGCCTCCACCAAGAAGAGAATCAAGATTGAGATCTAGTTTAGACTCATTGCAGAGATTTGAAACCAGAATAGGAGAAGAATGATCAGGCTGAAAATAACAAGCAAAAGAGGAGACAAAAGATCCGGATAGAGGAGAAATACTTTTAGGATTTTTTGTTAAAATACGTATGCACTTAAGCGTGTGCTACGTATGAGTGTAATCCAAATGGGATGCACATGTGGGCCTCTGCCGCCCATTGTACACACACACAGACCATATGTGCCTGTGTGGATGTCACGGATTTGGGGAAACTGGCCTCAAAACGCGTGAAACAGGCCTATTGGTACACAGTCCCTAACAGGCCCGGTGGGGTATATGGGCAAATACAGCCAGCTGGGCTTATATGGCCATAATTGGGCCCAAGGTTTATTTTGGACACAATTGGCCAGACGGGCTGGCCCGCCAAAGTATGTTAAACTCACTTTTTGGGCTTGGGGGCGGCCCATTGGGGCCGCCACCCGTGTTGCAGCCCATTTGGGGCTGCCGCCCATGTTGCGGCCTGCTTGGGGCCACTTTTTTTTCTTACGGCCCGTTTATGGGGCCCAACGGCCCGCGCGGGGCCGTTGTAGGGGGCAGGGGGACTCAAAATGGAGTCCCCCCACCCTGGTTGCGGCTGCTGCACTGGGTGGCGGCCACAGGACTGGGGCCAATGGCCCCGGCTCCTCCCCCTCCCCTCGCTTGCCATTGCAAGGAGGAGGGGCAATCCAGCCAGCAACCGGGTGCAAGGGGAAACCAGTCATGGTGGGGGGGACCTGATCACCCCCCACCGAGTGTCTTGGCTAGGCCAGTTGCATTGAGGCAACTGGCGGTGGGGGGGGGGAATTGACCACCCCCCACCATCAAAGGGGCGCTCTCCCCCCCCTTTACCAAGGGGGAGGAGCAACGGGCTGGAGGGGATCTGACCACCCCCCAGGCCACCTAACATGACAACGCCCTGGGGGCATCAACCTCCAGGGCCCCTGGTAGGGGATTTGACTGCCCCCTCCAGGGATTTGAGAGAAAGAGGGGGGGGGCATGTCTGCCAGTTACACCCCCCCCATGTGTTTCTGAGACCAGACCCAGGTGTGTCCTGGGTCCCTCCTGGCCATTTGTATGGCCAGGGGCTGGTTGCATGAGGCAACCAGCCAGCATGTGAGGTAACAAGCCGGTTTTAATAGACAACCGGCCAGGGATTTGAACAGCTAAGGGGCTGGTTCAGCCCCATTAAGGTGGAAACACCAGAAATGAACAGAATAGGCTGGTTGTAAGGGTAAAGGGACTGATGCCATGTGGGCTGATGTAGCCCAAACCAAGTAACAAGGCCTGTAGAGCCTGTAGAGCTCCTTTGGAGCGGAAAATTTGCCTTTTGGCTTTTTGTATCATGGGCTCACAAGAGGCCAATCTTTTGTACTTAAGGAGCTCTTCTCCCTGCTGTTTTCCATCACCCATTCATCATCCAATCAAATTAATCACCAATATCATCCAACATATTTCCCCATTGTGAGATCCTATTAGCAATTATTGACACAACGTTCCCAGCATTTCTTTTGCTTTAATTACTGCTCATTTGCCTAAGCTAATTGCTGGCCATAATGATAACACATTATCAGTACCAACATCATCATGAATTCAAAGCCATCTAGACCCTTGTACCTCACTCCAGAGAGCCTCAAAGACCTCAAGTTTTCCAATAAGATGTCCTATATCCCTGATGTTAGCTCCACCAAGATAGTTCTGAACAGTCAGAATTATCATGCTCGGGCTGTCCTTATGGATAGTGAGCTGGAAAACATTTGTTGTGGGGATATAATTGATGCAGATGACACTTTGATCAGTTCAGAAGTTGAGAAAAAGTCTTATCATCTCATCCTTAGGCATCTCAATGAGAATCATGTGACATGGGTTGCTGATACTCTTAGGGAAGATGAGAGAAGGAGGGGCAGTATCCTTTGGAAGTTTCTTAAGTCCAAATATGCTGGTGATTCTGTTCACCAGAAGGGTATAGCCTTCAATAAACTATTAAAGTTAAAATATTTGAATTGTAAGCAGCTTGTTGCTGAGGCTAGGTCTAGCATAGCCAAGTTTAAGTCATCAGGACTTAACATGGATCCTGAGTGTTTTTCACTCTTAATCCTTCAGAAGCTACCAAAGGAGTTTGATTCTTTAGTCAGAATTATTTCTCAATTGGATCCTCTTCCTGGGGAGGAGGATATGCTGAAGAGGATTGAAAAGGATGATCTTCAGTTCAAGATGAAGGGGGGTTCAGGAACAGCCCTTGTTGGAAAGACTGGAAAATCTTTCAAGAAGGCAAAAAAGGATTTTTCCAAGGTCTTATGCTATAATTGTCAGAATAAGGGGCATTATTATAAGGATTGCAAGGAGGCCAAGAAGAGGAAGAAGTCCAAAGGGAATGACAAGGAGGTCAATCTCACTACTGAAAATGTTGCAATGGTGGTGTTTGATGGTCCAACAGAAATTTTTGTTGGGGAAGAAGGTCCCAACAAGAAGGCAAAAATTGATGAGGATCAAGAAATGGACTTGATTGATTATGAAGTGAGTAATCTTAAACTCAAAGATGAGAACTTATCAGTGACTTATAAAGCTTCTTTCCTATTAGGAGGATTGAAGGAGGATGTTCTTGTTTTGATTGATTCTGGTTGTACAGATCACGTGTTCTTTGAACCAAATTTATTTTCAAATCTTAGTGATTATGATGGAGTTGTAAATATTGGTCAGAAAGGCAGAAAAATTCAGATTAAAGGAATTGGAAAGGTTATTCTTGAAAATCACTTGGGTTTCAAAATTTCTTTTGAGAAATTTTTCTATGTACCAGAGTTGCCTTGTCAGCCTCCTGGATGCCAAGACCCTTGATATCCTTTAGCTACCAGAGGTGATAGAGTAAATAATAAATATATTATTTAATAAATGCAGCAAAAATCCGTAGATTACTTGGATTAAGCTTATTGCAAGGTTAAATGGTTTGGTTGTTGTTTATTGTTTTGAATCAATATGAATAAATTGATTATTAGATATTTATAGAGGGGCCACAATTATATTGGGGATCTTTAACACCTCTCTTCAGGGATTTCAGTATGAAAACACGTAGTCCTGGTTACTTTGGGCTCTTTAGTTTAAAGAATATTTTACCCAAAGATAATATGTATATTTAAATATACGGTGGAGTGGCAGGGCCCTGTAGCCAAGCTACCACGACAGAAAAAGGATAATAAGACTCACTGGTTTATTATTAGATCCTTTGGGTATCTGTTTGAGACGTGTACTGATGGGTTAAACCTGTATACTGGGGTTATAAGGTTGTTCAGCAGTTTTAATTGATAAAAAGAGGTTTGAGGACGGATATTACTGATCAGAAATTGCCATAAATCACTTACTTATCTCTTATAATTACTTGATTACCTTGGCACGGCGTCTGGATATGAATATTAATGGGTCTCTGCCCATCAATATCCCCAAAAGAGCTCTTTATTTATAGCTGTTGGAGTCCCAATATGGTCCTTCTGAGGGTTGTAGGTGCTCAAAGGGACGGACACTAAGGCTAGCAGGGTGACCGGGGGTAGCTTGTCATGTGTTCTTGGTGCTATAGCACGGGTAGCATCTAATTCCTCAGGGTATGGGAATTATTCTACCTTATAATGGACATTAGGACGTGTGAATAACACTAATCTGTCCTATTTATGTATTATTTAATTAATTATCCTTAGTAAATTTTCCCAGTAATTTAATAATTATATTAATAGACATTTCCACGGACATTTTGATGTCAGGTAAGTTCTCATTATGTATTATATAACTGGAGTAAAAGTCATAATATTGATTTTACTCTTTATTTTCGAGTTCCAGTTGATTTGTTAAGATAATTACTTAAAAATATAACTCATGAGAACTCATGTGATATTTTTACATCATTATTTTTCTTAGTATGTCACAAAAATATTGATCTATATCAATTCTCATAAAAGTATATTGAAGTATTTTAATATATTTTTAGAAGTTGTCATTGTCTTATTTTCGACATTCTTGGTACTTTGTATTATATTAAGTAAAAAATACGTGTAAGGATTATTTATGTATTTTTATATAATATTATGTATTATTAGACAGTCTACTATTCACAGGAACATTTATTACATATTTAGAAAGTTCCCGTGTATGTTGTAGCCTGTTTACGCAGTACCTGAGCCTCTCAGGCCGCCTGTCACTCTGTCAGCCCGTAGTCCCACGGCTGCGTACTTGTCAGAGGCCCAGGGCTGCATACACAACCTCAACGGGGTGACAAGGCTGTATCTCAGCCGCGCGCGGGTGCTTTGGCTGCTGCGGCTGCGTGCGGGAATTGTGACAAAACACATTTCCGCCCGTAACTCCTAAAATATACACAACACCTCAATTCTGACTGAATTTTAGGTGTGAAACCTATATGTGACAATGTGTGTGAAATATTTAATTGGCCAAAAAGCTCAATAATGGAGCCGTAGTATTTTGGTTTTTCTTTCCTTAATTATTTAAAAATATAAGGAGTTGGATTTCAAGGGTGGGGTCAGTGAGTGACCCTACTTAATTTTGGGTGGAGAATCCATTTCTGTAATAATATATATGGTTTTCCTACTCCTTCTTAGGTTAATTGCATTATTATTATTTTTATGTTATTTTTGTTACTTTTGCAGCTTTCTCTGCAATAGTAGCAAGCTGACATGCCTTATAACCTTGTGTCTCTTGGAGTGTTGTGGAAAAAAGGTTTCCAGATTTGTTATCTTAAAGAAGATAGGTTTGTTATTGATATGGATGGGATAAATGTTCTTAGTGGACAAGTTTGGAATAAACTTTTGTGTGCAAGCTTGTTCAAATTCTCAGCTCTGAGCACTGTTTCTCACAATAGAAGTGGCCATAAGGTAAAGGACAGCAACTGTGAGAGTTGTACCTTGGGGCTAAGCCTAGAAATGTGTTCTCAAAGAGTAGAGATTGCACTGACGTTCCTAGAGAGGAGTTTTCCATTGATTTGGCAGGGTCATTCACACCAGAGTCCCTTGGTGGGGCAAGATACTTCATCAATTTAGTTGATACTGCAACTAACTATGTTTGGGGTAAACCAATTAGATCTAAGGATCAGACCACAGAGGAGGTTTCTGTAATCTTCAAAGTCTGGAAACAGAAGTGATAAGAATAAGATTTATTTCATGGACTAAAACCAGCAGAAGTTGATGTCCAGAGACTGGTGGAGAAGAGAGGTAAGACGGGAGAAAGTTGGAAATAGGAAGACAGAGACAGAAGACTGGAAATCAAGGGATAGAAGATTAGATCTGTAGAGTGAAGGTTGGCCTGGAGAACTCAAGATCTTACCAGGAAATGGACTTGAGGTGTTATTTGCAGCTGGAGAGGAGATGGACGACGGATAGAGAATGAGGTGATGGAAGGAGAATGAGATTGATTGGGAGACAGAGGTGAGATGACAGAAGGGAGTGAATAGCCAGAAGAGGAGAGAGTAGAGACATGAATTCAGGAAAAGACCCAAAGAAAAAGACAAAGAAAGAGAAGAGTTCCAAGAGAAGAGAGAGCGGGTCCCGTCTGGGAGGCACCACAAGATTTAGGGGAGATTTAGAGTATCTACACGGGAGTCCCGCGGGTTGCGCCATGATCCCACTTGTTTGTTGGACAGTATTCCTCTTAACACCCCGGGTGACTGGAGATCTTGTTGTCCGGAGGGTCAGAGTTGGTAGAGAAATCAAATACCTTGGCACATAGTAATTCCAGGGAGGCAACACTTGAGGCTTTGGTTAGAGAATCGGCAATCATAATATTGGTTTGGATAAGCAAGAGATTAAATAGAGAATCGTTGAAGTCTTCATGAAAACCCTTAGTCTTGATATTGATGTGTCTGGATTTAGAATGAGATCCAAATTGTTTTATCTTGTCATCAACTCCTTTATTGTTGATATACAGCGTGGGTTTGATGTTGGGGAGACTGTGTACTTCAGTAATTAGTTGCGTGATACATTTGAGTTCTAAGTAGCTGTCAAGAAGTGCTTTGAGCTCTGACTCCGTGGAAGAGTAGGTGATATTTCTTTGCCTAGAAGAATTCCATATGATAGGACAGCAGTAGTGGAAAATGATATATCCCGTCTGGGACTTACGAGTTGTTGGATTGTCACCCCACGTGGAATCACTAAAACTTGAGATGACTTCCTGGTCCAAGTCACATGAGATGATCAGCTTTGAGCCTTTGGTAGTCTTGAGGTACTTCCAGACCTTGCAAACTTCCCTCCAATGCGTCATGCCGGGTTTGGTATTGAACCTAGCCAGGCTGGAGATGGCGAAGGCAATGTTGGGTTGGGTTTATTGAGAAAGATGATTGAGAAGTCCAACGGCAGATCAATAGTTAATTTTGAGTTTTGAGAATTCAGCGTTATCTGAATCCAATGCCGGTTCGAGCTGAAGATTTTGAGTCAGAGGAGCTTTGGTATCCTTACAAGTGGACAGACCAAGTTCCTCAAGACCACATTCTATGTGGTTTGGCTGACTCAGAAGGATTTTGCCATCCTGGACCTCCATCAACATTCCAAGAATTGTGTTGGGGGAGTGACATCATGAGTTTTTGAACCGGTTTAGGAAATGAGTTTTGAAGTCGTTGGTGTTCCCTACGTGAATTAGATTGCCTACATGAAAGTAGATAATTTCCTTGGTTGTGCCTTTGATGTATAAACACGGATTGCTAGTCGACTTGTGATAGCCTTGAGATATAATCCATTGGGTTAACGTCTTGTACCAGTTTTTCGGAGATTGTTTGAGTCCATAAAAGGATTTATTGAGCTTCAAGAAGGGAGAATTGCGGTTAGATCCCTGCGGAGTTCTTATGATGACGGTTTCTTGGAGTGGGGCGTGAAGGAAAGCTCCCTTCACGTCAAAATGAGTAAAGTTCATTTTGTTTTTTAGACCATATACCAGCGCTATTCAAAGAGATCCAAGTTTTCCAGTTGGAGCCCAAGTTTCATTATAATAAACCCCTAGTACCTGGTCAAAACCTTGGACACACAACCGTGCCTTATATTTTGCCGGCTTGCCGTGGAAATTCTCCTTCACTTTGAAGACCCAAGTGGTATTCAGGATGTGTTCCAGTGAGCCATAGTATTCTTCCCACACCCCTTGAGACTTGATAGATTCCAGTTTGTCCTTGGACGCCTTTTTCCATTTAGGCCACTCGGAGCATTTTCGCGCCGCTTGATAAGATGGAGGTTTGTAATAATGATGGAAACCGTAACGTTGTGGTTTTCTGGTTTCCCGCTTTGGCCTTTGATTCAATTCAGGAGCTTGAGGAGGGGGAGAGGGAGAGCGAGGAGATTCAGAGGAAGAGGAAATAGGAGAGTTGACTTCTTCAGCTTCTTCTTGCATAGAGTCAGAATCATACTGTTTGCAACTTGTGTCTCTTATTGTGTATTGCTTATCTCGTGAGGAGAAGTCCGATTTGGTTAATTCGGTACCGGTTTGAGAGAAGATCTCAAGACCGGGAGATTCAAGAAAGGGAAAATTATTGGAGTGGGTCTTGAGAAACTGAACATGTTTTGTTTCAATGATAGAGCCAGATGAGCTGAGTATCAAGTACGAGTGAAAAGGAGGATTAAAACCAACTAGAATTCCTTCCAATCCCTTCTTGTCAAATTTTCGACCTTTCTGAATTTGGCTCAATAGATAGACCACAGGAGACCCTACAGGTTTCAAGTAGTTAGCGGGAAGCTTCTTGTTAAACATGAGCTCCCAAGGGGACAGGTGATTACCTTCCCTGGGAATTTGATTCAGCATAAAACAACAGCTTCTTGTCACCACGTGCCAGTAGTTTTTGGCGAGCCTGGATGAAGAGAAGGTGGCTCTTGCAGATTTGACAATGGTCCTGTTGGCTCTCTCTGCTTGACCGTTATGTTGAGAGTGATAAGGTTCTGAAGTCATGAGTTTGATGTGTTTTGTCCTTGCAAAATCCCTTAAGGTGGAGTTAGTGAATTCTTTCCCTTTGTCAGAAAAGATCTTGTTGGGATAGTACTTCAACCTTTTGTATTTGGTTTTGAGAATGCTAATAATGGTACCGGGAGTTTCATCTTTGGACGTTAAGGGGAATGCCGCCAGGTAACCAGAGAAGTTGTCCATGAGAGTTAAGATGTAGTGATGGCCTTCCTTTGATTGAGGTGTTATTGGTCCAATCAGATTGAGGTGGATTCTTTCCAGAGGTTTACATGAGGGGGTAGAAACAGCAGAGAAAGGAGATCTTGTGATTTTTCTCTTCGCGCAACTGTCGCATTGAAAATTATCAATTTCTTCTTTGGTGAAGCAACCGTTTATGATTGGTCTGAGAGTAGAGAGAGAAGCATGACCATAAATTTTATGCGTGTCTGACAGTGATTGGGCCTCGCCTTGTCGGGTCATGTTGACCAAATGATTCTCACCCATTGTTTGAGGCTTCTTGATGACAAACAGGTTGTCGCAAATCAGCCCCTTCAGTACAGTTTGACTGTTTCGTGAGACTGAAAATTGGTTGTTCTTCTGAGAAAGTTCACATCCCTTTTTAGCCAGGAACCCTGGGCTTATGAGGTTGACCACAATGTCGGGTACGTAGGCGCAGTTTTCAAGACAGATAATGGAGTCCTTCCATTCAAGCTTAACTGTTCCAGTTCCTTGGATTTTGAGAGTCGTGTTTAACTTTCCAGTCTTTATTTCTTCAGGATCATCTTCCAGTTTGATAGAATCAAAGAATTTGAGGTTGTTGAATATGTGAATATTGGCGCCTGAATCTAGAAGAAGATTTGGTTAATCATTTGCATTGATCCAGAGGGTGAATAAAGCGTGGTAGTTGATTGTAGGGGCTTTCTTGAGTTTGCTTTTCCACTCTTTTTGTTGTTCAAGCCACCATTCCGGAGCAACCTCGGGATGCAAGTGAAAGCAGGATGATTCTGGATGAGGGGCGTTGGGATTGTGATATCCTTCCTTGCATCTAAGCCGCGTCTTCTTATTGTCTCTGTCTGTTTTTGTCTTGGTAGTCACTAGTGATACTTCAGGAGTTGGTTTTCCAACCTTGAATTGAGCCTTCCATTCATTGTTTTATTGAATGAGGTGGTTGAATACCACGTCCACGGTCAAAAGCCTCTCGACATGCATGATTTGTTGCTTCAAGTTTTCCAGTGGCAGTGGAAATTGGAATAGGATAAGGTAAGCCAAGATATCTTTAGGTAATTCAATTCCAACGTCAGCCATTTGATTGATAGCCTTGCACATTTCAGTAATGAATCCATCAACGGCTTGTTCGTTGAAGGGAGAATGTAGAAATTGGTTGAAAAATCTTGCACAATTAGCCGTCTTGGATGAAGCAAACCTGCAAGTAATTTCCGCCCAGAGTAGCTTGGACAACAAGATGTTTGTTGCATTGACAAAATTTGCATGTGTGGTACTGTCCAGTTTGGAGAGGATAATTGCTCAAATTTCCCTATCTTGCTTTGTTGATAGAGGACCCTTGTTCCTTGTTATGGAATCCTTGATTTCCTTGAGATCAAATAGCATGAGCATTTTATCCTTCCAAATCAAATAATTTTCTTCATTGAGAGGAGGTATTGCATCAACAGAGGCTTTGAGAGCAACTTGATGAAAGTAATTGGCTGCTCCTGCTGGTTTGTTCATCTTGAATTTGGCAGAGATTTTTGGCTTTTAACCGTGATAAGAATAAGATTTATTTCATGGACTAAAACCAGCATTAGTTGATGTCCAGAGACTGGTGGAGAAGAGAGGTAAGACGGGAGACAGTTGGAAATAGGAAGACAGAGACAGAAGACTGGAAATCAAGGGATAGAAGATTAGATCTGTAGAGTGAATGTTGGCCCAGAGAACTCAAGATCTTACCAGGCAATGGACTTGAGGTGTTATTTGCAGCTGGAGAGGAGACGGACGACGTATAGAGAATGAGGTGATGGAAGGAGAATGAGATTGATTGGGAGACAGAGGTGAGATGACAAAAGGGAGTGAATAGCCAGAAGAGGAGAGAGTAGAGACATGAATTCAGGAAAAGACCCAAAGAAAAAGACAAAGAAAGAGAAGAGTTCCAAGAGAAGAGAGAGCGGGTCCCGTCTGGGAGGCACCGCAAGATTTAGAGGAGATTTAGAGTATCTACACAGGAGTCCCGTGGGTCGCGCCATGATACCACTTGTTTGTCGGACAGTATTCCTCTTAACAAGAAGGATCTAATGAAGGAGATCAAGAGGGTTATTACCAATGGAGGTGGTGAATTTGTGAGTAAGGAGTTTGAGAGGTTATTGAAAGATTATGTTATCATTCATATATTCACTACTGCAAGTACTCTACAGAATAATGGAATAGTTGAGAGAATGAATAGGACTTTACTGGACAAAGTCAGAACTATTATGTCTCAATCTGGTCTACCAAAGTTCTTATGGGCTAAGTTGATGTGTACAGTCTGTCTGTTGCACAACATTGTAAGCGTTAATGGGAAGAGTCCTCATTATCAGTTTTGGAAGTTGTACCCCAAAACATCACACCTAAGAACAATTGGTTGCTTGGTGTATTATAGTGTCCACCATAATGAGATGGTTGGAAAATTATACCCTAGAGCCAGAACGGGGGCACTTGTAGGCTATGATTTAATAAGTAAATTGTATAGGATCTATTTTCCAGGGACAAGAAAGGTTATCCATAGTAGGGATGTAAAATTTGATGGAAGTACCTTTCCACTCAAAAGGAGTGAAGATGTTGTTGTGAATAAGTCACAGAAATAAATAGAATTAGCACCTATTTCACCAGCCAAGGCTGCAGGACATGTGGTTCCAGAAGATGAAGAGATGGAAGACATGCCCCCATAGGGTTTAGTTCCCGCTTCAGGGGAATCTGTTAATTTGGAACCTGATGAGCCTCCACCCCCAGTTAGAAGGAGTGGAAGGGTTATAGGGCCAGTTGATAGGTATGGGGAATGGAATTCCCATTATGCTGCCGTAGGATATGAGGAAGATACATTTCAGGAACAGTGTATTTTCAATGAAGTCCTGGAGTTGAGTTCAGAAATGGGTAACAGGGTTAACCCAAATAGCTTTGGCCAAGCTATGAATTCTGATGAGAGAGCCAACTGGAAGAGTGCTATTTTTGAGGAATTTGATTCTCTGGAGAATAATAGTGTCTTTGAAGTGGTTAAGAGGGATTCTGTTCCAAAAGGAAAGACCATTGTGGGGTCACAATTGGTGTTTAACAAGAAGTTTGACACAAATGGAGTTTTGAAGAGGTTCAAAGCTAGATGGGTTGCACAGGGCTTCAAGCAGAGAGAGGGTATTGATTACCAAGAAACTTTCTCACCAACTGCAAGGCTTTCCACCTTCAGGTACATAATTGCTCTGGCAGTGGAGTTGGGTGAAGAAATAAGAAAAGCTGATTTTGTAACAGCATACTTGAATGCAAAACTTGGAGAGGAGGAGACTGCTTATATGTTAATTCCTGATGGTTTTTGTGAATGGTTAGTAGAGACTAAACCAGAAACCAAGAAGAAAATCTGTGTAAGAAGTTTTCTTTCAGCAGATAAAGGTGAAAAGGTCCTCAAGCTGTGTAAATCCCTGTATGGATTGAAGCAAGCAGCTAGGTCATGGTATAATACCATGAGTGAGAAACTGATATAGATTGGTTTCAAGACGTCTGAGGCCAACCCTTGTCTCTTTGTGAGAAAGGATGCAATTTTTTTTGTATGGTTCAATGACATTATCATCATTGGAAATGGTAAAGAGAGAGTCATGGAGAAACTCAAAAAGGAATTCAAGATAAAAGATCTTGGTCTGGCGCAACAGGTGCTAGGAATGAAAGTTGGTAAGAGAAAGAATGGTATTAAGTTAGACAAGAGCCACTACATAGAAGCTCTTCTTAAGCAATATGGCTTAGAAGATGCAAAGGAGTTTGGTAATCCCATGCAGTAAAAAATTTGTTTAGAGAAGTCTACATATGAGGAGTATCTGGAATTTTTTCAATCTGGGAACAACTACAGGTCAGCTGTTGGATTGCTTAATTATTTGGGGCAGTGTACAAGGCCCAATATTGCCTTTGCAATTGGTTTATTTTTGCAACACTTAGAGAACCCAAGCATGAGGCATTGGTCAGCGTTTAAGAGATTTATGAGGTATCTCAAAGGAACACACAGTCTGGGACTGTTGTTTATAAAGTCAGCAAACTTTGATTTGGTTGGTTATTCCAATGCAAGTTGGGCAGATGGTAAAACTAGGGAATCAACAAGTGGTTTAATATTCTTATTAGGTAAGAATCTGGTGTCATGGATGTCCAAGAAGGTATCAGCAATAAGTCTTCCATAAAAAGAGGCTGAGTATAGAGCTTACTTAGCAGCTTCACAGGAGGCAAAATGGTTGAAGAAAGTCTTTGAGGGTACACATAAGCTACAAGGGTTTGCGTTGTTTTATTCTGATAACCAGAGTGCCATTGCTTTGGCGCAAAAACAAGTGTTCAATTCAAGAAAAAAACATATCAATGCTCACTATAACTATATTTGAGATGTGGTTAACTGCAAGGAGATTTTCTTGAGGTACATGCCTACTGGAGCAATGATTGCAGATATCTTGACTAAGGCTTTAGATAAGAACAAGCATCAAGGCTTTGTGACTAATATGCAAATGTCACCCATTTTGGATTAAGGGGGTGTGTTAAAATACATATGCACTTACGCGTGACTGGCCTCAAAACACGTGAAACAGGCCTATTGGTACATGGGCCCTAACAGGCCCGGTGGGTTATATGGGAAAATACAGTCAGATGGGCTTGTATTGGAATAATTGGGCCCAAGGTTTATTTTGGACACACTTGGCCAGATGGGCTGGCCCGCCAAAGTATGTTAAACTCACTTTTTGGGCTTGGGAGAGGCCCATTGGGGCTGCCGCCCGTGTTTCAGCCCATTTTGGGCTGCCACCTGTGTTGCGGCACGCTCAGGGCCTCTGTTTTTGCTTACTGTCCATTCATGGGGCCCAAAAGCCTGCGCAGTGCCGTCGTAGGGGGCAGGGGGACTCAAAATGGAGTCCCCCCCCCAGTGGCGGCTGCGGGGCTGGGGCCAATGACCCCGGCTCCTCCCCCTCCCCTTGCTTGCCATTGCAAGGAGGAGGGGGAGGTCGGGCTGGATTGAACCAGCAAGCAACCAGTCATGGTGGGGGGGACCTGATCACCCCTCCACCAAGTGTGGTGGCTAGGCCAGTTGCATCAAGGCAACCGGCGGTGGGGGGGAATTGACCACCCCCCCACCATCAAAGGGGCGCTCTCCCCCCCCCCCCCCCCCTTTACCAAGGGGGAGGAGAGACGGGCTGGAGGGGATCTGACCACCCCCCAGGCCACCTACCATGACAACGCCCTGGGGGCATCAACCTCCAGGGCCCCTGGTAGGGGGATTTGACCGCCCCCTCCAGGGATTTGAGAGAAAGAGGGGGGGGAGGCATGTCTGCCAGTTACACCCCCCCCATGTGTGTCTGAGACCGGGCCCAGGTGTGTCCTGGGTCCCTCCTGGCCATTTTTATGGCCAGGGGCTGGTTGCATGAGGCAACCAGCCAGCATGTGAGGTAACAGGATGGTTGTAATAGACAACCGCCCAGGGATTTGAACAGCTAAGGGGCTGGTTCAGCCCCATTAAGGTGGAAGCACCAGAAATGACCGGAATAGGCTGGCTTTAAGGGTACAGGGACTGATGCCATGCGGGCTGATGTATCCCAAACCAAGTAACAACGCCTGTAGAGCCTTTAGAGCTCTTTTGGAGGGGAAAATTTGCCTTTTGGCTTGTTGTATCATGGGCTCACAAGAGGCCAATCTTTTGTACTTAAGGAGCTCTTCTCCATGCTGTTTTCCATCATCCATTCATCATCCAATCAAATTCATCACCCATATCATCCAAAATATTGCCCCATTGTGAGATCCTATTAGCAATTATTGACACAAGGTTTCCAGCATTTCTTTTGCTTTAAATACTGCTCATTTGCCTAAGCTAATTGCTGGCCATAATTATAACATTTTTGGATTTTTCTTTTTTTTGATTTTTAGTTTTGTTTTGATGAGAAGGAAACTATGAAGAAAAAGAAAAATATGCCTCCAAGACAGAAGGTGATCCTTGAGTTGAAGCCTGAGGCTGGGAAGAACTACAAATATTAGTAAGACCAACTAATCTAAAAAATGAAAGAAAGAAGAGGTTTTGTTCTGTTTCCCTTTCAGAACCAATTTAGAAGAGTGACCAGGAAAATCCTGTTCCCAACAACTAGAATCCAAGGAGCAAAGGGCAACTTCAACCTTCCTGCCATCAGCATCAGGGAGAAGAATTCTCTCCCCAACTTGATCAGAAAACATTAGGGTTGCACCAAAATCCATTAAGAAAGGTCTTCCTAAGATCATAGGTCCATCCAAACAAGTAATCCAGAAATGACAAGTGCCAAAAATATTTTTCCCAATCCAAACCAGGAAATCCTCAGCAATACCAACTAATTTGAATGACTGATTCCATATACCATACACAGCAGAGTTAAAGCTGACCCTTGGACTGAGTTTGAGTTTGCAGGCCATGACATCTCAAATTAAATTGAGCCGGGAACCAGAATCCACCAGAAGAGAAAATGTTTTAGCAGAGTAACCAAGACAGCAGGAGAGGAAACCAAGAGGGCAGTAATACAAGTTGGCATCTGAAGGGTGATCTGTTCCACCAGGGTCCTCCATCAAAGTACCAGAAGAAACTTTTAATTTTTCTGGACCAATCTCCACTTGTAAACAAGAAACCAATTTCTTCATCCCTTTAGCCACATATGGAGAGATTGACAGTAGTTCAGCCACAGACAGATCAGGAATTTTTAGATCAGAGATTTTCCTTAATACTCCTTCCACAGCATTGGGGTGATCCTTGGAAATGCCCCTCTCAAATCAAACTTTGGGCTGGGTGGAGGGAGGATGATCAGGTTAAGCAGGTACTGGATCAGGATCAGAAGGTTGAGGTGATTGTGAAAGGTTAAAGGATTTTATTTTGAAATCTGGGACCAGCAGACTTTGGGACAAGAAAAAAAACAAGCTTGAGGAAACAAAACTAAGACACTCTGAAGCCACAGAGAGAGTATCTTACCAGTGGGACGGGTCTGTTAGGGAGGAAATGAAAGATGGAATACAATGGCAGGCAACGAGGAAGACAGGAGAATGGAGAGGGACTGAGGTGAAGAATAAAAGGAGAATGAAAGTGAATATAGGTTGTGGAGGAATGATTGAAAGGGAGATGAGTTGTCTCACAGCTAGACAAAACTTGAGGTTGAGAGCCGTCGAGACGTACTGGGTCTTGAGGAGATGAGTTGAGGATGGTTGACGCGAGACGTGGTTGATTTTGAGACTTTAGGAAAAGGATTGAGGAAGTGGCAAGATTGAAGAGGAAGGTGGAAGAGGGCAGGAATGAGGAAGAGTGGAGGAATTGAGAAACGGGGTTGAGGAAAGGATGGGGAACAAAAAATAGATGAGGCACGATGAAGGGACTGTTGGTTGGAAGGAGGGATTGAGCCAGGGACTGATCAGGAATTGAGCCGGGCTGAGTGAGATTTGAGGAGCGTTGTCCAGATTTGGAGTGATGACACCACGAGAAGTGAGGACTTAGAGTGAGCGCGGCTCTCAACTCAACACACCGCCGTGTCTATTTGTGAGGCACCAAGACAGAAGTTGTGAGATTCAGGACAGAGGATTTGATGGCTGATTTAGTTAACGGGTCAGCAAGCATTTGGTGAGAAGGAATGAGGTTTGTAATCAGAATTTTGATTTCTTGTTGTTCTTGCAGCCACTTAATCTGAGTGTCCATGTGCTTGAGAGCGCTATGATGAGATTAAAAGTTAAAAAGGTCGTTGACAGCTTTGTTGTCTATGTTGAAGCAGTGGGATAAGTTGAGGTGAGGGTTGAGATTGTGCAGGAGATTTTCTAGCCAGAGTTTTTCTTGAGTGACAGATACAAGAGCCTTTAACTCACCCTTGGTGGAGGACAGTGAGACCAAAGGCTGCAGTTTACTGTTCCACAAGATGGGGAAACCATACAATAGTATTATGAATCCGGTGTGACTCCTTCAAGTTATTACATCATTTCTGCCGTCGGAGTCGCTGAAACATTCAATATCGTATTTGAAACTGGTAGAATTCAGTCTGAGAGCAAGATTTTTTGTATGATTAAGATATTGCCAGGCGTGTTTGGCTTCCAGCCAATGCTGGAGACCAGGCTTGACGTTGAATCAAGAGAGGGTGGATACTGCGTGTGAAAGATTGGGGAGAGTTCGACTAGCGATGAAGTTTGGGAATCCTGACGATGACCAAAAGTTAATATTTAGTTTAAGAAATTCCCCGTGTTCTTCATCGGAGGCTGGAGATAAGTGAGCGTTTGGGGTCATGGGAGTGGTTATTGGCTTGGATTGGCGTAGGCCCAATTTGTCCAGTGCGTACTCAATGTGTTTTGGCTGTAGTAGAGCGGGACCCTGGGGAATGTTGACCAGCTGATTCCCAAGAATCTTCTGAAGAGGACCTTCATGAGAAATTGAGAAGTGTGATTGGAGTTTTGCTCGGAAGTCAGTGGAGTTGCCTATAACAATCAGATCGTCGACGTAAACAAAGATGAATATGGAGTGGTTGTTATTGATGTAGAGGCAGGGATCCGCGCTTGAGGCGTTGAATCCTTGAGTCATGATCCAGGCACGTAAGGTGTCAAACCAGCTTTTAGGTGCCTGCTTGAGCCCATACAATGCTTTGTTGAGTTTGAAATAAGGAAATGGTGAGCTATACCCGTTGGGTTGTTTGATGAAGACTTCCTTGTCAAGTGGGGCATGCAGAAAAGCTGTTTTGATGTCCATCTGAACGATTTCTAGGGCGTGGTGAAAGGAGTAAATTAATAAAGCCCAAAGGGTAACAATCAATCCAGTGGGGGCGTAGGTTTCTCCGTAATTGCAGAATTCCAGCTGTTTGAAGCCTTGAACACATAATCTTGATTTGAACAGCGAGTCGGAGCTGTCGTGTTGCTCTTTCAGTCGGAAGACCCAAACGGTGGATAAGGCCTGCTTTCCATCTGGAAGGGTGTGACATCCCTCCAAGACTTTCAGCATATTGATACCGTCCAGCTTGACCTTCATTGACTCCAGCCAGAAAATTTGGTCAGGACTTTTCTCTACTTCTTTATAAGATTTTGGTATTGACCTCATTAAGAAACCATATCTCTGGGGGCGCTGGATGGTTGATTGATCACGGAGATGAAAAGGATTGTCTGAGGTAAGAAGATCTGTTATTTGATCATCATCTGAACCGCTGGAGCTGGATTTGGAGAGTGAATCAAGTTGCGGCTCCTGAGTAGGTGGGGAAGACAAGGAATCAGAAGCGGAGGGTTCGGATTTGGGAGTTGGAGAGTTAGAGTGGGACGGATTGGAAGGTGATGTTGGAGGATTTTTTGGAGTGGGGAAGGTGAGAATGTCAGTAAGAGGTTTGTCATTAAGGATGGAATCAAAAGGCAAGTCAGAAGAGGATGAGAGGGAATTGTCGAATTTCATGTTCTCAAAGATTTTAACATGCTTGCTACAAACAATGGATTCAGATTCTGGGCAGAAGACCCTGAAGGAGTTCAGGTCAAGGTCAAATCCCACCAAAATTCCCTCAATACCCTTTTCGCCAAGCTTTGAGTAGTGCGGTTTGTTGTTGAGAAAAATAGTTTTGGAACCAAGAGTTCAGAAGAGTTTTAATTTTGGGACTTTGTTATGCCAGATTTCAAAAGGAGATTGGTTGAGCTTTGCGGACCAAACTGAGTTGAGAATTTTGCATACGCTGACTATGACCTCATCCCACAAGATCAGTGGAATGGACATATCGATCATGGTTGTTCTTGTCGCTTCCACAAGTGTTTGATTTCCACGTTTGGCAACAGGATTGTTTTGAGGAGTGTAGGGCTCTGAAGTTGTGTGTAATATACCGTTCTCTTTGAGGAAGGAAGAAAGTTGAGAGTTTACAAATTCCCCGCCATTATTGGAGTGGAAAATCTTGAGCATTCTGTTGAGGCGATTTGAGTGGAGCTTAATGAAATTGATGACTTCCTGAGTGACGTCAGACTTGAGTTTAATTGGGATACAGGTCTTATACTTGGAGAAGTTGTTGTTGAGCAGCAGAAAATAACAATATCCGGATTTAGAGATGGGATTGATGGGTCCACAAACGTTGGCGTGGATAAATTCAAAAGGGAGAGAGCTAGGAGGGATGTGACTTTGAAATGGTGTTCAATGAATTTTTCCTTTTGCGCAGGCGGTAAAGGCGTCAGGATCCCACTTCAGGTTGGGAAATGAGGTCAATAGAAGTTTTACTTGCTCACGGTTGATATGGCCAAAACGTTTGTGTATGGTCAACATGGAAAGAAAGGCATGACAGTTGGAGATATTCGGATTTGATTCTTCTATGTAGAGTAAGTTGTCACGGATTTGACCAGACATAATAATTTCGCCTTTGAAGAACACTCCGAAGCTTTTAGAATTGAGTCTGGCCAGCGTACACCCTTTTTGGATCAGTTGGCCGAGAGAAATTAGATTGACGGTAAGATCGGGAACAAATAGAGAGTTGGTGAGGGTGAGTGTAGCTGTTTTGGTATGAATTGTGGCATTACCCGCTCCCTGGGACATGATTGAGGCAACTGGTTTACCTGTGTTTACCTTGGTATTGTCATCCTTGAGCCAATCAAAGTAGTTGGAGTCGTTGAACATATTGTTTGAAGCTCCTGAGTCTAAGAGAAGGGAGTTGCGGTCGATGTGATGTAGGTGGGTGACGGCAAAGGTATAGGCTAGATTGGCAGAGGCCTTGGGATTGGAAGCTGACAGCGCTTGGTTTCGAGGATTGGAATTGTCGCTTGAACTGTTTTGGTTTGGCCAAAGATGAGGATACAGGGCAAAACATTTGTTCTTGGGATGGTAAGCCTGTGGATTGTGCCAATTGGGCTTACAGCGGAGGAGTTCTTGATTGGCAAACATGGCAGAGGCGTACTTTCCGGTTGCTACCTTGTTCATGATCTGGTTCAGGTGTCTGAGTACCAGGTCCACATTGATTTTGGCCTCACCAAGCGAGTGCGTTATTGTGGTCTTCAAGTGTTCAAGTTGCGGAGGGAATTTGTATAAAATTAGATAGGCCACGATGTTGTCGTCCATCTTAATTCCAATTTCTGAGATTTGGAGCAGACACGATCATACGTCTGTAATGAATTTTTCAACGTTCTTGGGATCAAAGAAAAGATTGAGGAAGTTGAAGAAGATTCGCAATCTATTGGCCGTTTGCAAGGAGGCATAATACTCGTTGATTGATTTCCAGAGCGCAATGCTGTTCAGTGCGTCATTTTCCTTCACGCAATTAATGTACGTTCGATTGTCTAGCTTTGCCAGGATGTATCCGGAAATCTCCAGGTTAACTTTGGGTGGACATTCCTTGTCTTCCGAGCCATTGAGCCATTGAGAGATTCCCTTGAGCGAGAAGATGGTGGTTAGTTTTGATTGCCAGAGGGAGAAATTTGATTTGTGAAGATTGGGGATCGAGTCCGTCAGGGTTTTGAGAAGAGAGGAGTTTGAGTCCGCTGGTCCAGTTGAATCCATATTGCCGGTTTATCAGTTTGTTGCTTTTGGCTTTAAACCTTGAAAGGTTAAAGGATTTTATTTCGAAATCTAGGACCAGCAGACTTTGGGAAAAGAAAAAAAACAAGCTTGAGGAAACAAAACTAAGACACTCTGAAGCCCCAGAGAGAGTATCTTACCACTGGGACGGGTCTGTTAGGGAGGAAATGAAAGATGGAATACAATGGCAGGCAACAAGGAAGACAGGAGAATGGAGAGGGACTGAGGTGAAGAATTAAAGGAGAATGAAAGTGAATATAGGTTGCGGAGGAATGATTGAAAGGGAGATGAGTTGTCTCACAGCTAGACAAAAACTTGAGGTTGAGAGCCTTCGAGACGTACTGGGTCTTGAGGAGATGAGTTGAGGATGGTTGACGCGAGACGTGGTTGATGTTTAGACTTTAGGAAAAGGATTGAGGAAGTGGCAAGATTGAAGAGGAAGGTGGAAGAGGGCAGGAATGAGGAAGAGTGGAGGAATTGAGAAACGGGGTTGAGGAAAGGATGGGGAACAAAAAAGAGATGAGGCACGATGAAGGGACTGTCGGTTGGAAGGAGGGATTGAGCCAGGGACTGATCAGGAATTGAGCCGGGCTGAGTGAGATTTGAGGAGCGTTTTCCAGATTTGGAGTGATGACACCACAAGAAGTGAGGACTTAGAGTGAGTGCGGCTCTCAACTCAACAGATTGAACAGATTGAACAGGAAGAGGATCAGAGTGGTCCTGGAACCTTTCCATAAGTGGTTCCCTTTCCACTTCCATTTCTTCTAAATCAGAGGAAGGGGGCTCAGGTGAGGATCAACATTTGATGGGTTTTTGAAGGATTGAATATGGAACTGGAGGAGACTTGTGAGGTTTGGGTTCCTCATGGCGTTTCCTAGCTGGATCAGACTGATAAGTGCCAGAGAAGCTGGAAGAAGTGACAGCTGGAGGATACCAAGGTTGTAAAGTGCCAAAGGATTATTGAAAATCCAAGGATACAAAAGATGCCTTCTTGGGAATTGGTGGTTGATAAGAGGCCACCAAATGACAGATTGGAAAAAACAAATCAAAAGGGATCAAAGCACCATTAGGAAGAAAGAAATTGTTTCCCTTCTGCTCCACCAATTTTTCCTCCTTGTCCTTCTGGAGTTCAGGACATCTCCCAGTACCATGGCCTTCCCTATGACAGTAATAGCAGACTAGAGTGGTTTTAGGAACAGATTTAGAAGGTTTAGGAGTAACTAAAGAAGAAATTTTCTGATAATTTTTTTTTCAAAGGCCTGAAGTAATTTAGTGATCTCATCTATGGTAGCAGTTTCCTTATTGGCCTGGGGATTTGGTTTAGGTCTATGATTTGCTTCCATCTTGTTCATCATTTCATCAGACTCTTTAAAGGAAGGAGCATGTACTGGTTCAGTCACTCTAGAGTGTTCAAAAGTAAGAGCTTTTGACCTTTCATCACTTTATCCACTACACTCCTTAAGACCATAAAATCAGGGAGCTTGAACCAATTATCTCTTGTAGTAATCATAGATCCAGATTTAACTAATTCATCTCTAATCCTTTCCTGCACTCCTGGAGAAAAAGACTGGAAAAACCAAACTCAAATTTTGTCCACTGTGTTTATGTGATTTTTTCTGATGAGGTAAGACTGAATAGGATCCCAAGATTTTCTAAAAGATTGATAATCAGAGGCTGAAGAGACACCACCATTGGAGATCCATTGAGAAAACAGAGCATCCAAGTCCTGTAAGGTAAACCCAGCCACATCTACTTTTCCCCAATAAGCCAACATAGGCTCCTTTAGGAGCCTCCAGTTATGAGTTTTGAATCCATCAAACAATTCAATTAATTCCATAACTTATTCAGAGGAGATAAAAAATTGTAACTCATAAGCCATATCATGTTCACTTGCACCATCCACTTCAGCAGCCATCTCATAGGAGTCCAAGAATCATTTGATATTTGTTCCATTGAAGCCTAATTTCTTCTTGTGGGGCTTGATCTTGACCATCTTGACCCAAACAGAGGAGGAGGAGGTACCAGTAGATTCCATCTTGAAGAGCAGAGTTCCTAAGAGATCCAAAGAGCAGAATTCCAACGTGGCTCACAGGTGTGGCAAGAGTAGATTTTTCACAAAAAGGCAACAAGGATCTTGCCCAGATGGTGCAAAATTTGGAGGACTTAATTCTGGAACAAGTTTCCTCCATGGATCAGTTCTGGATGATAATAAAAGAAAGAAAAAAAAGAAAAAAAGTGGATTGGATTTCAAAGTTGATTCATCAAGTTTTCAACTGTAAATCCCAATGTTGCTGGTTTGATCCCAGCCCTGGGGACCAAATGTAAGACTCCAAAGGGTTCTAGGCCATGGCAGTTCTGTGAAGGGGAAAGGTGCTGTTTAGGCTGCCCTCCTGAGTGTTACAAAAATATTTAAATTTAACCAAGATCAAGGTCCAGAATGTTTAAGTGAGGAATCAAGTATTAAGGATCAAGTTTGATAATAGTTGGTAGCAATGGAACAGCACTATCTGAGGCAAGATTACAAGGGAGATATTTGAACAAAAGAATTTTAAAGTTTTTTTTAAAGCTCAAAAGAACAAAGCTGTTGTATGTAGCAATTCCCACAAGCTAATAACTCTGGTTGTCAGCACAAGATTGGGGATGATCAACTCAAACCCCAACCAACCTCCAGGCTCTCAATGAACCCGCACAACTCTCCAAAATCTAGGGCTTGAAGGGTACCAGAGAACTGAGGGTGGCCATACAAGACAAAGCACAATATTTTGAGAAGCTCTAAAAGAAAAAAGAAAACCAATTTGAACAGGGATAACCTCAACACTTCTCAAGTAACTCAAGAGTATGCTGGCAGAATGCAACTTTGAAAAATAACAGAGGTAAAATACTCCAGGTTTTAAGCTTAATAAAACCTCTTCAATCAAACATGATTTTCTCTGGAAAGATGATCAAGAAAGGATTGGGACCAGTATGGTC
>CM062615.1:52814094-52816014 GCA_025617555.3 Puccinia polysora
CATTCCTATCGCTGTGTCCACCTGAGGACAGAGCTTGAGACTGGTAGAAGGATTCTCTCTCCTCATCCTTCTATTTGTTCCTCTACTCTGAATTTCCTCAGGTGAGTATTTTTGTCTTTATAACTTCTTTTCTTTGACTGCGTGAATCTCATCCTTCTATTTGTTCCTCTACTCTGAATTTCCTCAGCCTCAACAGGTTATGAGCCCAGAGACGCCAGATAAACCTGCTCACAAAAACCAATCACCTAGTTTAGAAGGATCTGGCACAGATTGTGTCAAAATATAAACAATTAGACATGGAAGACGGAAATAATGGTCAACCAGTCCTCAAAACTCCTTCCTTTCTTCCACTCAGCTCTCATGGATCAGACTTGAACTACCTTGACTGGTCCATGATCCTACAAATCCACTTCCAAGCGACTGGCGTAGGATACCTACTTGCCAACAACACCTCCAAGCCTGTCCCAGAAACGTGGACTAAGGATAACTTAGTGGTATGTTTGGTCATATCAAGATTGATTAACCCCTTGAATTTTCAATTCATACAAAAATATGAAGAAATTGCAATAGGAATTTGGAATGCTCTACGGGATGGGCACCAAGACAATTCATCCAGCGGACAAATGTACTGGTTAAGAAAATTACTTCTGACAAAACTTAACTATAAGGAAATGACTACTCATCTCTCCAAAATAACCTTTTACAGTGAAAAACTTGCCTCTCTGATTACAGCCAAAAACCCTCTCACCGCCAATGATCTTGAATCTACCTCCATCCTACTCTCACTTCCAGATGACTGGTTAGGATGCGTCTCTAGCATGATGAATGAGGAATCTGTCCCATCATCTAAGCTCATTAATGCTCTCAAGCAGGAGCACCTAAGAAGAAAAACCGGAAACAAAGACTTTCAAGCTGCAAACTTGGCAAAGCAAACATCATCAAACTATCACAAGTCGCTGAATCGACAAGAAAATAACACACAGAACCAACTGAGAATCTATTACTGTTCCAAATGTAAGACCAAGGGACATTCTTTTGCAATATTCCCAGAGGTTTTGGAAGCTCTTGCTGCATCAAAAAGAAACAAGCAGTGGAACCAAACCAAACCAACCACCTCAAACAATCACAAGGCAAACATTACAAAAGCAGATCACAACTACGACACGCATGAAGACAATGATTTCTCTGATTTGGAAATCGTCATCCATGCCAGATATGCCTCCTGTAACCTTGCCCAAGCAAATACAAACCCATCCGGAAATGTCGACTTCAATCTTGACTCCGGATGTTCACTTTCTATGACACCTCATGCGTGGCAACTTGACTCTCAAAAACAAAAGTCAATCACCATCCAACTAGCCAATGGATCATCTATTACCTCGACCAAAGAAGGATCCATGTCCCTAACAGTTGGTAAGATCAAGGCCCTTCTGGTTCCAAACCTACATGAACCCCTTATGTCAATCTTGGGTATCTGCAATGCAGTATACCAAGTTTTCTTCACCTCCACAGGATGCAAAATTCGACAACGAGTACTCTCAGACAAGGACTTGCAAACCAACCTCCAGAGATATCAAAAAGGCAACCTATACTATCTCCCACTTAAATTTGTGAGCCACTGGGAGACAGCTCTTTCAACCTATAGCAACCTTCCTGATGACAGTCTTTTTGGTTACCACTGCAGATTTTCCCATCTTGATTTGAAGTCACTCAAAAAGCTGCTCATATCTGTTGGGATCACTCCAAAACCCAACAATGAATTAGCCGTCCAGCAGTGCACCACCTGCATTCAATCCAAAATGTTGCAGAACCCTTTTCATTCAAGATTAAGTTATCAATCCAACACCCCTTGCAAAATGATACACTCAGATCTGTGCAGTTTTGAAGTGAGCTCAAGAGAAGGATTTAAATACTTCATTA
>CM062615.1:52816114-52884043 GCA_025617555.3 Puccinia polysora
CACAATGCACAGCAACTGTGCACAATGCACAGCAACTGTGCACAATGCACAGCAACTGTGCACAATGCACAGCAACTGTGCACAATGCACAGCAACTGTGCACAATGCACAGCAACTGTGCACAATGCACAGCAACTGTGCACAATGCACAGCAACTGTGCACAATGCATAGCAACTGTGCATAATGCACAGCAACTGTGCACAATGCACAGCAACTGTGCACAATGCACAGCAACTGTGCACAATGCACAGCAACTGTGCACAATGCACAGCGACTGTACATAATGCACAGCAACTGTGCACAATGCACAGCAACTGTGCACAATGCACAGCAACTGTGCACAACGCACAGCAACTGCACAATGCACAGCAACTGTGCACAATGCACAGCAACTGTACACAATGCACAGCAACTGTGCACAATGCACAGCCACTGTGCACAACACACAGCAACTATGCACAATGCACAGCAACTGTGCACAATTCATAGCAACTTTGCACAATGTACAACAACTGTGCACAATGCACAGCAAAGGTGCAAAATGCAAAGTGACTGTACACAATGCAAAATGACTATGCACAATGCACAGCAACTCTTCACAGTGAGCGCCTGTGCACAATGCACAGCAACTGTTCACAATGCACAGCAACTGTTCACAATGCACAGCAACTGTTCAACATGCACAGCAACAGTCCACAATGCACAGCAACTGTGTTCAATACACAGAAACTGTGCACAATGAACAGCAACCATGCACAGTGCACAACAACTTTGCAGTGGAGCTTGGATAAATATTGTACTTAGTCACTGTGCATTGGGCACAGTTATATGCATTGTGTACAGTTGCTATGCATTGTGCACAGTTGCTATGAATTGTGTGCAGTTGCTATGCATTGTGCACATTTGCTATGAATTGTGCACAGTTGCTGTGCATTGTGCACAGTTGCTGTGCATTGTGCACAGTTGCTGTGCATTGTGCACAGTTGCTGTGCATTGTGCACAGTTGCTGTGCATTGTGCACAGTTGCTGTGCATTGTGCACAGTTGCTGTGCATTGTGCACAGTTGCTGTGCATTGTGCACAGTTGCTGTGCATTGTGCACAGTTGCTGTGCATTGTGCACAGTTGCTGTGCATTGTGTACAGTTGCTGTGCATTGTGCACAGTTGCTGTGAATTGTGCCCAGTTGCTGTGCATTGTCCACAGTTGCTGTGCATTGTCCACAGTTGCTGTGCATTGTGCACATTTGCTATGCATTGTCCACAGTTGCTGTGCATTGTGCACAGTTGCTGTCAATTGTGCACAGTCACTATGCATTGTTCACAGTCACTGTGCATTGTGCACAGTCACTATGCATTGTGCACAGTCAGTGACTGTGCATTGCAGTGTTCATAAATTTTGACCTGAGCTTGGTAGGAGCTTGAACTGAGCTTGGCCATACATTGGGCAAGAGCTCTTTGACGGCACTAGCAATCAAGTGACATGCAGATTTCTGTGGTGTTGGATGGAAAAAATAAATTGACCCCTTTGAGTTATTTGGATGCTATGTGAAGAAATCATCTATTCAATCTTCCCCTCAAGAGTATGCTTTTCTCAATGTTAAGGCAGACAAAGTCTCTCAAATTTTAGGCCAAATGTTTTGCAATTTGGCCAGACTTCCCTTTGAATCAAATTTTGAAATAATGAAGGAAAATGGCATCCCCTCCTTCTCATCACTCAAATTTGGTTCTTGGCCTACTCCCTTTGACTCCTCTCTGCATGTCACCTTCACATCCAACTCTTTTTACAACTCACCTCACATTGACAAAGGTGACATCTCTGAGTATTCCTTTTTACTTTCAGTTCCAACCAGAAAATCAAATGGATGGCTTATTGAAAAAACAGATGATTATCAAGTATCTGATGGCCAATTTGTTTTTCCTGACCTGGCCTTTGGAGTTGACTTCAAGCAAAAAGGTGTGGTCAAAATGGTTTGGGCAGCCAATAAGTACAAGCACTGTACTTTTTCTCCTGTGGAGACTGCCACTAATACAATCATGGAAATTTCAATGTAAATTAACAAAACAATGAGAAAAACTTTCAGGGACTTTGGGAGTGGGAAAATATACTCCAGGAAAAAAAATACAAATAAAAAGAAAAAATATGTTTTTATTGGTGGGGTTAAAAATAGTCTGAAGCATTGTTGTAATTGAAAATGATTTTTTTTTCTTTTTAAGTTTTTCATCAAAGCAAATATATTTACAAGCCCAGAATTTGAGTAATCCGCTTTAATTCATCTACTTTTCTACTGCTACCAATGTATGCTGCAGCCATTGACCACTTATCCTTTTTTTCTGTTGCCAGTTGTTCCCTTTCCATTTGCAGTTTCTCTTGCTGTCAATCCTTCTCCTTTTCCTCTTGTTGAAATTCTAGCTCAGCCTGTTTCAACTTCCACTCAGCATCCCATTTTTGCTGATGAGCCAAACTCTTGGCTTTGTGATTTTGAAAATAAATAGCCAGTTGAAGATCCCACTTCTCCTTTTCAAACTGAAGTTTTTCAGATTCAATTTGCAATTTCACTGTTTTTCAGAGGGGAATAGGAATGAGCTTGAATTTGAAAGCAAGGATAATACAATTGGCTTAATTGAATCTTGCTTCTCCATGATCTCCTCAAAGACCAAAAAATTTGAAGTGTTTCTCCTCTTTAAATGCTATTGGGTTGATGTTGATGGAATTGGAGGCCTTTTGCTTTCCCTTTGCGGAGGAGTTTTGTGTGGGAACATCATTGCTCTAATTTGAAGGGGATGTTGGAGGCCCCATTGGCTTGAGGTTTGGGCCATTCAGGAATGGATGAGCCTTTATCTTTCAAAGATACATCAGTCAGGATTAACTGGACAGAAGAGAACAGAACTTGGTTTCTTACTTGAGCAGATTTTGATGGCAATGGTGATACAGGAATGACATCCTGCTCATTGGACAAGTTGTCCAGTTCTTCCACCCCAGGAAGAGAGCTATCCAAAGAAGGAGGGGAGGGGTCCAAGGTTGAGTTTGACTCCTGAATCAATGCAGAAGTAGACGTGATTTGAGCTGATTGCGTTTGAATATCCTCCTTGGCATCAGATGGGGGCCACTCATAGGTTTCTTTGGGATCACCATTTCTAGGCTGAGCATCCCCAGCCAAGTCCTCAGTGTCAACTGAATTGGATCGTTGGGCATAAAAAGCAGCTAGAAGGGGGATGTTGGCCTTCTTTCCAAAGATTCCATCCATTTGAATACAAAAAGGACAAATGGAGTCCAAGTTATCAACCACCAAGTTGATTCCCTTGGCTTTGTTGGATTTGGTGATACCAAAGCCGGTGAAGATTGACATGGAGTGGGCATTTTTGTACTTGGCTCATTAATTCTTGAATTGATCCTGCAGTTGTTTGGATGAATGATCCAGCCTACCTATGGTTTTATTCTTGACTCCATTGGCCATCAGGAGATAACCATTAACCTTAGAGGATGGAGGTTGGCCAACATGTGTTTCATTGTCCAATCCAAAGCAAGCATTGTAGTTGGACAGAATTTTGAGCCAGTTTACCAGGATGATGTGATCAGCTCTCTTGGGATGACTTGAGCCTTTTGAAGCTAATGGGGGAGGATTGTTGGATGTTGAGTTCCTGGGGGATGTTTGCTTTGGTCCGTTGGATTTTTTAGTGGACTTGAAGGGGGATGATTTCTGAGGGGCCATTTAAAAATAGTAAGAGGGATGAAGGGATGAAGGGCTATGAGAGTGTTTAAGTGGTGAGAGTGATGATGTGATGAGAGGATGAGAGTGATGAAGCAAAGAGAATAGGAAGAGATGAGAGTGATAAAGTGACAAGGGGGATAAAGTGATGATAGTTAGGATGTGATGAAAGAGATAAAGTGATGAAAGAGATAAAGTGATGAGAGTGCTGAAGTGATGAGGAAAGTGATTCAATGAGGGTTGGCTGGATATGATGAAAGCAATGAACAGATTAGAGAAATGAAGTGATAAGGATAGTCATCCAATGAGAGTTAGCTGGATGTGATGAAAGCAATAAACGGATGAGAGTGATGAACTGATAAGGATAGTGATCCAATGAGAGTTAGCTGGATTTGATGAAAGCAATAAAGTGATGAGAGTGATGAAGTGATGAGAATAGTGATGAAGAGATGAAGAGATGAAGAGCAATAAATCAATTTCTTTTCCAATGAGGTTGGGGTTAGAAGGAGGTGGGAAGCAAGGTGTGGATGATGTGGACAGGTGGTGGAAGCATTTAAATAATTTATTTGAAAAAAGCCACTTATTTCCAGGTAACTCTGACACATCTGATGTGAAATATGTGGGTTTTTTTGATTTTTAATGGAGGGTTTGAAATGGCAGATTTGGTTTGAAACCCACCATTATAAAATGGCAGGTTTGCTTAACTCTGAGAAGCCCTAATTAGTCTATGACTTCATATTGAAAATCATCAGAATACTGTAATCTTTCCCAAAAATTTGAAATATTCCCATCAAAATCAAGATTATTCTTCATAACCCATAATGTAGGCATAAGTCAATTGCTTAATTTCAATCTCAATTCTTATTTATTGAATCCATTCAGCTCACTTGTTTCATGCCTTTGCTTAAAATTGGTTCCTTTTTTTATCCTTCTTTAGAATGAGGTGTTCTGGAGATAGAATAATGGCTATTGCATTAAATTGATTCATTTATTATACTTTTACTGAAACATGGGCTCTTTGTTTTCAGTTAAGCTTTTATTTGGGCTAATATCAATCTTAATTTGAAAAATATCTGTTTCATCATTTTTCTGAAGCACAAATCTTTTATTCTGGTTCAAATTTCTTGCATTTTAATCCATCTTTGAGTTTAATCTTGGAAAATAAAATTGGTGAAAAAAAATTGATCCATGTTATCTTAATTTTCACTAAAAACATTTTGGGATTCATTTGGGTGGATTTCTGATTTTTTCAAAAATTAGGATTGGAGGAAGACATTTTTATTGTATTTAATCCTGAGTTTATAGGGTAAGAAGATATTTTTTTGAATTTGGTTACAGTAAAGGATACAGGGACTCATCAAATTGAATTTAATGGTTGTATGAAGTTTCACCCAAGGCAATGCTGCGGGTCTCAAGTAAATTCACTCTTCTTTCTCTCTCTCCATCCATATTACCTAAACCCTAAATCCTAAACCCTAAACTCTAAACCCTAAACCCTAAACTCTAAACCCTCAACCCTAAACGCTAAACCCTGAACCCTCAACCCTACCCTCAACCCTAACCCTCAACCCTAAACCCTAAACCCTGAACCCTAACCCTAAACCCTAAACCCCAAACCCTAAACCCTAAAACTAAACCCTAAAGCCTAAAAAAGCATGGTCCTCATAGACCATTCCCTGTAGTAACCTCAAAAGATGGGCTTTACGTGCAACCCATTTACTTAGAAAATAAGAAAAATAGTTTTTTAAAATACACACATTAGGGCATATCAGAGTTAGTAAACCTGCCATTAGAAAACCGCCATTTGTTTTGACTAAACCGGCCATTTTTAATGGTGGGTTTCTGAAATACACATACCCCCTAACTGGTGTAATTCAAAATGGCAGGTTTCATGAAAACAGTGGATTTCAAACATCAAACCCACCCTTAAACCTGCCATTTATGCATCATCATCCATCCACCATCCATCACATCCAAAAAACCCATCCACATCAGCAAATCCATAACAATCCCATCTCCATCACATCACTCACATCACATCTCCATTGCTTCACATCTCCATCTTCACACAAATTGCATCATCATCTCATCAACCCACATCAAATTACCATTGTTCTCAACATGTCCCATCAAACTTCCCAGCAGCAAGTTGAAAATGCCAAAAATCTGACTGAACTTTTTTTAGTATTTGACTGCCATTCAGAATCTGATTCAGACTCCAATTTGGAATCAACTTTCTTGGCTTTGAATACAAAATATTTGAAGATTATATTCCTGATCTGCCTCAAGTCATCCCTGTCTCATCTTTTCCCTCATCTTCTTCTATGAGAGAATGGATTGTTCCTCTCAACCTTGCTTGCTTTCATGAGGAATGTTTGATTCTGAATTAGGTAAAAAACCCATTCACCAATTTTTTTTGGTTTTGGTTATTCATCCAAGATTCCTTGGCTGAGTTGGGTGGTTTTTTTTCTCATTTGGTGGGGTGGAATTAGACAAAACAGACTCAAAACTTCCAAACCCCCCACCTCACCCCACCAAACCACTGGTTGGCCCACTACTTCCTCCTCCTCACCAACCACCTCCACCTCACCCATCACCTCCACCTCAACCATCACCTCCACCTCACCCACCACCTCCCCTCCTCCTTTGTTTGGAACCCCTGGTAAGCTCCCCCCCTCCTCCCCCCCTCCTCCTCCTCATCCTCCTCCTCATCCTCCCCATCATACAATGCTGATCCTTTGATTCATCCAACTCCATCCCCCTTCAGCCCCCCCCCTACGCCCTTGGTTGATTCCCCAGGTAAGCTCCCCCCCTCCCTCCTCCTCATTCCCCTTTTTCCTCCCTCTCACCCCCTCTCACTCCCTTCCACCCACTCAAAAACACCCCCCCTCTCCCCCCTCACTTGGTCTCCCTCAGCTTGCCAGCCTTGCCCCCCCCCCTTGCTCTGGTCTGCCCCCCCTCCCATCTTGCTCACCCCCTCACTCCAGTCTGCCCCCCCTCCCATCTTTCTTGGCTTGACGGCCTTTCTCCCCCTTTCTCCAGTCGGCCCCCCCCTCCTTGCTTGGCTTGCCAGTCCTGCCCCCTGCCTTGCTCTCATCTGCCCCCCCCCCTTGATCCCCTGCAAGCCACCCCCTCCCTTGCCTTGCCACTGGGCGCCATCCCCCCTGGCCCACCTAGCCCGGCCCAAAGTCCAACCCAAGGCCTGCTCCAAAGCCCAGCCCAATTTTCTCCCACCCAGGAATTTTTTTTTTTTTTTTGGTGATGATGTGACCGTTTTTTTTTTAATAGGCCCAGCCCAATTAGTTCACGCCCATGCCCAGTAATTTTTATTTTTTTTTATTTTTTTGGTGATCATGTGAATGATATTTCTTTTTTATTTTTTTTCGGCAATCCTTTTTTGACGGCTTTTTATTCAATTACATCCCTTCTCCCACCGTGCTCACAATGTTATACACTAAATTGAATCCATTCTTGATCCTCACCCCAAGCAGAGAATTTGTCTGGGAGGTAACAAGATGGAAGGAGTTGAGGTTCCAAACATAAAGAGAGGTGGCAAGCAGAGGGCTTTGAAGCAAAAGAGGGATCAAATGAGGGCATCAGAAATAACTTTGGAACTTGCAGAGGAGGGCATCAATGAAAAGGTTGTATGGTCTGGACGGAAAACGGCCAATTTTTTTTTCCTGACCTTGGCTTTGGAATTGATTTCAAGCAGAAAGGTATAGTGAAAATGGTTTGGGCAGCCAATAAGTACAAGCACTATACGTTTCTTGCTGTGGAGACTGCCACTCATAAAGGAATGGAAATTTCAATTCAAATCAAAAAAATGACTCAAAAAACTTGCAGGGTCTTGGGGAGTGGGAAAATAGACTCCAGGAAAAAAATATAAATAAGAAGAAAAAATATTTTTTTATTGGTGGGGTTAAAAATAGTCTTAAGCATTGTTATAATCAAAAATGATTTCTTTTTTCTTGTTAAGTTTTTCATCAAAGCAAATATATTTGCAAGCCCAGCATTTTAGTAATCTGCTTTAATTCATCTACTGTTTTACTGCTACCAATGTATGCCGCATTCATTGACCACTGATCCTTTTTTTCTGTTTCCATTTTTTCCCTCTCCATTTCTAGTTTTTATTTCTGTCAATCCTTCTCCTTTTCCTTGTTTTAAAATTCTAGCTCAACCTGTTTCAACTTCCACTCAGAATCCCATTTTTGCTGATGAGCCAAACTCTTGGATTTTTGCTTTTGAAAATTAATAGCCAGTTGAAAATCCCACTTCTCCTTTTCACACTGAAGTTTTTCAGATTCAATTTGCAACTTCACTGTTTTTCAGAGGGGAATAGGAATGAGCTTGATTTGGAAAGCAAGGAGAATCCAATGGGCTTACTTGGATCTTGCTTCTCCATGATCTCCTCAAAGCCCAAAAAATTTTAAGTTTTTCTCCTCTTTTGAGTGTTATTGGGGTTGAGGTTGATTAAGTTGGAGACCTTATTCTTTCCCTTTGCAGAGGAGGTTTGTGGGGGAACATCATTGCTCTCATTTGAAGGGGATGTGGGAGGCCCCATTGGAATGAGTTTTTGGCCATTCAGGGAATGGATGATTCTGTTTCTTCCAAATCTAAATCAGTCAGGATTAACCAGACAGAAGAGAAAAGAACTTGGTTCCTTACTTGAGCAGATTTTTATGGCAATGGTGATACAGGAATGACATCCTCCTCATTGACCAAGTTCTCCAGTTCTTCCACCCCAGGAAGAGAGCAATCAAAAGAAGTGAGTGAGGGGTCCAAGGTTGGGTTTGACTCATCAATCAATGCAGAACTAGACATCATTGGAGCTTTTTGTGTTTGAATATCCTCCTCAGGATTGGATGGGGGCCACTCAAAGGCAAAGGTTTAATCAACCTCCTCATTTCTAGGCTGAGCATCCCCAGCCATGTCCTTTCCATCAACTGAATCAAATTTTTGGGCTTCAAAAGCAGCTAGAGGGGTGATGTTGGCCTTCTTTCCAAGTATTTCATCCATTTGAATATGAAAAGGACAAATGGAGTCCAAATTATCAACCACCAAGTAGATTTCCTTGGATTTGTTGGAGTTGGTGATATCAAAGCTGGTGGAGATTGACATGGAGTGGGCCTTTTTGTACTGGGCTCAATAATTCTTGAATTTCTCCCTCATCCTTTTGGATGACACATCCAGCCTACCTTTTGTTCTATTCTTGAGTTCATTGGCCATCAAGAGATAAACATTGAACTTAGAGGATGGGGGTTGGCCAAAGTGTGTTTCATTGTTGGATCCAAAGCAAGCATTGTAGTTGGATGGAATTTTGATCTAGTTTACCAGGATGATGTGATCAGCTCTCTTGAGATGACTTGAGCCTTTGGAAGCTGCTGGGGGAGGATTTTTGGATGTTGAGTTCCTGGGGGATGTTTTCTTTGGTCTGTTGGATTGTTTAGTAGACTTGTGGGGGGAGGATCACTGAGGGGCCATTATGAGAGTGATGAAGCAAAGAGGATAGGAAGAGATGATAGTGATAAAGTGACAAGAGGGATAAAGCAATGAGAGTTAGGATGTGATGAAAGCAATAAAGCAACAAGCGTGAGGGAGTGATGAGGATAGTGGTGCAATGAGATTTAGCTGGATGTGATGAAAGTGATAAAGGGATCAGATTGATCAAGTGATGAGGATATAGATTAAGAGATGAAGAGCAATGAATCAAATTTTGTCCTGATGAGGTTGGAGGTAGAAGTTTTCCAAGTTTGGAGGTGGAAAACCGTGATAAAGGGATGAGAGTGATGAAGTGATGAGGATAGTGATGCAATTAGATTTACCTGGATGTGATCAAAGCAATGAATTGATGAGGATAGTTATGAAGAGATGAAGAGCAATGAATCAAATTTTGTTCTGATGAGGTTGGAAGTAGAATTTTTCCAAAGTAGGAGGTGGAAAACCAGGGGTTTATGAAGTTGAAAGGTGGTGGAAGCCTTTATATACTTTACTTGAAAATACACTTATTTCCAGGTAACTCTGACACGTCTGATATGAAATAAGTGGTTTTTTTGATTTTTAATGGCGGATTTGGTTTGAAACCCACCATTAAAAAATGTTGTGTTTGCTTAACTGTGTTAAGCCCTATTTAGTTAATCAAAATTTTTATAAATGATTAAAAGTAGGAAATTTGAAGATAGGTGCAAGTTCTTGATGTGAAGTTTTGGTACACAAGGAAATATGAAAAATTACAATGCTATGATCAAGCACAGAAAAAATAAACAAATAAATGACAAAACTTCTAAAAAATTGGTAATAATTGAGCATTTAATTACTGAAGATTCCTCTTTTGGTTTGAAAATCTTAATCTGAGGAAATTTCTCCTAAGTGAAGGAAAAATTTGATTAATAGCTGATATGGAATGCGGGTGGTCAACAAATGAATTAAAATTAAATTCTGAGAAGATATGAACAGAATAATTCCTGTGGACCTGAAATTTCAATTTGGTGATTGGTTAGATAAATAAATTATTAATGAGAATCAGATGAGTTATGAAAAACATTCATGAATGATTAATTTTATTGGGAAAATTTGTTTGAGCTAACTTTGAGTAATTTTGGCCTTGAGGATGAGCCTAAGAAAAGCTAGAAATTATTTGAAGCAATCAAAAGGAAGATAAAAATAAAAACTTGTTTTTTGAAAATGAGAAAATTAAAATTAGAATGAAATTTTCTTCAACCAGGCTTGATCAGAGTTAAGATCTTCAAGAAATTGAATGGCTGATTCCAGGCATACAAATTTTCTTTTTTTCATTGAAAAATATTTTCCCATGAAAAAAAACCTTCATTCTAAATTTTAGAAAAAAAAACCTTCAACAAAAATAGTTTTACCAAAATAGGGTGTATCAAAGTTAGCAAATCTGCCATTAGAAACCTGCCATTTGTTTTAAAAAAATCCGCCATTTTAAATGGCAGGTTTCTGAAATACACATACCCCCCAACTGGTGTATTTCAAAATGGCAGCTTTCATGAAAATGGCAGGTTTCAAAAATCAAACCCACCATTTTATACATCATCATCTATCCACCCCTCCACATGACATAATTCCAAGTCATCATAGACAACATCATCCCAGTCTATTTACTTAACTATCAACTTAACATCACCATCACCATCACCACTAAAAACAACATTGCTGGTCCACCAATTTCTCCAACCGCCTCACCACACTCCACCCATGACTAAAACCAACGCATTCCCTCAAGGCTAACCAACATTATCCAACATGACCACCAAAGGTATGCATTCCTATTAACTTGATGCTCACCTCAATTGTTTGACCAACCCACCCCTGAACTTATTTACTCAAGTGCAATTCTCCAAATGCCATGGCAACTTTTTGGTGCTCCCTTGATTCTTTTGATTGGTCTCACAGTCTCCCCCCTCATTTCAAGCTCATGAATTGGTCACCAAGTCCAAGGAAGACTTGACCAAAAAGCTTGAGGAATTTGTTGGATTTAAGGAGAAGATGATAAAAGATTTAGCAGAATTAAGAGGGCTGAGCCAGAACAAATTCAGTTGAGAGAACATAAGTGCAAGAAATAAAGAAGAAGAAAAGAAAGAAAGAAGAAAAATAAAAATGAAACAAACATCAAGCAACTGGAAGAGAACCAAGTAAAAAGATGTTTGAAGAAATAGAATTGATATCTTGAGTGTTTCACAGGACTATTCAATTTGAGGAATAAGGTGAACTAGAAGAGTTAGGACGGGTGATTGACTAGAGAATAAGAAGGCTTGGTTTAAATTCATGGGTGTTGGCTGAATTTTAAGTTGGAAATTCATCATACCAGACAGAGAGAACAACCAAGTGAGAAATTGTTGAGTAAATATTTGAGGTAGTGAGTGTGATAAAGAGGATTGGTTGAAAGAAAAAAAGAAATAAGAGAAGACAGAAGATGAGAAGAAAGATCAAGAGAAGATAAGAGGAGAAAATTTTAAGAAGAGAGTTCCAATGCCTGAAGAGCTCTGAGAGAGAGACTACAGGAAGATACCAGAAAAATTAAACATAAGAGTGACATTCTTGTGATACTGCCTGAGAGGAAAAAGGTATGCAGAAATCATTTGACAGAATTGAAAGTCAAACTGGTTGGAATCTGAGTTCAAAAAGTTTTCAGTGGTTCTTCCTCCAAGTTAAGAATAATGTCTGTTCCCCCTCTGCCTCATAGCAGCAACTAAATCACGTGCACTATTGACATGTATTTTGCAACCTTTATCTTTAAAAAGTTTGATAATCCATTGAATCCTCAAATTCAAAACAAATGCAAAATTGTTCCTTGTCAGAAATGTGGTCTGCAAATCCATTGCTTTGTTCTTGAATGTTATTCAGGAAAAGAATTGTGAGAACCTCAGGCAGAAATACAAGGGCAAGAAGTATTTTCCTCTCAACCTCTGTCCCAAGAAAACACACACCATCCAATTTTGTCTCACCAAGGTATGCACCATTTATTCTTGGATATTTTTCCTTCCTTAAAATTCACTGACTACTCTCTTCTGGTTGCCTTCCATTATTTCCCAGCACAAGTAGGACCCTACAAACCAAAAAGCAGAAAAAGCAAGACATTCATTTTCCCAAGCAAAAGTACACTTTGAAGGCCTGATTGATTTGTTTTGACATTCCCAATTACTTGCTACCTCCTATGCCTATTTCTCATTGCTCAATAGAATCCATAAGCCAAGGTTCTTGTTCTAATATTCCTACAACTTCATGCCTCCATCAATTGAGATGATTCTATCACATTCCTCCATGCAGTCTGCTCTGTATGGACTTTTGAAATCTCCGCAGAGGTCAATCACCCTCCATTCATTTGCAGATCATAGTGTGCCATAGCTGTTTGGTTTGCAATTTTCTCTTTCTGTGTCAGGCGCCAGATCAGCTGGTCAATATCTCAAATTTTAGTTATTTGACTTTTGTTCAACCTTCTCAAGATTCACTTTTACCTACATCCAGCAAACTTGAGATCTTGTCCCACAAAAGCTTGTGCCACACCTGAAATTTGCTAGGCATACTCCTAGCCATTGACACTATCCTTCAATTTTGAACTACTTAGGATTGACCCTCCGCAAACAAAGCTACTCACGAATCCAACCCTCAAAAGATTGGTGTTGGTAGACAAGCCTGTCTTGAGCAGAAAGATGTCTTTCAAACCCTTCCAAGGGTTTTTTTTTCAATCTGCTCTTAAGCAACATTTGGGCACTGCGTGATTTTCATAATGTTTTAAATCTGTGACCATTAGGGCAGAGATGTAGCATCCTCAATGCTTCAAATCTAAGTTAATATTCACAACCAGGTTAGCATATTAAGTGCAGGGTGCAGGAACACCCATTTACCCCAATCCCACCTTTGCCTGTTCAGAAGAATATTGTCTTGGTCATGATGAGACCCAGTCAAGAGATCTGAGAAGAGATGCACGGTTTCAAGGGGATTGCCAAGGATCATGCGAAATTTTCACCAGTTGGTAAATCCATCCATCCACTCTCATGTTCATTCATACCCTTTCAATCTCAATTTACACTCTTTCATAGATTCTAGATAGGTTTTAACAGCTTTTGGGGTATGAAGAGCACAGACTAGAGTTGAAGGATCAAGAATGTGATCAATCCTCTTGGTAACTTGTTGGTAAGACTCCACAAGAAATTTCAAAAACTTTTCTGAGATCAAGTTATGAAGGAACAGAGGCCGAGTAGTTTCAAAATGTTTTCCAGCGGTACTGATGGCCCTGAAAAAAGTAGCTCTGAGCGCCAAGTCAATCAAGGCGCTGGGCATGACTACCAAGGCCTTATGATGAAATTTCAATTAGTTAGAGCCACAAAGGCTTTGATTGATGAATGAATGAATTGATTGTCTCAGTAACTTGAGAAACTCTCACATTATTTGCACCTAACTTGAGGAGTACCTTTCCAAATCTAGCTTGGAGAGCCTGACCAACTTTATGACCAATGTGCTTGATAACAGTAAAGCTCAAGAGGTCCACATTTTTATTGGTTAGTAGCTGATCACCAACTGTTGAGCCACCACTGACCAAACTTGAGATTGATCCAGGTAAATTGTGATATTTGAGGACACAGCCAATGATCTTGTTCATCACAATTTCCGTCAATGGGTTTGTTGGGGATGGTTTCCAGATGGTTTTATTACCAGTGATGAAGGAGAGAGAAAAATTTCTTTGGAGGTCAACATGGACTGGTGAATAATTGGAATCTCATGGTGATTGGTTGGGAAGGATATGGTTGAGTTTTATGAGAATGAGAATGGGAAACAAGAGAGAAAGTGAAGAGTGAGTGGAACTGGGTAAGTTTGGATGGCTTGGGTGTAGTTGGTGATCTGATGGGAACCATAGTGCATCCTTTTTGGGAAGGAGCCATGGGTTTAGTCACTAGCGGGTTGATGAGGAGCATTGGAGGAGGAGACAGAGCTGGGTTTGAGTTGTTGAGGATCAAAATCAAGTATGGACCCAGGGTTGGGATGTGGTTCCCTGTTTGAGTCCTGACCTTATATACTATGCTTGAAAAAACTCACTTATTTCATGTTAACTTTGAGATGTCTGATCTGAGATAAGTGTTTTTTTTTATTTTTAATGGCTGGTTTGGGTTAAAGCCCGCCATTAGAAAATTGTGGGTTTGCTTAAATTTGATACGCCCCAATAATAGTGCATACCCAAGTTAGCAAACCCGCCATCAGAAACCCGCCATTTTTGATGGCAGGTTTCTGAAATACACATGACCCCTAACTGGTGTATTTTGAAATGGTGGGTTTCATGAAAATGGCGGTTTTCAAACATCAAACCCGCCATTTTCATCCATCCACCATCCATCACATGCAAAACACCCATCCACACCTCAACCTCAGCAAATCCATACCAATCCCATCTCCATCACATCACACACATCTCATCTCCATTGCTTCACATCTCCATTGCTTCACATCTCCATCCGTTCACATCTCCATTGGTTCACATCTCTTGCTTCAAATCTCCATCTTCACAAAAATGCCATTATCATCTCATCACCCCACATCACATTGCCATCTTTCTCAATATGTCCAATCAAACTTCCTGGTAGGAAGTTGAAAATGCAAAAAAGCTGACTGAACTTTTGTTACTATTTGACTCCCATTCAGACTCTGATTCAGAATCCAATTTGGAATCAACTTGGTTGGCTTTGAATTCTCTATTAAAAAAGCAATACATGGTTTGAATAAGACAAACTATCCACAAACCTATGTATGAAAGGCAAAAGCTTCATCTCCTCCCCAACTTAAGCTCCCAGTAACTTTTCCAAACTCTATTGCCTTCATTCATAAAACGTTTGGAGATGATTGAAGACAACCACACCTTCCAGAACAATTCTTGGACTTGTCAAAGCAATCCAGCTATCCAACTTTCTGTTGCTCTTTGCAGATTGGGATCAAATGGAAATTTAGCAGCAATTCATTGATTAGAAAATCTCTTCTCAGTTGGTTATGGAATCATTGACTCATACACCAAAAGATTCATGAGTGCTATCCTATCTTTCTGGGGCTCAGTCCTTTTTTGGCCAACCAAAGAACAATGCAAGGAGATATCTCAAGTAATGGAGACTGAATGATTTCCTGGTTTCATTGGTTTTGTTGACGGAACCACCATCCCCTTGAGTCAAAAACCCAAGCTAGGTGGCAACCACTATTTTGATTGGAAAAAGAGGAAATTGATTCATTCTTTTCCAATTAATTTGATAAGACTTTGGATCACACACTGACCAAATAAGTTGCATCTCTTTGTTTAGATACTCTATGGCCCTAAAACTTGTTTGCAATAAAAACAACAAGTTTATATCCCCTCACGCTGGCCTTCTGGGTTCTTGTCATGATTCATATGTTTTCAATTGGATGCAGAACGCCCAAAAACCAGAGAAATACTTTGACCAAGATCAATAACTTCTGGAAAATTTGGCTTATTCTAGTGGGAAATATGTAGTTCCAGCATACCGGAATTTTTTGAATGATTTGTCCAATGATCAAGGAAAAACCAATTTCAACTATCATCTTGCCCAATCAAAATTTTGGATTTATCATGCCATAGGAATCCTGAAAGGAAGATGGGCCAGCTTAAAGGAGATGCAAAAACAGCTTCAAAATTTGAAGGACATGAAGATCCTCATCAACTGGATTATCACTTGTGAAATCCTTCACAACCTTCTTGCCAACATCCAGGATGAATGGGACAAAATATTTGAAGAAGATATTCCTGATCCTCCTCAAGTCATCCCCGCCTCATCTTCTACCTCATCTTTGGCCATGAGAAAGCAGATTCTACCCCTCACACTTGCTCAATTTGATGTGTAGCATTTGGTTTTTAAATATTTGAAATATATTTTTTGGTTTTAGTTGTTCAGCCAAGAATCCAAGGCTGACTTGGAATTTTTTTTTTGGTGGACTTAGACAAAAACAGAACCAAAACTTCCAAACCACCCACCTCACCCCACCAAGCCACTGGTCCACCTCCTCCTCACCCACCACTGGTTCACTCTCCACCTAACCCATCACTGAAGAACTGAAGGATATTTGATTACCTGAACCAACAGACTATGAGGAAGAAATTAACAAATTTCATGAAAAAAAAAAAAAAAAACACAAGAGAAGTTGAAAAAATCTGGGGAATTTCTCACTCAGTGCGGACATAAACAAGGTAGGGCGCTTGAACATCAATAAAAATGAAGTGACAGAAGGGAAGCAGAGTGGGACAGGTGACTAAACAAAGATATTGCAGATTAAACAGGGATAAGTCAGCAGTTGTCTTGGATTCTCAATTGAAGAAACCTCACATATGAACAACAGAATTAAATTGAGTGAGGCATTGGAGGTAGGAGCTGAGCTTTGGGAGGAATGAGTTGCAGATGATTGAGGAGCCTCTACAGCGGTTAGGATTTGAGCTGAGGAGAATCTTGGCAGGGTGAGGGTGATCAAAGGGATAGTTGTATTGAGGTGAGTTGGCAGGGTGTAGATTATAGTGAGTGGAGAGGATGAACAGAGGGGAGCCTATGCGGATGATGGAGATGTGAATGGGAGCGGATCGAGGAAGGGGAGCAGATTTGATGAAAGGGGAGCGGATGATGTGAGAGTAGCGGATGATATGAGGGAGCGGATTTGATGAAAGGGGAGTGGATGATGTGAGAGTAGCGGATGATATGAGGGAGTGGATGATGGAAGGGAAGCAGATGATGGAGATGGGAGAGGATAATGAATGAAAAGTCACAGGGTGACAGAGTGGAGACCGTTGACTGAGTTGGGAGTGGGAGCAGGGATTGGGTTTGAAGGAGAATTGAGCGGCAGTGGGAGTTGAGTCTGAAGGAGATTTCCTCTCAACACACTGCCATGTTCAGATGAGAGGTTGCATAATTGAGTCAGGAAGGCGCTTAACTGAGGGTTTTATGGCTGATTTTGTCAATGGGTTGGCCAGCATTGATTCTGAAGGAACAAGGTTGGTGATGAGGATTTTGGCCTCCTTCTTCTCTTAGAGCCATTTTATCTGGATGTCTACATGTTTGAGTGTGCTATGATGAGATTCAAAGTTGACAAGATTTTTCAGAGCCTTGTTGTCAATGTGTGAGCAATGGTTGAGGGAGATGGAGGGATTTAATTCTTTTAATAGATTCAGGATCCAGACCTTTTCCTGTGTAGCTAGGACAACTGATTTAAGTTCACCTTTGGTTGAGGACAGCAATACCGTGGGTTTGAGCTTGCTCTGCCATGAATCCGCACAGCCATAGAGCAATATAAGATAGCCAGTGTGACTCCTTCTCAAAATGGGATCATTGCCCCCATCAGAGCCACTCCAGGATTCAATATCAAAGTTGAATGAGTTGTTTTTGAGGAAAAGGGAAAGGTTCTGAGTTGCTTTGACATATCTCCAGGTATGCTTGGCTTCCGTTGTAAGACTCCAAACGGTGCTAGGCCATGGAAGTTCTGTGGAGGGGAAAGGTGCTGTTTAGGCTGCCCTCCTGAGTGTTACAAAAATATTTAGATGTAACCAAGATCAAGGTCCAGAACCTGGTAAATGAGGAATCAAGGAGTAAAAGATGATAATAGTTTGGTAGCAATGGAACAGCACTATCTGAGACAAGATTATGCAGGGAAAAACTTGAAAAAAATAAGTTAAAGTCTCTTTAGAGTTCAAAGAACAAGAGCTGTTGTATGTAAACAACACCCACACGCTAATAACTCTGGTCGTCAGCAGAAGATTGTGGATGATCAACTCAAACCCAAGCAACCTCCAGGTTCTCAATGGACCTGCCCAACTCTCCGCAATCAAGCGCTTGAAGGGTACCAGATAACTGTGGGTGGCTGTACAGGACAAAGCACAATGTTTAAGAAGCTCTAAAGCAAACAGTAACTAATTTGAAGCAAGGATAACCTCAACACTTCTCAAGGGACTCAAGAGTAGGCTGGCAGAATGCAACTCCAAAGAAGCTAAGGGGAGGTATAACACTCCAGGTCTTAAGCTTAATAAGACCTCTTCAATCAACCGTGATTGGCTCCAGAAAGGTGATCAGGGATCAGGACCAGTATGGTCAGAGAAAGGGATCAAGGAGTGGTATAACACACTCAAAAAAAATTCCAACAGACAGAATTTTTCTTCAACCAGCAAGGCTATTGGTTGGTGATAAGGATCAGGGATCAAGGGTTCAAGTATGGAGGCTCAAGGATCAAGGGTGTGCTGATTTCATGCTGGATTATTCCATTCTCCGATGATGCTCAAAAAGGCAGGGGAGAGCCCCTCCTTATATGGGCAGGAGGCCCTGTTAGACTATGTACAACAGATTCTACAAATAGAGCGGAAAAGGGAAGACAACCATGTGGTCACTCGCGTCCGTCTGTGGATGGGCGCGCGCAACAATACCAGAGTCACCCACCCCTTGTCCAAAGATGGACGGGGTGGGAAAGAGAAATGAACCAAACCGCCGCAGATGTCCGCGGGCGGTAGTTGGCACTCTTCACCCCTTCCAAAGGCGGAAGCGGGTGGGAGAGCCCCAGGAAAGGTGACGGATGAAGTCCATGAGAGCGAGAATGGGTGGATAGGAGATTGGCTTGAGAGGGTTGAGCAAATCCTGACGGCCTTGAGATTCACAACTGATAGATCAAGTGAGATGGGAGATTTGACAGATCCAAGGATTTGCCAAATGCTTGGGGGTGCGGTCGGGATGGATTTGGTAAATCTTGGATGAGTGCCGCGCGACGGTAGCAATGAGGAGATTGGGACGCGCGACAACAAAGATGAGGACGCGCAACAACAAAGTTGAGGACTTGCTATGACGACGGCGGAGATGACAAGAAACACGCAACGGCAAGGATGATGAGCAACGCGGATAAAGGACGCGCGACGCCCGCGGATAAAGGAAGCGCAGCGCGCGCGGCGCGGCACGGGACGCGCGCGGATGAAGGAAGCGCAGCGCGCGAGACGCGACGCGCGACGCGCGTGGATGAAGGACGGTTTGGATGAGTCTGTGGAACAGTTTATGGGTTGAGGTCTTAAGGCAGCCAGGGTGTCCAGGATGGGGAACCACACCATCCAGTGAGAGAGGCCAGGCTTTGCATTAAATATAGATAGAGAGGAAACAGCATAGGAGAGATCTGGTTGATTTTGAGTGGCTATGAAGTTGAGGTAACCCATGGAGGATAAATAGTTGATATTGAGGTTGGAGAAGTTGGAAGCGTCATCATTGGTAGTGGTTTTGAGTGCAATTCTGGGGTTTATGGGTGTGTTGATTTGTTTAGACTCTGAAAGTCCGAGTTTGGTCAGTGCGTTCTCAATGTGATTGGGTTGGTGTAGGCAAGGTCCATCCGGAGAGTCAAAAATGTAATTGCCAAGGATTTTGGTGAGAGGACCTTCATGTGAAATGGAAAATTTGGTCTTCAATTTTGTTTGGAATTCTTGTGAATTTCTGATGATGACCAGGTCATTGAAATAGCAAAAGATGAAAATTTGAGTAGCTTGATTTATGAACAGACATGGATTGGCAGAAGAAGCAACAAATGTTTGGCTGATAATCCACTGCTTGAGAGTGTCAAACCAACTTTTCAGGGCTTGCTTCAGGCCGTAAAGAGCCTTGTTTAGATTGAGATAGGGAAAGGGTATCTTTTACCCAGGAGTAGCCTTAATTTAAATGTACTCATCAAGTTCCGCATGCAGGAATGGGGACTTGATTTCCATCTGCGTAATGGACAGTTTGTGATGAAAGGCATAAACTAGCATTTTACAGAGTGTTGTAATTTTTCCTGTGGGTGCCTAAGTTTCTCTGCAATTGAAGAATTCAAGTTTTCTGAAACCTTGGACACACAATCTTGCTTTGAAGATAAGACCATTGTTGTTGGGGTAAATTTTGAGCCAATAAACCCACACAGTTGACAGAGATCTTTTGCCTTCCGGTAGTGAATAACAGCCGGTCCAGACTCCCATAGATTCAATTTCATTAAGTTCCTTTTTCATGCCAAGATTCCAATTTTGAAAATCAGGTGAGCTTTTTGCCTCTTCATAGCTTTGATGAACAGTTCTGGTAAGAAATCCATAGCGTTGAGGATGTTGAAGGCTAGAGAGATCTCTGAGATTTACGCCCAAGGGAGTGAGTTGAGATGTTATATCCTCATTTTCAGAAGACTCAGAGTTTGATTGATTGATTTGAGTGGGATCCTTTGTAGTTTTGAGTTTTGAGGCAGATTCAATGGATTGGAGTGATTATGTGATTTTGGGGTTGTTTTAGCTTTGGGAGGAGTGTGAAAACTTATTTTGATTTGTTGAGAGCAAGGTATCCAGGAGATCAGAGTTGGTTTGGAGAAGAGTTTCAAATGGAGGTTCACACAAGGAGGAAGATTAAGTCAGTTTTACATTTTCAAGAATTTTAACATGCTTTGAGCGGATTGTCTTGCCAATTTCTGGAACAAAGATTTGATAGGAATTTGATTGTAGGTCATGACCCACAAGTATTCCTTCCCAACCTTTCTTTTCAAATTTTCCAACGTTGTGACAGAAATTTAGAACAATGGCTTTAGATCCTAGGGTTAAAATTAAGTTAAACTTGGGTTTGAGTCCGTTCAATATCTCTAAAGGACTTAATTTTGAATCTTTAGCCAGAAGAAGATTGAGAATTTTGCAGAATACCACCAAAATTTGATCCCACAGGTTGACAGGAATGGACATGTTGATAAGAGCGGTCCTTGCAGCTTCAACTATAGTTTGGTTCCCTTGCTTGGCAATGGGGTTGTGTTGAGGTGTGTGGGGTTTGGATTTAGTGTGTATGATTCCCAAATCTAGAAGAAAATTGGCAAGTTTTTAGGTTACAAACTCTCCACAGTTGTCTGAATGGAGGGACTTGAGTTGATATCCAAATTGATTTGAGTGTTTTTTGATGAATTCAATTATTTTTTCCATGAAATTGGATTTGAGCTTAATGGGGAGGCAGGTTTTGAAGCAGGAGTATTCATTGGTAAGTAGTAAGAAATATTTATTGCCAGTTTTGGAGATGGGGTTGATTGGTCCACATACTTGGGCGTGTATTCTAACAAACAGTTTGGTGCAGTTGGATATGTGACCCTGAAAAGATGATTTGTGGATTTTTCCCAGGGCGCAAGATTCACATGAGAATTTTTTCCATTTAATTTTTGGGAAATCCCTAGACAGAAGTTTGGTCTGATCCAAATGAGGGTGGCCAAAGCGCTTGTGAAGGGTGGTGAGCGTGAAAAAAGCATGGGTTGATTTGGACTGAGAGAGCATGAGATTGTTGACAACTAGGAGATTATCCTTGATGGATCCAAAGAGAATTTCACTGTGATTGAACTTTAAAACAAAGTTACTTTTTCCTAATAGATGAAGCAAGCAGCCCTTGTTCAACAGTTGCCCCAATGATACCAGATGAACTGGCAATTGAGGGACGTAGAGTGACTGACTGAGAAGAACATTGCAGTTTTCCAACAAGAGTTTAGCAATTCCAACACCTTCAGCATAGAGTGACAAGTTTTCCTTTCCAGTTTGAATTTTATTATTGTCTTCTACAAGATTTTCAAAAAATTCTGGTGAATGGAACATAGATTGAGATGCCCCAAAGTCTAAGATGATGGTGTGTTAATAAAGATGTCTAGAGTTCATCATAGAAAAGTTGTAGGAGGTACAGGATAAGTTGGGGGAGGAAGCTTTGGGGTTGTTGTTGAAATTTGGACAGAGGTGAGGATATAACCACAAGCAAGCGTGCTTGGGTGTCACACAACCACCCCACGTACTATAGGGCAATTCTTAGATGATCATGAGCGCGAAGGAATACCAAGTGCGAGGGCAAGTGCAAATAGCAAGACCCAGTTGCAAATTGTGAACTTGGTTATGCCACTCAACAAACGGCAAGATGAATGGAAGGTGTTCCAAAGAAGGAAACTCAACCTGAGTCTGATGTGATAACTAGGTTGCAGCAAAATGCAAGAACGTATGAAATTAACTAACTGAGGGGACAATCATCAGGCAAGGGGATAGCCCTTATAAGGTAATCCAAAGTGACTAGATACAACCTGGTGATGAGCTAACTACAGGTGAAGTGGTGAGGCAATGAATGACAGGAACAGAATAGGAAATGAAGAAGTGGTATAGATCAGAGGTCTTAGCGTAAGTGCGAGACAATAGAATCTGAGCGTACAATTGCATGAAGAATTGGGATAGGAGCAAGTGATGTTGAAGGTAATGCAAATGAGAGGTAATAGTGTATGCAGGGTAGGGACTAGTCCAATTTCAAACTATACAGTAGTGATGGCTTGGTTAGACGTAGATGCAAACTAACAAACAATGCATGACCAAAGATGGAAGTCCGAGGCTGTTGATTGGCCAGGGAAGGAGATTGGATCTCATAATGGATGGTCGACCGGTATGGAATTAACTGCAAAGTTTGCACGTATATACTGAGTTGGTCTCCAAGATTGGAAGGTCAGCGCAAGCCAGAGGAAATAGAGGATTGCACCATTGATGTTGTGCTTTTATTTGTGTCACTCTTTTAGACTGAGGTAGATGGTACTGAGGAGAGGACATGTCGAAGTGGTGGAGACAATAATCCTTAAGTGCAAAGGGTGACAGTTGCCCGGGTATAAAGATGCAAGCTCCTGCAAGCATTCAGGTAAATTTTCCCATTGATCTCAAGTTTTTTAATTATCACTGTATACCCTTATACATTACTTAATTCATTACCCAATAAATTTTTATAAATTTTGTAAAAATGTTTTCATTGTCATCCCGCCATTGCGAAAACTGTATTTGCTGCAACAAGCGTTTTATTCCCAGTACTGCCGTCTGAGGTCTCCAAGGCAAGTGCAAGCAATGTCAACTTCGCAAGGTGGCGTGTAACTTACCTATAAATGTCAAGTCAACCATCAAGGGTCCTTTGGAATGATTGAGGGAGATGCAAAGTCGTAGGTCCGCGCCGAGGGTCAATTACAAAATACCACCATTGATGGAGATCAAATACTTGGGGACGCAAGTTCCTGGTGAGTACTAATCAGGACTAACTAATGAACTTGAAATAGTAACTAATTATTTGCTTGTTTTCTAGTGTTGCCTCGTTTTCGAAGATATACTACTAACACACCACCACCACCACCTTACTGGGGACCGCCGACTGAAAACCGGGGACCCAGATCAATGCCGAGGTGCGAGGCAAGGTATCCAATGCATAACCAGTAGGAGTTATCACCAAGGAGGCAAGGGAGGGAGAAGAAAACGCAGCGGAAAGAGAAGAGGAAAATGGAGGAAACGGAAGTGGAGAGAACAAAGAGGAAGTGGGTGAATTAGAAGAAGGAAATGAAGAAGATGGAAGGGAGGAATTGGCTGGGAAGGAAGGGATGGAAGGCCGAGGCAAAGCAGATCCGGTGCAAAGCGTATTGCCGGTTGAAACGGATGCGAGGCGCCTGACGGACGATATTGGAGAAGGCACGTCAGGTGGCTGAAGGAAGAGAGCGTATGAAGAGCTCTTGGAGGAGGGTGGATGGAATGCTTGGCCAAAGCGAGCTTGGGTTGCGAGATGCAAGGAGATTTTTGAAAGGCACATCGTAACGGAAGTGCTGGTACTTCAAAGAATGTCCGCATTGATCAACAATGAAGACCTTGATACCTTTTGGCCCATGGTTGCGGAATTGAGGGCAAATTGGGAGGATGCAGAAAAAGAGATGAAAGAAACTTTGTAGTTTAATGTATATTATTTTTTTATTTTTTTGTATTAAAAAATAGAATTATTATTATTATTATTTTTTTTTAAAAAAAAAATAATAAGTGGAAATGAAGGGAAAATGAGAGAAGAATAACACAGTGAGATGGAGGAATTAAATGATGAAATGATGGTGAAATAAGATAAGTTTTAATGGGATGGAATATGGAATGAAGTGGATTGAGTAAGATAAATGTGGAATGGAATGAAATGGGATTGGATGGGATGAAATGTGGAGTGGAATGGAATGAATGGATGGGATGGAATATGGAGTGGAATGGAATGGAATGGGATTGGATGGGAAAGAATCATGATTGCCGAGGTTTGCGAGGGTAGCTTGCATGGAATTCTCAAATCAGATTGGGTGAATTGCAAAGGTGATGGGCTGGTTCCCACGAGGTGCAATCTTTGTTGGACTGGAAGCCAGACCATTCAATGAGGTATTGAAGTTTTCCTTTGCATAACCTTGAATCCAGAATACAGCTTACTTCCCACTCTTGATGATCGAGGACAGTGACCGGTTCAGGAGGGGGATGAGTCTTGCCCGGGTATAGGACTTGAGCTGGCTCTAGGAGAGACACATGAAAGACCGGGTGGATACCTTGCCATTTCGCAGGTAAAGTAAGTTCAAAGGCGCTAGAGGAGATGACTGATTCTACTTTAAAGGGGCCAAGCTTTCTTTTGGAGATTTTGTGAGTTGGGCAAGTGCTGCAAATGTTGCAAGCATCAAGCCATACTTGATCTCCTACTGCAAAGGTTGGGGCCAAAGTGCAAGATGGGTCTGCTTGCTCTTTATAGCGCTGATTTGCTTCTTTGAGGTTTGTCCAAAGTTGCAATTGAAGGGATTGAATTTGTTCAAGGTAATTGGTAGCAGGTTGAGAAGGTGCTACGTGAAGGGAAGATAAAGTCGGGTTTCTACCATAAAGAGTTTGGAAGGGCGACTGTTTGGTGGAGGAATGAGTGGAGTTGTTGTAGGCAAATTTGGCTAGTGGGAGCCATTGCAACCAGTTGTCTTGTTGATAGGCAACATACATTCAAAGATAGTGTTTGAGAATCTGATTAACTCGCTCGGTTTGCCCATCCTTTTCCGGGTGGTAAGCCGTTGATAAATTGCGAGTGATCTTCAAATGTTGGCATAGCAAGGTCCAGAAGCTTGAGACAAACAGAGATCCACAATCACTAACTATATTATCACGGAGGCCATGTTTCAAAAATACATATTCTATGAACAAGTTAGCCAATTCTTCTGAAGAGGCCATCACATTACTGCGTAAAAATAAAGCCATCTTTGAGAAGCAATCTACTATTACTAGAATAGCATCATATCCACTAGAAGAAGGTAATTGAGAGATGAAATCCATAGACAGCAAGTGCCAAGGACAAGGCGGAATTGGAAGTGGCTGGAGCAGCCCATACTTCCGGTGTTTGGAGGACTTGTTACAATTGCAATCATAGCACGTGCTAACATAGTCTTTTACTTCTTTGGTCATACCAGGCCAGTAGAAGTCTTGTGCGATCAATTGGTAGGTTTTATCCTGCCCAGAATGACCAGCAAGCGGAGAATCATGCCGTGACTCAAAGATATCTAACTTAATGCAAGAATTATCTGGTACTACTATACAATTATCATAAACTAAAAAGTCATTATCATCTATACTGTAACTACTATCCAATAAGTTTGCACTTTTGCTAAGTTTGATGCACTTGGGGTTGTCGCGTTGAGCTTGTCGGAGTTTGGAAGCCAAATCTGGTAAGCAAGCGATGATCAAACTGAGTTGGCAGATTGGGTTGAGAAGAGTGTCCTAAAGTTTTCAGGGTTGTTTTCGGCAAAGGTGCTCCCCCCCCCCCTGGGTAAACATCGTCCCAACGTGAAAAAGCATCAGGAACTACCGCTTGTTTCCCAGGATGGTACGTGATTGTAAAGTGGAACTCAGGGAGGTATTTGGCCCAACATGCCTGTCTACGTGTGAGGACTTTTGAACTCATGAAATACTTCAAAGAATTATGATCAGTTAAAACCTCAAAGGATTCCCTAAGACTCAAAAGGTATGAACACCATTTCTTCAAGCAATAAACAATTGGGAGAAGTTCCTTGTCATGAATCTCATAGTTAAGCTCTGCAGCGAGCAACTTGCAAGACTCGAAAGCTACAGGGTGAAAGAGAGAAGTGGAAGGAGAAAACTGCGAGATTGTCACACTTCGCACTTAAGGGTTATTGTCTTCACCACTTCGACATGTCCTCTCCTCAGTACAATCTACCTCAGTCTAAAGGCGTGACACAAATAAAAGCACAACATCAATGGTGCAATCCGCTATTTCCTCTGGGTCGCACTGACCTTCCAATCTCGGCGACCAACTCAGTATATACTTGCAAACTTCGCAGTTAATTCCATAGCGGTCAACCATCCATTATGAGATCCAATCTCCTTCCCTGGCCAATCAACAACCTCGGACTTCCATCTTTGGTCATGCATTGTTTGTTAGTTCGCATCTACATCTAACCAAGCCATCACTACTGTATAGTTTTCAATTAGACTAGCCCCTACCCTGCATACATTATTACCTCTCATTCGCATTATCTTCAAACGTCACTCGCTCTTATCCCAATTTGTCATGCAATTGTACGCTCAGATTCTATTGTCTTGCACTTACGCTAAGACCTTGGATCTATACCACTGCTTCATTTCCTATTCCGTTCCTGTCATTCATTGCCTCACCACTTCACCTGTAGTTAGCTCATCACCAGGTTGTATCTAGTCACTTTGGATTACCTTATAAGGGCTATCCCCTTGCCTGATGATTGTCTCCTCAGTTAGTTAATTTCATAAATTCTTGCATTCTGCTGCAACCTAGTTATCACATCGGACTCAGGTTGAGTTTCCTTCTTCGGAACACTTTCCATTCATCTCGCTGTTTTTTGAGTGGCATTACCAAGTTTGCACTTCGCAATTGGTTCTTGATATTTGCACTTGCCCTTGCACTTGGTATTCCTTTGCGCTCACAATCATCTAAGAATTGCCCTATAGTATGTGGGGTGGTCGTGTGACAGTAAATTAATTAAGTCAACTCATCTATTGTAGCCTGCCAACCTATGCTAGACTTCTTCTTTCTCAATGTCACGTACTCGCTCAACCGGGAACGCTTCCCTTGCCCCTTACAATGATCAGATTCATCAGGTAGGGAAAACCAGCGCTCCTTGGGCCCAACAACCCTTAGATACAGTTCCTCCTTCCAAATCACCATCTGTGGAACCTCTAGATGATCCTCGGGCTCCTCCACGGGATGCTCTGGCAGACCCTCTTGCAGAATTTGCAGACTCCAACCATTCTTCAGATGAAACCTTGACTCGTGGTAGACCAGGGGTTTTCACTACTGCTCTTGAGCCCGATGCTCCAACCCTGCTTTTGACATTGATCCAGGCCCTCACTCATGGTGCCCAGCAATCTACTCCAAGCACTCCTAGTTTTCGCACTCCGGGCATGAAACAACCTGATCACTTTACAGGAGAACATCCTCATAAGCTTAGATCCTACCTACAGTCTTGTAAAATCATCTTTTCAAACAACTCCAACAATTTCCCTTCCAATAGACATAAAGTTATGTATGCTTCTTCCTTCTTAGGAGGTAGAGCCTCGCAGTGGTTTGAACCCTACCTCAAACTTTTATCCAACAACAGTCTCACTTGTATTCTCAACAACTGGGAAAAGTTTGAGCAACAATTTTTCACCCTGTTTGGCAATCCCAATGAAGTTTGAAACGCCAAATACGAACTTAATAGTTTATTTATGAAGGAGAAAATTAGAGCCTCCGTTTATATTTCTCATTTTTGAACCTTGCAGTCTTGCATCCAGTGGAAAAAGGCCGCTCTTCTATTCCATTTCCAAAAGGGTTTACCCGCACGCTTAATCAAACAGCTTGCAGTTGGGGGTCATAAGACAACCTTGCTTCAGCAGCTAATCAATTGAGTGATTGAGCTTGATAATGGCTATCATGACAAGAATTGCTCTTGGCAAAACGACAATGGATCATCCACCTTGGCTCCAAAAGTGGACAACTCCTCAAAGCAAAACACGAGGAACCCAAAACCATCCAAACCGACCCCAACTTCAAACTCCAACTCGAAAGGGAAAGCCGTTGCCAGAACTCCAAAGTTCCTGGACAAGGAAACCGGGATGCTTCAAAGTGAGGAACAACTGCAAAGGGAAAAGAACGGGCTGTGTATGTATTGTGGAGGAAAACATGATGTCAACAGCTGTGCAAAGCAATTAGCGCGTGAAGCGTCTAAGCAGTCAAAAAATTAGCTTGTAGTTTTTCTGATACTCGCAAGGAAAACTACACATTATCTAAATCACCGCAAGTAAATCTTTGCACTTGCGAGTCACTAGGTGCTCCAAGTTTGAGATTTATCCTATTCCATTCCAACAACACTCCTTATAAAGTATTACTTGATTCCGGCGCTAATGTTTCCTTCATCAGTTAATCTTTTGCCACTTCAAAGAATCTTACGTGTTCCAAGATAGATAAATTTCCCATCTATCTAGTAAGTAGTGCAACTGAACCGTCTTATTGGGTTTCCCAAAAGGCAAAATGGACCTTTGCATTTTCCAATTTCCCCAGCTTCAAATGGGATTTATTTGTCTTGGCTATACCCGGAATGGATGATACCATTCTAGGCCATGATTTCCTAGTTTACTGGAATCCGGATGTGAATTGGCAAGAAGGAGTAATTAACCTTCAAACCTCGCAACCCCAGAATGCTAACCTTTCCATCAATCAGGAATTAAACAGCCTACCTGACACTGTCATTGAGTTGGATGACACTTTTCCTCCAGGAGATTTGCAATATCCTGACCTTCATTCTTGAATCCCCTCTTCAGATTTAGGAGTTATCGCTTACCTATCCAGCTTACCTCTTTCCTGTTCCTTTTAAGAGAAACAGACACCAACCAAAAGGTGTATTTTGAGCTCCCTAATCCTCTTGCACCATGCAAGCACCTCAAACCCGGTGCTCAAAGATGACAAGATTGAAGATTTAGAAATCATTGGAGAGTCTTTACCTTTGGTTTATCATGACTTTGCTGACTTCTTTTCAGCGGCAAAAGCAGACAAGCTGCCTCCATCCCGTCCTTATGATCACAAGATTGAACTTACTGGCCCACCTCCGGCACCAGGACCAGTTTAATCTCTCTTGACGCAAGAATCAATTGCGCTTCAAGACTACATTGCGGAAAATGTAGCGAAAGGATTTCTTCAACCAAGCGATTCAAACACCGGTTCCCCTGTTCTATTTGTACCAAAAAAGGACGGCTGACTTTGCCTTTGTGTTGACTACAGGAAACTGAACCAGGTTACCCGGAAGAATGCCTATCCAGTACCGCCTATGTCACATCTCCTTACCCTCTTCCATGGAGCTACTTATTTCTCAAAGTTAGACCTTTGAGGTGCCTATAACCTAATTTGCATTAAAGAAGTTCATGAGTATTTAACTGCAATGCAAACCTGGTTCGGCAGCTATGAGTATACCGTCATGCCTTTTGGCCTCTGCAACGCTCCTTCCACTTTCCAACATTTTGTCAACGACATTTTTTCTGATCTTGTAGGTAAATACCTCGTGGTATATCTTGAAGATATACTAGTCTACTCAAGAAATCTCAAAGATCACATTGCACATGTGCGAGAGGTGCTGCAGCAACTTCGCAAGAATGACCTGTTTGCAAAAGCCTCTAAGTGCGAGTTCCATTCCTCCTCTCTTCATTTTTTAGGTGTCGTAGTCTTGCAGCAAGGACTATCGATGGATCCATCAAAAAGCAAACGCATATTGGACTGGCCCCCACCTTCTTCTGATAAATCTCTTTAAGTTTTCCTTGGTTTCAGTAATTTCTATAGAAGGTTTATTGCGCGTTACGCCAAAAAAACCGTGAATCTTACTAATCTTCTTAAAAAAGACACTCCTTTTATTTTTACCAAACAAGCTGCTTCGGAGTTTGAAGCTCTGAAGAAAGTGTTCACCACTGCTCCAATACTTGCTCACTTTAACGAGCTAGCTTGCACTATTGTCAAAACAGACGCAAGCGACTATGAAATTTCAGGAGTCATCTCGCAGTTTTCTCCTTCCACTTCTCTCTTTCACCCCGTAGCTTTTGAGTCTTGCAAGTTGCTTGCTGCAGAGCTTAACTATGAGATTCATGACAAGGAACTTCTCGCAATTGTTTACTGCTTGAAGAAATGGCATTCATACCTTTTGAGTCTTAGGGAATCCTTTGAGGTTTTAACTGATCATAATTCTTTAAAGTATTTCATGAGCTCAAAAGTTATCACACGTAGACAGGCGCGATGGGCCAAATACCTCTCCGAGTTCCACTTTACAATCACGTAATGTCCTGGGAAACAAGCGGTGGTTCCTGATGCTTTATCACGTTGGGACAACGTTTACCCAGGGGGGGGAGCACCTTTGCCGAAAACAACCCTGAAAACGTTAGGACACTCTTCTCAACCCAATCTGCTCAACTCAGTTTGATCATCGCTTGCTTACGAGATTTGGCTTCCGAACTCCGACAAGCTCAACGCAAAGATCCCAAGTGCATCAAACTTTGCAAAAGTGCGAACTTATTAGATAGTAGTTACAGTATAGATGATAATGACTTTTTAGTTTACAATAATTGTATAGTAGTACCAGATAATTCTTGCATTAAGTTAGATATCTTTGAGTCACGGCAGGATTCTCCGCTTTCTGGTCATTATGGGCAGGATAAAACCTACCAATTGATCGCACAAGACTTCTACTGGCCTGGTATGACCAAAGAAGTAAAAGACTATGTTAGCGTGTGCTATGATTGCAATTGTAACAAGTCCTTGAAACACCGGAAGTATGGGCTGCTCCAGCCACTTCCAATTCCGCCTTGTCCTTGGCACTCGCTGTCTATGGATTTCATCTCTCAATTACCTTCTTCTAGTGGATATGATGCTATTCTAGTAATAGTAGATTGCTTCTCAAAGATGGCTTAATTTTTACGCAGTAATGTGACGGCCTCTTCAGAATACTTGGCTAACTTGTTCATATAAAATGTATTTTCGAAACATGGTCTCCCTGATAATATAGTTAGTGATCGTGGATCTCTGTTTGTCTCAAGCTTCTGGACCTTGCTATGCCAACATTTGAAGATCACTTGCAATTTATCAACAGCTTACCACCCGGAAACGGATGGGCAAACCGAGCAAGTTAATCAGATCCTCAAACAATATCTTTGAATGTATGTTGCCTACCAACAAGACAACTGGTCGCAATGGCTCCCACTAGCCAAATTTGCCTACAACAACTCCACTCATTCCTCCACCAAACAGTCACCCTTCCAAACTCTTTATGGTAGAAACCCGACTTTCTCTTCCCTTCACGTAGCACCTTCTCAACCTGCTACTGATTACCTTGAAGAAATTCAATCCCTTCAATCGCAACTTTGAACCAACCTCAAAGAAGCAAATCAGAGCTATAAGGAGCAAGCAGACCGATTTCACACTTTGGCTCCAACCTTTGCAGTAGGAGATCAAGTATGGCTTGATGCTTGCAACATTTGCAGTACTTGCCCAACCCAAAAACTCTCCAAAAGAAAGCTTGGCCCCTTTAAAGTAGAATCAGTCATCTCCCCTAACGCCTTTAAAATTACTTTACCTGCAAAATGGCAAGGTATCCACCCGGTCTTTCATGTGTCTCTCCTAGAGCCAGCTTGAGTCCTATACCCGGGCAAGACTCATCCCCCTCCTGAACTGGTCACTGTCCTTGATCATCAAGAGTGGGAAGGAAGCCGTATTCTGGATTCCAGGTTACACAAAGGAAAACTTCAATACCTCGTTGAATGGTCTGGCTTCCAGTCCCATGAAGATCGCACCTTGTGGGAACCAGCCCATCACCTTTGCAATTCACCCAATCTGATTCAAGAATTCCATGCAAGCTACCCTTTCAAACCTCAGCAATCATGATTCTATCCCATCCAATTCCATTCCATTCCATTCCACTCCACATTTCATCCCATCCAATCCCATTTCATTCCATTCTACATTTATCTTACTTAATCACATTCCATCCCATATTCCATCCCATTAAAACTTATCTTATTTCACCATCATTTCATCATTTAAATTCCTCCATCTCACTGTGTTATTTTTTTTCTCATTTTCCCTTCATTTCCACTTATTATTAACAAAAAAAATAATAATAATAATAATTCTATTTTTTTTAAAAATATATATATATATATATATATATATATATAATATACATTGAATTACAAAGTTTCTTTTATCTCTTTTTCTGCATCCTCCCAATTTGCCATCATTTCTTCAACCATGGACCAAAAGGTATCCAGGTCTTCATCATTAATCAAGGCGGACATTCTTCAAAGTATCAGAACCTCTGTTACAATGTGCCTCTTGAAGATCTCCTTGCACCTCGCAACCCAAGCTTGCTTTGGCCGCGCATTCCATCTACCTTCCTCCAAGAGCTCTTCATACGCTCTCTTCCTTTGGCCACCCAACGTGCCTTCTCCAATATCATCCGTCAGGCGCCTCGCATCCGTTTAGACCGGCAAAACGATTCGCACCTGATCCGCTTCGCCTTGGCCCTCCATTCCTTCCGTCCCAGTCAATTCCTCCCTTCCATCTCCTTCATTTCCTTCTTCCAATTCACCCGCTTCCTCTTTGTTCTCTCCACTTCCGTTTCCCCCATTTTCCTCTTCTTGTTCCGCTGTGTTTTCTTCCTCCCTTGCTTCCTTGGTGATAACTCCTACCGGTTCTGCACCAGATACCTTGCCTCGCACCTTGGCATTCATCTGGGTCCCCGGGTTTTCAGTCAATGGTCCCCAGTAAGGTGGTGGTGGTGGTGGTGTATTAGTAGTATATCTTTGAAAACGAGGCAACACTAGAGAACAAGCAAATAATTAGTTACTATTTCAAGTTCATTATTTATTCCTGATTAGTACTCACCAGGAACTTGCGTCCCCAAGTATTCAATCTCCGGCAATGGTGGTATTTTGTAATTAACCCTTGGCGCGGACCTACGACTTTGCATCTCCCTCGATGATTCCAAAGGACCCTCAACGGTCAACTCGACATTTATAGGGAAATTACACGCCACCTTGCAAAGTCGACATTGCTTGCATTTTCCTCAAAGACCTCGGACAACAGTACTGGGAATACAACGCTTGTTGCGGCAAATACAGTTTTTGCAATGGCGGGATAACGATGACGACATTTTTACAAAATTTATAAAAAATATTGGGTAATGAATTAAGTACAGTATAGGGTATACAGTGAATTAAACAACTTGAGATGGATGGGAAAATTTACCTGAATGCTTGCAGGAGCTCGCGTCTTTATACCCGGGCAACTGTCACACTTTGCACTTAAGGGTTATTGTCTTCACCACTTTGACATGTCCTCTCCTCAATACCATCTACCTCAGTCTAAAAGGGTGACACAAATAAAAGCACAACATCAATGGTGCAATCCGCAATTTCCTCTGGCTTGCGCTGACCTTCCAATCTCGGCAACCAACTCAGTATTTACTTGCAAACTTCACAGTTAATTCCATACCGGTCAACCATCCATTATGAGATCCAATCTCCTTCCCTGGCCAATCAACAACCTCGGACTTCCATCTTTGGTCATGCATTGTTTGTTAGTTTGCATCTACATCTAACCAAGCCATCACTACTGTATAGTTTTCAATTGGACTAGCCCCTACCCTGCATACATTATTACCTCTCATTCTCATTATTTTCAAACGTCACTCGCTCTTATCCCAATTCGTCATGCAATTTTACGCTCACATTCTATTGTCTCGCACTTACGCTAAGACCTTGGATCTATACCACTGCTTCATTTCCTATTTGGTTCCTGTCATTCATTGCCTCACCGCTTCACCTGTAGTTAGCTCATCAACAGGTTGTATCTAGTCACTTTGGATTACCTTATAAGGGCTTTCCCCTTGCCTGATGATTGTCTCCTCAGTTAGTTAATTTCATACGTTCTCACATTCTGCTGCAACCTAGTTATCACATTGGACTCAGGTTGAGTTTCCTTCTTTGGAACACTTTCCATTCATCTTGCCGTTTGTTGAGTGGCATAACCAAGTTTGCACTTTGCAATTGGTTCTTGCTATTTGCACTTGCCCTTGCACTTGGTATTCCTTTGCGCTCACGATCATCTAAGAATTGCCCTATAGTACGTGGGGTGGTTGTGTGACAGAGATGACTCCTGCAATTGCATAGTCGCTTGCGTCTGTTTTGACAATAGTGCAAGCTAGCTTGTTGAAGTGAGCAAGTATTGGAGCAGTGGTGAACGCTTTCTTCAGAGCTTCAAACTCAGAAGCAGCTTGTTTGATGACAATAAAAGGGGTGTCTTTTTGAAGAAGGTTAGTAAGATTCACGGTTTTTTTGGCGTAACGCGCAATAAACCTTCTATGAAATTACTGAAACAAAGGAAGACTTGAAGAGATTTAACAGAAGAAGGTGAAGGCCAGTCCAATATGCGTTTGCTCTTGGCTGGGTCCATCAATAGTCCTTGCTGCGAGACTACAACACCTAAAAAATGAAGAGAAGAGGTATGGAACTTGCACTTAGAGGCTTTTGCAAACAGGTCATTCTTGCAAAGTCGCTGTAGCACCTCTTGCACATGTGCAATGTGATCTTCAAGGTTTCTCGAGTAGACTAGTATATCATCAAGATATACCACAAGGTATTTACCTACAAGATCAGAGAAAATGTTGTTGACAAAATGTTGAAAAGTGGAAGGAGCGTTGCAGAGGCCAAAAGGCATGACGGTATACTCATAGATGCCAAACCGGGTTCTCATTGCAGTTAAATACTCATGACCTTCCTTAATGTGAATTAGGTTATAGGCACCTTGAAGGTCTAACTTCAAGAAATAAGTAGCTCCATGGAAGAGGGTAAGGAGATGTGACATAGGCAGTACTAGATAGGCATTCTTCCGGGTTACCTGCTTCAGTTTCCTGTAGTCAACACAAAGGCAAAGTCCGCCGTCCTTTTTTGGTACAAATAGAACGGGGGAACCGGTGTTCAAATTGCTTGGTCAAAGAAATCCTTTCGCTACATTTTCCGCAATGTAGTCTTGAAGCGCAATTGATTCTTGCGTTGAGAGAGAGTAAACTGGTCCTGGTGCCAGAGTTGGGCCAGTAAGTTTGATCTTGTGATCATAAGGACGGGATGGAGGCAGTTTATCTGCTTTTGCAGCTGAAAAGACGTCAGCAAAGTCATGATAAACCAAGGGTAAAGACTCTCGAATGATTTCTAAATCTTCAATCTCGTCATCTTTGAGCACCGGGTTTGAGGTGCTCGCATGGTGCGAGAGGATTAGGGAGCTCAAAATACACCTTTTGGTTGGTGTCTGTTTCTCTTCGAAGGAACAGGAAAGAGGTAAGCTGGATAGGTAAGCGATAACTCCTAAATCTGAAGAGGGGATTTGAGAATGAAGGTCAGGATATTGCAAATCTCCTGGAGGAAAAGTGTCATCCAACTCAATGACAGTGTCAGGTAGGCTGTTTAATTCCTGATTGACGAAAAGGTTAGCATTCTGGGGTTGCAAGGTTTGAAGGTTAATTACTCCTTCTTGCCAATTCACATCCGGATTCCAGTAAACTAGGAAATCATGGCCTAGAATGGTATCATCCATTCCGGGTATAGCCAAGACAAATAAATCCCATTCAAAGCTGGGGAAATTGGAAAATGCAAAGGTCCATTTTGCCTTTTGGGAAACCCAATAAGACATTTCAGTCGCACTACTTACTAGATAGATGGGAAATTTATCTATGTTGGAACGCGTAAGATTTTTGGAAGTGGCAAAAGATTCACTGATGAAGGAAACATTAGCGCCGGAATCAAGTAATACTTTATAAGGAGTGTTGTTGGAATGGAATAGGATAAATCTCAAACTTGGAGCACCTAGTGACTTGCAAGTGCAAAGATTTACTTGCGGTGATTTAGATAATGTGTAGTTTTCCTTGCGAGTATCAGAAAAACTACAAGCTAATTTTTTGACTGCTTAGCCACTTTGCACAGCTGTCAACATCATGTTTACCTCCACAATACATACACAGCCCGTTGTGGTGTTGTATTTATAACCCCAGATCGAGAGCTGCGTCGCGGGCTGCGCGCTCAGCAGTTGGGTAGGTCGGGCTCAGCATCTGGCGTGCGCCCGGTCTCAGCAGTGCCTGATGCGGGCTCAGCAGCAGTCGCGGCGGGCTCAGCAGTAGGGGCTGCGGGGCTCAGCACCAGGTATGGGTCGGGCCTACCTCAGGCGGCGCCGGACCGCAACCCGCCCGGAAGAAGTGGACCAAGTGATGGAGCCGGCCCGACCAAGCTTGCGGGTGGCTAGTCCGGAAGGCAAGGGCGGGGCAATCATGGGCTATACGCGCTGGGGAGGCCCGCGCGGGCATAAGCGTGGGCCGACCCGCGGATCGCGGGATTCGCAGACGGCGCGGACGGAAACACGGGGGGCTCCGAGTAGGGCGCGGCGGAGGGCCGCTCCATGAGAAGGACAAACCAGGCTACGTTAATACCGAAGGGCACGGGTAATGGCGAGGGATGGAGGGATAGGGTTGGGCTAGGGTTCTGCGGCTTAGGGTTGTATTTCATCACTTGTTCTTGTTGTTTGTGCTTGTACTTAGGCTAGGGTTGAGTGGGGGACTTAAGACCTCACCCTCAACTCCGGGTTGGGGAGGATCATCATCTTACGGATTGGGGGAAGGAAGGAATTTCATCATATATCATCACTCTCTCTTCTTAAAAACTCATCGCGCCCAATCATCTTACAGACGCTAGACCAATAATTTCCGGAACTCAGGACAACTTGTGAAGGTAACACTTCTTAAGTTTCCACACCGTTCTTTTCCCTTTGCAGTCGTTCCTCACTTTGAAGCATCCCAGTTTCTTTGTCCAAGAACTTTGGAGTTTTGGCAATGGCTTTCCCTTTTGACTTGGAGTTCAAAGTCGGGGTTGGTTTGGATGGTGTTGGGTTCCTTGTGTTTTGCTTTGAGGAGTCGTCCACCTCTGGAGCCAAGGTGGATGATCCATGGTTGTTTTGCCAAGAGCAATTCTTGTCATGATAGCCATTATCAAGCTCAATCACTCAATTGATTAGCTGCTGAAGCAAGGTTGTCTTATGCCCCCCAACTGCAAGCTGTTTGATTAAGCATGCCGGTAAACCCTTTTGGAAATGGAATAGAAGAGCGGCCTTGTTCCACTGGATGCAAGACTGCAAGGTTCGAAAATGAGAAATATAAACGGAAGCTCTACTATTCTCCTTCATAACTAAACTATTAAGTTTGTATTTGGCGTTTTGAACTTCATTGGGATTGCCAAACAGGGTGAAAAATTGTTGCTTGAACTTTTCCCAGTTGTTGAGAATACAAGTGGGGCTGTTGTTGGACAAAAGTTTGAGGTACAGTTTGAACCACTGCAAGGCTCTTCCTCCTAAGAAGGAAGAAGCATACATAACTTTATGTCTATCAGAAGGGAAATTGTTGGATTTGTTTGAAAAGATGATTTTACAAGACTGTAGGTAAGATCTAAGATTATGAGGGTGTTCTCCTGTAAAGTGATCAGGTTGTTTCATGCCCGGAGTGCGAAAACTAGGAGTGCTTGGACTAGATCACTGGGCACCATGAGTGAGGGCCTGGATCAATGTCAAAAGCAGGGTTGGAGCATCGGGCTCTAGAGCAGTAGTGCAAACCCCTGGTCTACCACGAGTCAAGGTTTCATTGGAAGAATGATTGGAGTCTGCAAATTCCGCGAGAGGGTCCGTTGGAGCATCCCGTGGAGGAGCCCAAGGATCATTGGGAGGTTCCACAGATGGCTATTTGGAAGGAGGAACTGGATCTAAGGGTTGTTGGGCCTGAGGAGCGCTGGTTCTCCCTACCCAATGGATCTCATAATTGTAAGGGGCAAGGGAAGCGTTCCCGGTTGAGCAAGTACGTGACATCAAAAAAGAAGAAGTCTACTATAGGTTGGCAGGCTACAATAGATGAGTTGAGTTAGTTAATTTACTGTCACAAGACCACCCCACGTACTATAGGGCAATTCTTAGATGATCATGAGCGCAAAGGAATACCAAGTGCGAGGGCAAGTGCAAATAGCAAGACTCAGTTGCGAAGTGCGAACTTGGTTATGCCACTCAACAAACGGCAAGATGAATGGAAGGTGTTCTGAAGAAGGAAACTCAACCTGAGTCCAATGTGATAACTAGGTTGCAGCAAAATGCGAGAACGTATGAAATTAACTAACTGAGGGGACAATCATCAGGCAAGGGGATAGCCCTTATAAGGTAATCCAAAGTGACTAGATACAACCTGGTGATGAGCTAACTACAGGTGAAGCGGTGAGGCAATGAATGACAGGAACGGAATAGGAAATGAAGCAGTGGTATAGATTGGAGTTCTTAGCGTAAGTGCAAGACAATAGAATCTGAGCGTACAATTGCATGACAAATTGGGATAGGAGCAAGTGACGTTGAAGGTAATGCAAATGGGAGGTAATAGTGTATGCAGGGTAGGGACTAGTCCAATTGCAAACTATACAGTAGTGATGGCTTGGTTAGACGTAGATGCGAGCTATCAAACAATGCATGACCAAAGATGGAAGTCCGAGGCTGTTGATTGGCCAGGGAAGGAGATTGGATCTCATAATGGATGGTTGACTGGTATGGAGTTAACTGCAAAGTTCGCAAGTATATACTGAGTTGGTCGCCAAGATTGGAAGGTCAGCGCAAGCCAGAGGAAATAGCGGATTGCACCATTGATGTTGTGCTTTTATTTGTGTCACACTTTTAGACTGAGGTAGATGGTACTGAGGAGAGGACATGTCAAAGTGGTGGAGACAATAATCCTTAAGTGAAAAGCGTGACATTGGGATGGGATTAATGAGTATTCTTCTAGGTGGCTTGGCATTTGATGACGTCTTGTTTTGTGCCCTTATTCAACATAGCTGAAGCATAGGTACTGGCAGCAATTTTTTTCTTGATCTGATTCAGGTGTTAGAGTACCAAGTCACCATTGATTTTGGATTCTCCCAGTGAGTGGGTGATGGTGGTCTTGAGATGCTCAAGTTCCAGTGGAAACTTCTAGAGTATCAGGTAAGCAACTATGTTGTCATCCATTTTGATCCTGATTGCTGAGATTTGAATTATGCAAGCTTTAACTTTGGTGATAAACTTATCAACATGTTTAGTGTCAAATTGAAGGTTAAGGAAATTAAAGAATACTCAAGATCTATTTGCCATTTGAGATGAGGCATAGAATTTGTTTATTTACTTCCAGAGTTCTATCCCATTTGTGAGATGGTAGTCCTTGAAACATTTGATGTACGTTTGATTATTGAGCTTGGCCAAGATATATACAACCAGTTAACAATTGATTTTGGGTGGGCATTTCTTGGGTTCAGAAGATTGGAGCCATTGAGCAACACCTTTAAGAGCAAAAATGATTATGATTTTTGAGCGCCAAATTGAAAAGTTTGACTCCAAAAGTGTGGGGATGGAGTCTGTGAGGGTCTTGAGAAAGAGGGAGTTGAGATCTGTTGGTCCAGGTAAGGAGTCCATGTTATTTCTTGTGGTTTTTGGGGGGGTTTTGGAAATTTTGACTTTTAACCGTGAAGAACTGAAGGATATTTGATTACCTGAACCAACAGACTATGAGGAAGAAATTAACAAATTTCATGAAAAGAAAACAGAAGAGAAGTTGAAACAAGTTGGAGAAGTTCTCACTCAGTGCGGACATAAGCAAGGTAGGGCGCTTGAACAACAATAACAATGAAGTGAAAGAAGGAAAGAAGAGTGGGACAGGTGACTAAACAAAGATTTTCCAGATTAAACAGGGATAAGTCAGCATTTTTCTTGGATTTTGGATTTAAGAAACCTCACATATGAATAACAGAAGGAAATAAATTGATGTGTTGGAGGTAGGAGCTGAGCTTTGGGAGGAATGAGTTGTAGTTGATTGAGGAGCGTTGACAGTGTTTAAGATTTGAGCTGAGGAGAATCTTGACGGGGTGAGGATGATTGAAGGGATAGTTGTATGTCAAAGGGATATTTGTATTGAGGTGAGTTGGCAGGGTGCAGATTAGAGTGAGTGGAGAGGATGAAGAGAGGGAAGGGGATGCAGATGATGGAGATGTGAATGGGAGGGGATGGAGGAAGGGGAGCAGATTTGATGAAAGGGGAGCGGATGATGTGAGAGTAGCAGATGATGGAAGGGAGCCAATGATATGAGGGAGCGGATGATGGAAGGGGAGTGAGTGATGGAGATGGGAGAGTATAATGAATGAAAAGTCACTGGATGACATAGTGGAGCCCGGTGACTGAGTTTGGAGCGGGAGCGGGGATTGGGTTTGAAGGAGAATTGAGCAGGAGTGGGAGTTGAGTCTGAAAGAGATTTCCTCTCAACAATCACCTCCACCTCACCCATTGCCTCCACCTCACCCTCCATCTCCACCTCACTGACCACTCCCCCCCCTGGTAAGCTCCTGCCCCTCCTCCTCATACTCCCCATCATTGGATGCTGATCCAACTCTCCACCCACCTTTAGGTCCCCCCCACCTCCTTGCATCTTTCCTCAGGTAAGCTCCCCCCCCCCCCCCCCTCCTGCTCATAACCCTTTCCTCACACCCCTCACCCCCTCTCCCTTACTCCTCACTAATGCCCCCCCTCTCCCCCCCCCCCTTCTTTGGCCAACCAAAAACCTGCCAGCCAACCAACTCCCCCCTCTCCCCTCCTTTGGCCTTGCTTTCTTGGAAGCCCGCCCCCTCCCCCTCCCTTGCTTGGCCAACTGCACCCCCCCCCCCCTCCCCTCCTTTGGCCTTGCTTGCTTGGCAGCCAGCCCCCCCCCCCCCCTCCCTTGCTTGGCCAACCACACCCCCCCTCCCCTCCTTTGGCTGGTTGACCAACTCCCCCCCCCCCCCCCTCCCCTCCTTTGGCCAAGCAAGCAAGGCCAACTGCACCCCCCCCCCCCCCTCCCCTCCTTTGGCCAACTGACAACACTCCGGCCCCCTTGAGCAAGTGACCAGAGGTCAATGGATCAAGCTAATTTGAAAGCTTCCACTACATCTAATCCTCACACATCCATAACCCTGAAAAGAAACTACAAGTTGCAATCTTTGGAAACAGTTGGAGGTTCCAGAATGTATGAATTTCATTGAATATAAAGACATTAGGGTTTCATTTTACTAACTTTAACCATTTGATTTTCTTACCATGTTTGAAAATTGAATTCCTGGTGTTGTTTATGAAACACCATTTGTAGTGATGATGAGCTTGTGAATCAGAAGTAGCAGCATCAGGATTCAAAAATAGATCCAACTGTTCCTAGGGGACAAGCATTACGTATGACCCAAACCAAGCCATATGCATCCAGAGCTTATAAGAAGCATAATAAAGAAAAACGTGATTATTCATTTAATGAATCAAATTCAGAATCAATTTATTTTTTTGCTTTGAAGAAAAACCTTGGTCCCTGTCAGGTAGTGGTACCAAACATGAGCCTACCAATCAATCTACATGTTTTCTCTGATCAAAAATATCAACCATATGTTTTCCTTAAGTATCATTCTCTTTATCAACAACCATACACATGACTTGAAAGTCAGTTCTCTGAAATGATCCAAGATCTTAACATAATGGCAAACAATAGTCAAAACCTGAATCAAAAAAACTGTAATACCAAAACTGGATCTATGTTTGGAATTGGATATTGTCAAGGCACTGACCAGAGATATTCTGCAGGTATTTGTTCCTCAATTACAAATTGCTGATCATGGTTTTGTTTAGTGATTTGTGTTACAAATGATAACCTAATAGGAATATATGCTAGAAGGTGGGATTTAAACAAAGAAGAAATTGATATTGATGATCTCTTGTGGAGTAAGCTTCCAGTCCATGATGAATTGGTCTCTAATCAAATCAAAGCTCTCTCCAACACAGCTCATGCAAAGAACAGAACAGTATCAGAAGACTTCAAAATTCGAAACTGGACGTCTCCAGAGTGGACTGATCAAAGAGACTCATTTCTTCATGCATCCAACGTCATTTTAACTTTTGATGACTTTTCAAATGTTGTTCATACAGATCAGGAGGACCTCAATGGTTATACGTATGGATTGTTCTCTTATATTGAAAAGCCAACAGGAACACCAATCCCACCTCCCTCCGCAGAAACAGGTCACAGTCTCTCATTCCCCACCCTTCTATTCATTGTGGATTATGAAAAAGTTGGCGGTATTGTAGAAATTTTATGGCAAACATCTGTTTTTCCACATCATACCACTTTTCCTCCACCAAGTCTCCAATCAACAGAAAATCATACCCTTTTTGGTTGCTCATTTCAAATAAAAAAAGCTAGCAAATTCCTCCCTGAAACTTCATGGTTGTTCTCCCAAAAAAATTGTTTCTAAATTATATGGAAAAAAACATAGATATGGGTAAAAAATTTATTTGCATGAAATTAAAAAATTACTTGTTGCTTTTGAATTATCTTGTTTTTTCCCAAAAGTACATGGGGAAGTGTGCGTGCATGGTAAAATAGACGTAAAAATTGGATTGAAAGATAACAGATCAAATTTTATTATTAACATTTTTAAAGTAAATATATATACAAGCCAAGCAAAATATATTTTTTTAAATTTTTAAATTTTTAAAGTAAATATATTTACAAGCCCAGCAATGAAGTAATTTCCTTGATTTTATCCACAGTTCTACTGCTACCAATACATGCCATGGCTACGGATAACCTCTCTTTTTTTTCTGTGGCTAGCCTTTCCCTCTCCTTTTGGAGTCAGACTTCCTCTCCATCCTTCTCCTTTTCCTCTTTTTGAAACTCCAGCTCAGCCTGTTTAATTTGCCACTCAGCATCCAACTTTTTTTGATGAGCCAGACTCTCAGCTTTTTACTTTTGACAATCCATAGCCCGTTGACCATCCCACTTCTCCTTTTCAAACTGAAGTTTTTCACATTCAATTTGTGATTTCACTGTTTTTCAGAGGGGAATAGGAATGATCTGTATTTTGAAAGCAAGGAGAATCCAACATGCTTAATTGAATCTTGCTTCTCCATGATATCCTCAAATCCAGAAAAGCTTGAAGTATTTCTCCTCTTTTGACGGCTATTTGGGTTGATCTTGATGGAATTTGAGGCCTTTTGCTTTCCCTTTGCAGAGGAGGTTTGTGTTGGAATGGTGTCACTCTCATTTGAAGGGGATGTGGCAAGCCCCATTGGCTTGAGTTTTTGTCCAATCAGGAAGGCATGAGCCTGTTTTTTTACAATCTAAATCAGTCAGGATTAACCAGAAATAAGAGAAAAGAGCTTGGGTGCTTACTTGAGCAGATGTTGATGTTAGTGGCAATAAAGGAATAACATCCTCCTTGTTGGCCAATTTCTCCAGTTCTTCCACCCCAGGAAGAGAGAAATCAAAAGAATGAAGTGAGGGGTCCAAGTTCCTGTTTGACTCATCAATCAATGCTGAAGTAGATGCAATTGGAGCTGAATGTGTTTGAACATCCTCCTCAGGATTGGATGGGGGCCACTCCAAGGCAAAGGTCTCATCAGGGTCCTCATTGCTAGGCTGAGCATCCACAGCCAAGTCCTTGGCATCAAGAGCAGCAAGAGGGGTGATGTTGGCCTTCTTTCCAAAGATTTCATCCATTTGAATATAAAAAGGACAAATGGAGTCCAACTTATCAACCACCGAGTTGATTCCTTTGGCTTTGTTGGAGTTGGTGATACCAAAGCCAGTGGAGATTGACATGGAGTGTGACTTTTTTGTACTTGGCTGGATAATTCTTGAATCAGTCCCTCATCTGTTTGAATGACAGATCCAAACTACCTTTTGTTTTATTCTTGAGTTCATTGCCCATCAGGAGATAACCATTGACCCTGGAGGATGGAGGTTGGCCAACGTGTGTTTCATTCGTGGATCCAAAGCAAGCATTGTAGTTGGATGGAATTTTGATCCAGTTGACCAGGATGATGTGATCAGCTCTCTTGAGCTGACTTGAGCCTTTGGAAGCTGATTGGGAAGGATTTTTGGATGTTTTCTTTTGTCCATTGGTTTGTTTAGTGGACTTGTGGGGGGAGGATTGTGAAGGGGCCATTTAAAAAGAGTAAGAGGGATGAAGGGATGAAGTGATAAAGTGATGAAGCAATAAAGTGATGAAGGGATGTGATGAAAGTGGGGATGAGGGATGAAGCAATAAAATTATGAAGGGATGTGATGAAATCAGGGATGAGGGATGAAGCAATAAAGTAATGAAGCAATGAAGTGATAAAGGGATTTGATGAAAGGGGGGATCAAGCAATGAAGCAATGAGAGGATGGATGTGATGAAAGCAATAAAGTGATGAGAGTGATGAAGAAAGGTGAGAGTGATGAAGTGATGAGGGGATGAGAGTGATGAAGTGATGAGAGCAATGAAAATCAAATTTTCTGGGTGAGGTTGGAGGTAGAATTTTTACAATGAGGCCAGAGGTTGAAACCCGGGGTGATGATGTGGAATGACACAGTTGAACTGGTGAAAACCTTTATATACTTTATTTGAAAAAACCCATTTATTTCCAGGTAACTCTGACATGTCTGATGTGAAATAAGTGGGTTTTTTTGATTTTTAATGGCGGGTTCAAAATGGAAGATTTGTGTTGAAACCCACCATTAAAAAATTGCAGGTTTGCTTAACTCTGATACGCCCTGATACATTGAAAATTTACAAATTTTTAACTCTGATATGCCCTAATATTCATGCAGGATAAATTTTTAATTTAATAATTGATGGATCCAAGTAAAGCAAATTTTTCAAAGGCCCAGGAAAAATTAATGCTTTGCTAGATCCACACCTTTTTTCAAAAAAGGCATGATTTTGAATTTTTTTTTTTTGGTAAATTAATGCCTATTTCAAAGAAAGATATGAATATACTAATTTCTTTACAAAATTCAACCCTTCTGGCATTTTTTCCAACCATAAAAAGGTGCTTAAATCTTAAAATGTTTTTCCAATTGAAAAAATTTGCAAGATTTTACATTCAAATTTTTGAAAATCATTTTAAGGTTTAAATGGATGTCTGGGATGGAAAAATGCACCTTTTCATGATTTTTTTGGGTCCCCCAAGGCCTATAACCATTAAAAGGCCTTGGGGGCTAAAATAAAGCCACCAGACCCCCATTAGATCATTCTGGGATAGAAAATTTGGGAGAATACAAATTTAGACACCAATTGAGTCAATGGAACATGCAAAAATGCAATAAATATTCAATTTTCCCAAGTAATTAAAATCTGAGCTTAGATTTTAAAATTTAATTCATGCAATATGAGAACAATAATAAAAATGATAAAAATTCATTTTCTTTACACAAAATTAAATATTTCTAGTGAATTATTGATAACTTTCTACCTAACCTGCAAAAATTTGGAAATGTCTGAATAAAACTATTTTATGATGGGAATACAAATGTTTTAAAATCTTTCAGAAAAAATATAATAAATCTTTTTTGAAAAAATATGGCAAAAAGTAGGAAGGATAGATTAATTTAAATATAATTCAAGATTTCTGATGGAATCTAAATACATTTTTACCAAAAATCAAAAAATTTTAAAAATTTTGAAATAAACCTCCTTCATTAAGAGAGTTAAAAAGTCTTGAAATATTTCAAAACAAGCTTTATAAGATACAAAAATACAAACAAAATAAATAAAAAGATTTAAAATTGACTTTTTTTGGGCAAGAGTTGATGTTTAAAGTGAGATTTCAATACCATTTTACAAAAATAAAAACATAGGGAAATGCTAAATATACATATTTTATGAAGGGAATTCAAATATTTTTCAATATTCCAACCAAAAAATCATTTTTTGAAAAAAGTAACAATAATGAAAATAAAAGAAATTATTTTTTTTAATGAAAATGAATATCTTCAATGGAATGTGAATACCTTTTTACCAAGTAAACAGCTATTTTTGAATCACTAAATTACTTACAGCAAACTCCTTTTCTTTGGCAGTTTCGCCCCAAAATCCAATAATGTTTGTGTTGAAAGGCCCACAAACCACTTTTTTTGGAATGCACAGTTCCACACACCAAAATTTTTGGCATGGGGACCTTGGTATGCCAAAAATTGGTTTTGCTGAAAAAAAGAAAGATCATTTCAAATTTTCAAAATTATTGAAAATACTTATAATAGGGTGTATCAAATTTAAGAAAACCCTCAATTTTCAATGGCAGGTTTCAATCCAAATGGGCCATTTTTTCATGGCGGATTTCAACCCAAATCCGCCATTTCAAACCCACCATTAAAAATCAAAAAATCACTTATTTGAGATCAGATTAGTCAAATTTAACATGAAATAAGTGGTTTTTTTCAAGGAAATTATATAAAGGCCTTCACCAGCTCAACCACGTGTCACTTAACATTATCACCCCTGGTTTCATCATCCAACCTCATTGGAACACTTCATCACTCTCATTGCTTCATTTCTATCCTCACCACTTTATCAATCTCATCACTCTCATCACTTTAATCACTTTCTCACACATTATTTCTTTCATTAAATCCATCCTCTCATTACTTCATTGCTTCATCCCTTACTCTTATCAAATGGCCCCTCAGCAATCCTCCCCCCGCTAGTCCACTAAAAAATCCAATGGACCAAAGCAAGCATCCCCCAGGAACTCAACATCCAACAATCCTCCCCCATAAGATTCCAAGGGCTCAAGTCAGAAAAAGAGAGCTGATCACATCATCCTGGTAAACTGGCTCAAAATTCCATCCAACTACAATGCTTGCTTTGGATCCAACAATGAAACACGTGTTGGCCAACCTCCATGCTCTAAGGTCAATTGTTCTCTCCTGATGGCCAATTAACTCAAGAATAAAACAAAAGTTAGGCTGGATCTTTCATCCAAACAGATGAGGGAGCAATTCAAGAATCATTGAGCCAAGTACAAAAAGTCCCACTCCATGTCAATCTCCACCGGCTTTGGTATCACTGAATATGACAAAGCCAAGGTAATCAACTCTGTGGTTGATAATTTGTACTCCATTTTTCCTTTTTATATTCAAATGGATGAAATCTTTGGAAATAAGGCCAAAATCACCTCTCTAGCTGCTTTTGATGCCCAACAATCTTATTCAATTGATGCCAAAAACTTTTTTGGGGATTCTCAGCCTAGCAATGAGGACCTTGATAAAACCTTTGCCTTTGAGTGGCCCCCATCCAATGCCAAGGAGGATATTCAAACACAATCAGCTCCAATCACATCTACTTCCACATTGATTGATGAGATAAATCCAACCTTGGACCCCTCACTTACTTCTTTCAATTGCTCTCTTCCTGGGGTGGAATGTCTGGAGAACTTGGCCAATGAGGAGGATGCAATTCCCCTATCACCATTGCCATCAAGATCTGCTCAAGTAAGGAACCAGTTCTTTTCTCTTCTGTCTGGTTAATCCTGACTGATTTAGATTTTAAATAAACAGGCATTCAAAAAAGGAGAAATGCTTCAAATTTTTTGGGCTTTGAGGAGATCATGGAGAAGCAAGAATCAAGTAAGCCCATTGAATTCTCCTTGCTCTCAAAATCAAGCTCATTCCTATTCCCCTAAAAAAACAGTGAAATGGCAAACTGAATCTGAAAAACTTTGGTTTGAAAAGGAGAAGTGGGATTGTCAACTGGCTATTCATTTTCAAAAGCAGAAAGCCAAGAGTTTGGCTCATCAATAAAAATAGGATTCTGAGTGGAAGTTGAAAAAGGCTGAGCTAGAATTTCAAAAAGAGTAAAAGGAGAAGGATTGACAGCAAGCACAACTGGAAATGGAGAGGGAACAACTGGCAACAGAAAAAAAGGATAAGTGGTCAATGGCTGAGGCGTACATTGGTAGCATTAGAACAGTAGATTAATTAAAGCAGATTACTCAAATTCTGGGCCTGTAAATATATTTGCTTTGATGAAAAACTTAAAAAGAAAAAAATCCTTTATGATTACAACAATGCTCAAGACTATTTTTAACCCCACCAATAAAAAAAAATTTTATATATATATTTTTTTCCTAGAGTATATTTTCCCACTCCCCATGTCCCTGAAAGTGTTTTGAGCTGTTTTGTTGATTTGCATTGGCATTGCCATTCTTGTATGAGTGGCACTCTCCACAGAAGGAAAAGTACAATGCTTTTACTTATTGGCTGCCCAAACCATTTTGACTATACCTTTTTGCTTGAAATCAGTTGCAAGACCCAGGTCAGGAAAAAAAATTGGCTGTCTGATACTTGGTATTCATCCGTAGTTTCAATAATTTTTCCATTAGATTTCTTGGTTGGAACTGCAAGTAAAAAGGAATACTCAGAGATGTCACCTTTTTCAATTTGAGGTGAGTTGTAAAAAGAGTTGGATGTGAAAGCAAAATGCGGAGAGCAGTCAGATGGAGTAGGCCAAGAACCAAATTCAAGGGATGGGAAGGAGGGGATGCAGTTTTCCTTCATTATTTCATGGTTTGATTCAAAGGGAAGTCTGGCCAAATTGAAAAACATTTGTCCTAAAATTTGAGAGACTTTTTCTTCCTTAAGATTGAAAAAAGAATAATCTTGAGTGGAAGATTGAATAGATGATTTCTTCAAATAGAGTCCAAATAACTCAAAGGGGTGCATCAATTTTTTCCATCCTCTTTCCCACATTTTTCCACCCAAAGATCTTGAGGGACCAACAGTGTTGACAAATTTCTTTGACTGGTGAAGGGAAGTTGTCACAAATTTAATTTCCTTCTTGTTTTGGTCAGAAAGTTCATCCAATGGGACAAATTCAATTATTGCAACTAGACCCTTGAGATCAGAATTATTGATAACAATGACTTTGCCATGGCTGAAGAAATGGAATCACTTGATTGTCTGCTTTCCATGTTCAAACTCAGCAGGTGAGGTTTTTCAATTGTTCTTTTTGTTTTCAGCAGTGATGGCAGGATACAGATCTAAAGTTCATAGTTTCCGTCCAGACCATACAACCTTTTTTTTGATGCCCCCCTCTTCAAATTCCAAATAGATTTCTGATGCCCTCATTTGATCCCTCTTTTGCTTCAAAGTCCTCTGCTTGCCACCTCACTTGATGTTTTTCATCTCATCTCCTTCCATCTTGTTCCCTCCCAGGCAAATGCTCCACTTGGGGTGAGGATCAAGAATGGATTCAATTTAAAGTATAAAATTGTGAGTGCAGTGGGAGAAGCAATGTAATTGAAGGAAAATCCATCAAAAAAGGATTACCAAAAAAAAAATTCAGTCACGTGACCACAAAAAAAAAAAAACATCAGCCACATGACCACAAAAAAAAAACAACTACTGGGCATGAACAAATCAGGCCAGGCTTATTACCAAAAAAAAATCAGTCATGTCATCACAAAAAAAACAAAAACAAAAATTACCTGGGTGTGAACAAATTGGGCCGGGCTTTGGGCCAGGCTATGGGGGCCAGGGAGGATGGGGCCCAGCGGCAAGGGAGGGGGAGTGGCTTGGTTGGCTGGGCAGGAGGGTGTTGGGGGGGGACCGGTGTAAGACTCCAAACGGTGCTAGGCCGTGGCAGTTCTGTGGAGGGGAAAGTTGCTGTTTAGGCTTCCCTCCTGAGTGTTACAAAAATATTTAAATGTAACCAAGATCAAGGTCCAGAACCTGGTAAATGAGGAATCAAGGAGTAGAGGATAAAGATGATAATAGTTTGGTAGCAATGGAACAGCACTATCTGAGACAAGATTATGCAGGGAAAAACTTGAACAAAAGAAGTTAAAGTCCCCTTAGATTTCAAAGAAAAAAAGCTGTTGTATGTAAACAACGCCCACACGCTAATAACTCTGGTTGTCAGCAGAAGATTGGGGATGATCAACTCAAACCCAAGCAACCTCCAGGTTCTCAATGAACCTGCCCAACTCTCCGCAATCAAGCGCTTGAAGGGTACCAGATAACTGTGGGTGGCTGTACAGTACAAAGCACAATGTTTAAGAAGCTCTAAAGCAAACAGTAACTGATTTGAAGCAAGGATAACCTCAACACTTCTCAAGGGACTCAAGAGTAGGCTGGAAGAATGCAACTCCAAAGAAGCTAAGGGGAGGTATAACACTCCAGGTCTTAAGCTTAATAAGACCTTTTCAATCAATTGTGATTGGCTCCAGAAAGTTGATCAGGGATCAGGACCAGTATGGTCAGGGAAAGGGATCAGAAGTGGTATGACACACTCAAAAATTCCAACAGACAGAATTTTTCTTCAACCAGCAAGGCTATTGGTTGGTGTTCAGGATCAGGGATCAAGGGTTGAGTATGGAGGCTCAAGGATCAAAGGTGTGCTGATTTCATTCTGGATCGTTCCATGTTCTGATGATTTTCCAATGATGATCATAAAGGCAGGGGAGAGCCCCTCCTTATATGGGCAGGAGGCCCTGTTAGACTATATACAACGGATTCTACAAATAGAGCGGAAAAAGGGAAGGCAACCATGTGGTCACTCGCGTCCGTCTGTGGATGGGCGCGCGTAACAATACCAGAGTCACCCACCCCTTGTCCAAAGGCGGAAGCGGGTGGGAGAGAGAAATAAACCAAACCACCGCAGATGTCTGCAGGCGGTCATTGGCACTCTTCCAAAGGCGGAAGCGGGTGGGAGAGTCCCAGGAAAGGTGACAGATGAAGTCCATGAGAGCGCGGATGGGCGGATAGGAGATTGGTTTGAGAAAGTTGAGTAAATCCTGACGGCCTTGAGATCCACGACTGATAGATCAAGTGCAATGGGAGGTTTGACGGATCATAGGATTTGCCAAATGCTTGGGGGTGCGCTTGGGATGGATTCAGTAAATCATGGATGAGCGCCGCTGTGGTGACCAATCCGGGACACCAAAAAAAAAAAAAAAAAAAAAAAATTTCGGTTGTACCCCTATGGGTACCTTCATTTCCCCCCATCTCTCAACTTCTCCCTGTCCTAGCGGTCTAGGACAGGCCTCTTGCCTGTCTCTCCGCTTTGATCCCCCCCCTCCTATGTTCAACTCCTACTTGTTGCGCTTGCGGCCCTGACTTTTGGCGACGCAAGCAATTGTCAAACCACCTTTGACAATCCCATTGATCCATCAATCCTCATCATCATCTTCCACCACCATGAACTGGGTCTACAGTTCTTCACTAACTCGTCCATCCATCCATCAACTATCTTCGACGATCCTCTCATCCTCGACCAACCTCTCACGATTCAATCTATCCTTCCATCTACTTCTACCCCTCAACCCCATCATCATCATCACCATCGTACGCCTGCCTCTCAGAACTCTCTCACCTCTCAGCTCTTGTCGCTCTTTGCTATTGTGGTGGCAAGCTCGATTTGGAGATCGGTGATGAAGAACGCGGCCTGTTAGCCCTCAACCTAGATACTTATATCAATTTGGGAAATCCAGAGCTACCGGAGACGAGAGCGCTACCTCCCTCAGCATTATTCCCAACGCTATTGGCGGCCATCCTTACGCCGCCAGGTATGGCACCCATTGAATCGGCACTCAAGTCTAAAGCAACGGCGGCAACAATGAGCAAGGAATCAAAACCCCAGACAATCTCAATCCTACGACGACAAGCGATTGAGAACGCCAGAGCATCCTATGATTCATTACCACCTCTGATCACCAACGGATCTCAGAAACTTCAAGGTCCCAAGTCTTCCATCACTACTCCTGGTCAACCCAAGCTCAACCTGATCAAGAACTTACCCAAGATCGGACTCAAGTTCACCCAAAGCTTCATATTGACCAATGCCTACGCACTTCAGTTTGCAATCTTACCCAGACCATCCGCTCATCCCTCCAATCCAATGACAGCCGTTGTCAACACCCGCGACCGCTGTCGCGGGTGTCCATCTGGTTGCCCGCGGTCATTCTTGATGCGGGCAACATTTCTTTTTTTTTCCTCTCATGTCATCTTCTTTTTTTTGTTTTCATTTTCCTCCACCTATTTGTAGTATCTCTTGTACATAGTATACAGGGCCTCATGTCTATAAAAGGAGGGGCTCTCCCCTCCCTTTTTGGCCCAGCATCAGAGGAGACCATCATCATCTCATCTCATCTGTTTCCCCCATCATCAGAAATCAACTTATCCGTGGGCATCCTTCCCCACTTATCTGAGCAACTTATCCGGGTATATCCATGATTGCCCCTTGATCCTTTGAGCCTCCGTACTCAAACTCTGTCCCTTGTGACCTTGATCCTTATCACCAACCAATAGCCTTGCTGGTTGAAGAAGAATTCCTGTCTGTCTGAATTCTTGGGTGTGTTATACCACTCTGATCCCTTTTTCCAACCATACTGGTCTTGATCTCTCCTTGATCATCTTTCTGGAGCCAATCACGTTTGATTGAAGAGGTTTTATTAAGCTTAAAACCTGGAGTGTTATACCTCCCTTCTTCTTTAAGGTTGAATTTTGCCACGCTATTCTTGAGCCCCTTGAGAAGTGTTGGGATATTCTTGCTCGAATTTGTTATTGATTTGCTTCTAGAGCTTCATAAACAAATTGCTTTTGTTTTTGTTCAGCCTCCCACAGTTATCTGGTACCCTTCAAGCGCTTGATTGCGGAGAGTTGGGCAGGTTCATTGAGAACCTGGAGGTTGGTTGGGATTGAGTTGATCTTTCCTAATCAGCTGCTGACGACCAGAGTTATTAGCTTGTGGGAGTTGTTACTTACAACTGCCTTGTTCTATTGAACTCTGAACAAACCTTGACTTATTTTTTCAAGTCTTTACCTGCACCATCTTGCCTCAGATAGTGTTGTTTCCATCGCTACCGACAACTCTTATCCTCTTCCCTTACTTAATTTCTCATCCATAAGGTTCTGGACCTTGATTCCGGTTACATTTAAATATTATTGTAACTCCTAGGAGGGCAGCCTAAACAGCACCTTTCCCCTCCACAGAACTGCCACGGCTTAGCACCGTTTGGAGTCTTACACCGCGCAACGGTAGCAATGAGGAGATGGGGACGCGCAATGACAAAGATGAAGACACGCAACAACAAAGATGAGGACGTGCTATGACAACGGCGGAGATGACAAGCAACACGGATAAAGGATGCGCAACGCGCGCGGATGAAAGAAGCGCGGCGCGGCGCGCGACGCGGATAATGGAAGCGCAGCGCGCGCGCGCGCGCTGCGTGGGTAAAGGAGAGTTTGGATGAGCCTGAGGATAAGTTGTTCAGCCGGACGGTACGTTTGCGCAACAGTTTATGGATTGAGGTCTTAAGGCGGCCAGGGTGTCCAGGATGGGGCACCACATCTCTCCCAAACTTACAGACTGTCCCTAGTCTGCTCCCAAGTTTGATGCCATAGAAAAAAGAAAGGAAAGAAAGATGATTGAAACCAAAGAATGGCCATTTTGATCCTGAGAGTGGTTGAGAAAAAAATTTTTCAATCCGACCAAAAATCCTAGAAGTGGCTGAGATAAAATGAAGGAGGCTTCCCAAGTGCTCACACGCGTGGCATGAAGTAGAGTTTTCACAAAACGACAAGGATCTTGCCCAGATGGTGCACAAATTGGGAGGACTTACTTCCGGACCAAGTTGCCTCCACGAGAGTGAAATTTCTTGACCTGATCAGCAAAGAACCTTCTGGCCATCTGAGTACCATCCAGCTCCTCCAAAAGATATGATCCACCTCTAACTTGACGGACTACTTGGTAAGGACCATTCCAGCGGTTAGAGAAAAGCTTTCCCGACTGATTTTCCAAGGAACGATTATAAGCCAATACCAGGTCACCAGGGTTTAAAGGGTCCCTGATTCGATTCCTGTGTTTTTCTTCCCAATACTGAACTGATGTTGCTCTTGATTCCATCATCTTCTGATAAGCTTTGTTACAAATATCTTCACTCTGGTCCAGTTGCTTTGATCTGGCAACTAATAGGTCAGTAGTTGAGGAAACTTGTTCCCAGGGGATGCCCAAGAAAGACTCCATCTCAAGATCAAGAGGAAGAACAGCCCTCTGACCAAAGATGATTTCATAAGGAGAATAACCAGTGGTTTGCTTGGTGGAAATTTGATCAGAGAAGAGGACCAAGGGACAAAACTTTTGACAATTCTTGCCACTTTCACCAGCCAATTTGACAAGAGCAGCCTTCAAAGGAGCATGGCCTCTTTCCACCATGCCTTGTCCTTCAGGATAATAGGGAGTAGTAACTCTATGTTGTCCAGGGAGCGATTGGATCATTTCAGCAAGTTTCCCACCAAATTCTGAGCCACCATCCGTAGAATAAGATTGGGCCAAGCCATAACGCATTGTCCAAGTCTCATGAAGGAAAGCTGCTACTGATTCAGAGCCAAGGTTCTTAAGGAACTTTGCTTCAACCCATCCAGAAAAATAATCTCTAGCCACAATGAGGTACTTAGCTCCACCAGCCTTAATGTGAACCACGTCCATAGCAATCCTCCCAAAGACAGTGGATTCTCCAGTGGGGTAACAAATTTTGGCTGGGCGCCTAAGGTCACGTTTCTGGCACACTTCACAACTCCTACACCATTGAGCGACGGATTTCTTCAGGGATGGCCACCAGAATTGTTCAGATATTCGTCAATAAGTTTTGTTTTCCCCACGATGACCAAGGCCTTCATGGAGATTTTCCAGGATCAAATCTTGCTTGGAAGGGATAGTGACCACAACAAGTTCACAAGGAGTTGACCTTTTCATAAGCCTAGAACCTTGGACAAAGAAGTTGGAGGACTTCCTTTTAAGGGACCAAAATTCTTTGGCAGAGAGATCAGGGGGTCTTTGGAGAGTTGAAAGGTACTGCTCCAACTTAAGCCCGAAACCTTGCTGGAAACCAGAGTAATTTTTGGAGGAGAAGGCAAAGACAGGGCGGACCAAGGGTTCTTCCTCATCGAAATCCATTCCAACCTCTGATTCATTGTCTCCAATAGGTCGTTGAGATAAACCATCAGGCATGGTGAAAGATTTTCCAGGCCTGTGAACAATATCAAAAGAGAACAACTGGATGAAAGCCACCCAACGAGTCATGGGAGCATTTGGGAGGCTGGGGGCGTTGATCATTTCAATAATAGATTGCGCATTGACTTGTAACTCAAAGTGTTGACCCCAAAGGACAGTCTGAAGCTTCTTCAACATTTGGGACACACCGCAAAGTTCCAGTTTTGGCTGGGAGTACCTGGATTCCACATCTGAGAAAAGAAGAGATTCATACAGAGCAGGACAATCCAAACCATTTTCATCTTCCTGCATAAGAACAGCCCCAACAGATTGATAACTCAAGTCTACTGCCAACTTGATCTTGCCGGCTCCGTGTCCATAAGTGATCTTTTTCAAAACAATGTCTTTCCCAACAATTGTTTTGAGCAACTGAAATGATTGTTTGCAGTCTTTGGTCCAAATCCATTCAGCATCTTTCCTTGTTAAGCGACGCAAGGGAATACAGATTTGGGATAATGAGGGAATGAAGATCCTGACATAAGTTACAACACCTAGGAAACCTCTAACTTCTGTTGGATTTATTGGGGTAGGCCAGGAGATAATTTTGTTGACTTTAGAGGGTGCCATCCTTCTTCCGTCCTTGCAGACTATATGACCAACGATTTCCAAGGCAGGGACACAGGTGGCAAGTGTTGATCCAGAGACAGTAAGGCCAGATTCCTCGATTCAAAACAAAATTCTCTCCAAAACAGTAGCATACTCCCAGACAAATTGTTGGATTCCTGAGTGCCAAGGTAAGAGCTCATTATCATAGTCAGAAACTGGACCTTTAATTCCACCATCATCGATAAAGATACCCGCATGATCCTGGATTTTGTCCTGGAGGATCCACATCATCTGAGCCTGATAGACTGCAACCAAGTTGGTGGCACCTTGAGGCAATTGAGTCAACTGAAATCGACCAAGGGGAGTATTGAAAGTAGTGAGGGGACAAGAAATAGGATGCAAGGATCGTTTGTCATAGCCACCCATAATGTCACCTAGACCATAGCAAGCTCTCCCAGAGAAGGATTCAAAAAATTCTTCAGTGGCAGGCGGCATGCCAGAGTCTTTAATAGTAACTTTATTAAGAGGTTGGAGATCATGAACTACTCTAAGTTTACCATTACTCTTTAGAACAGAGAAAACAGGACTGGAATAGCTAGAAGTCAATTGTTTGTATAAACCGGTTTGGACTTGTTTGCGGACCAACTTGATGAATTTGTTGACTTTAGCAGCAGGGATTGGGATCTTTTTCTTTTTCCAAGGGTCATGTTCAACTACCGGGATGATGTAAGGGAGACCATAGGATTCTTTCAAGAGACCTCTTTCTTTGTCACGGAATGCAATTGATTTTTCCCTTAGAGACAAGATATTTTTGATCAAATTTAACTCATCAGGAAGAAGCCATCCATCTGGACCAAAATTGACCACTTTCAGACGTTCTTTAGTGACCCGACCAGAGGGAATAAATGGACCAGTGAGGGATTTGGATAGACCACAGTAAGGATTGCGGGATAGCGGAGGACGCATAAGAGGAGGGTTGAGGTTGAGAAGCATTGGTTGGTTGACTGGCTGGACCTTCTTTGCAACTGTTTTGTACTTGGTGGCAAAGGAGAGGAATCCCTGCTTCCTCCAAGCATTGACCAGTGAAACCTGTTTACAAAAACTGAGGCCGTGTTCCAACATCTTCCAAGTGCAATGTTCTGCTGCGTCCTTGAAAGGTGCCTTCTCCATAAAAGAGGATCCAAAAGATAACACATTGCTCACATGTGTGGCACAGGGTAGAGTTTCAAAAATAACAGTAGTAGAAGCCCTTGGTGGTGCACAATTGGGAGGACTTACTTCTACCCCAAATTGCCTCCACCTAAGATTAAACTCCTTCATACCAAAGCCACCAAGAAAAGAATCGAGATCAAGATCTAGTTTAGACTCATTGCGGAGATTCCGAACCGGAATAGAAGATGAGTGATCAGGCTGAAAAGAAAAAGGAAAGGAAGATAGAACAGATCCAGACAGAGAAGAAATATTTTTGGATTTTTCAAATTTTTCATATTTTTGGGTTTTGATCTTATTTGGATGAGAAGAAAGTGATGAGGAAAAAGAAAGATGGGCCTCTGAGGTGGGAGTTGGTCCATGAGTTGAATTCTGAGGCTGAGGAGAACTACAACTATCAGTAGGGCCAACTATTCTGCTAAAAAATGAGGATGAAAGGAATGAGAGTTTTCTTTCTGCTTTCCTTTCAGGACAGATTTGGGAGGGTGACCAGGGAAGTATCTTTCCCAACAACCAGAATCCAAAGAACAAAGGGGGACTTCAATCTTTCTGCCATCAGCATCAGGGAGGAGAATTTTCTCCCCAAGTTGATCAGAAAACATCAGGGTAGCACAAAGTCCATTAAGAAAGGCCTTCCCAAGATCATGGGACCATCCAGACGAGTGATCCAGAAGTGACAGGTGCCAACAATATTTTGTCCAATTCAAACAGGAATACCCTCAGCAATACCAACCAGTTCACAGGACTGATTCCCAATTCCATAGACCGCAGAGTTGAAAATGACCCTTGGGCTAAGTTTAAGCTTGCAGGCCATGGAGTCCGAAATCAAGTTGAGCTGAGAACCCGAATCCACAAGGAGAGAAACCGTTTTAGTTGAATCACCAAGACAACATGGAAGAAAACCAAGAGGACAGGAATACAGGTTGGTATCTGAAGAGGGAACTGTTCCACCAGAATCCTCTATCAGAGTACCAGAGGAGACCTTTAATTTGTCCGGACCAATCTCCACACGTTGACAAGAAACCCATTTCTTCATCCCTTCTGCCACAGATGGAGAGATTGAAAGGAGTTCAGCCACAGATAGATTGGGGATTTCAAGATCAGAAATTTTCTTTAATACTCCTTCCACAGCATTGGGGTAGTCCTTGGAGATTCCCCTCTCAAATCAAACTTTGGGCTGGGTGGAGGAAGGAAGATCAGGTGTAATAGGTGACGGAAGAGGATCTGAGAGTTGGGCAGGTTGAAGAGGGGGAGGATCAGAGTTGTCTTGGAACCTTTCCATAAGTGGTTCCCTTTCTACTTCCATGTCTTCCACATCAGAGGAAGGAGGCTCAGGTGAAGATTGGCGTTTAACGGGTTTTTGCAGAATGGAGGATGGAACAGGAGGAGACTTATGAGGTTTTGGTTCCTCATGGCGTTTCCTAGCTGGATCGGATTGATAGGTGCCAGGGAAGCTGGAAGAAGTGATAGCTGGAGGATACCAAGGTTGCAGAGTTCCACATGATGATCAAAAATCCACAGAGACCAAGGATGCGTTCTTAGGGGTTGGTGGTTGGTATGAGGCCACCACATGACGGATCGGTCAAGACAAATCAAAAGGGATCAAAGCACCATTAGGAAGGAAAAAATTATTTCCCTTCTGCTCTACTAACTTCTCCTCCTTGTCCTTCTGGAGTTCAGGACATCTACTGGTACCATGGCCTTCCCTATGGCAATAATAACAAACTATAGTAGACTTAGGAACAGAATTAGCAGGTTTAGGAGTGGCTAAAGAGGATATTTTCTGATCTATTTTATTCTCAAATGCCTGAAGTAATTTAGTGATCTCATCTATAGTAGGTGTCTCCCGGTGAGTCTGAGGATTGGGTTTAGGTCTGCGATTGGCTTCCATCTTATTCATGATTTCATTAGATTCTTGAAAAGAGGGGGAAAGGACTGGTTCAGTGATTTTAGGTTTTTCAAAGGTGAGAGCTGTTTGACCTTTCATCACTTTATCCACAGTATTCCTAAGAACCATGAAAGCAGGGAGCTTGAATCAATTGTCTTTTGTCGTGATCATGGATCCAGATTTCACCAATTCATCCTTAATTCTTTCCTGCACTCCTGGAGAGAAAGACTGAAAAAATTGCACTTGAATTTTGTCCATTGTATCAATGTGATTGTTCTGGATAAGATAGGACTGGATAGGGTCCCAAGATTTTCTGAAAGTCTGATAGTCAGAGGCTGAGGAGATACCACCATTGGAGATCCATTAAGAAACCAGGGCATCCAAGTCTTGCAAAGTAAATCTGGCTACATCTATTTTTCCCCAATAGGCTAACATAGCCTCCTTCAGGAGCCGCCAGTTGTGAGTTTTGAATCCCTCAAACGATTTGATAACCTCCATAACGTTGTCAGAAGAGATAAAAAACCGTAAATGATAAGCCATATCATATTCACTGGAACCATCCACTTCTGCAGCCATCTCATAGGAGTCCAGGAATTGTTTGACATTGGTCCCATTGAAGCCTAAATTTTTGTTCTGAGGTTTGATTTTGACCATCTTGGCCCAAAAAGATAAAGAGGATCCAGCAGATTCCATGTTGAAGGGTTCCTAAGAGATCCAAACGAGCAGAGTTCCAAGGTGGCTCACAAGTGTGGCAAGAGTAGAGTTTCACAAAAACAACAAGGATCTTGCCCAGGCGGTGCACAATTTGGAGGACTTACTTCTAGACCAAGCTGCCTCCACGGATCAGAAAAAAAAGGAACAAAAAGAAAAGAAAAAAAAATTGGATCGGATTTCGGAGTTGATTCTTCAAGTTGGGACTGTAAATCCCAAGGTTTCTGGTTTGATCCTGGCCCGGGGGACAAAATGTAAGACTCCAAACGGTGCTAGGCCGTGGCAGTTCTGCGGAGGGGAAAGGTGCTGTTTAGGCTGCCCTCCTGAGTGTTACAAAAATATTTAAATGTAACCAAGATCAAGGTCCAGAACCTGGTAAATGAGGAATCAAGGAGTAGAGGATAAAGATGATAATAGTTTGGTAGCGATGGAACAGCACTATCTGAGACAAGATTATGCAGGGAAAAACTTGAACAAAAGAAGTTAAAGTTCCCTTAGAGTTCAAAGAACAAAAGCTGTTGTATGTAAACAACGCCCACACGCTAATAACTCTGGTCGTCAGCAGAAGATTGGGGATGATCAACTCAAACCCAAGCAACCTCCAGGTTCTCAATGAAACTTCCCAACTCTCCGCAATCAAGCGCTTGAAGGGTACCAGATAACTGTGGGTGGCTGTACAGGACAAAGCACAATGTTTAAGAAGCTCTAAAGCAAACAGTAACTGATTTGAAGCAAGGATAACCTCAACACTCCTCAAGGGACTCAAGAGTAGGCTGGAAGAATGCAACTCCAAAGAAGCTAAGGGGAGGTATAACACTCCAGGTCTTAAGCTTAATAAGACCTCTTCAATCAATTGTGATTGGCTCCAGAAAGGTGATCAGGGATCAGGACCAGTTCCTTATATGGGCAGGAGGCCCTGTTAGACTATATACAACGGATTCTACAAATAGAGCGGAAAAAGGGAAGGCAACCATGTGGTCACTCGCGTCCGTCTGTGGATGGGCGCATGTAACAATACCAGAGTCACCCACCCCTTGTCCAAAGGCGGAAGCGGGTGGGAGAGAGAAATGAACCAAACCACCGCGGATGTCCGCGGGCGGTCATTGGCACTCTTCCAAAGGCGGAAGCGGGTGGGAGAGTCCCAGGAAAGGTGACAGATGAAGTCCATGAGAGCGCAGATGGGCGGATAGGAGATTGGTTTGAGAAAGTTGAGTAAATCCTGACGGCCTTGAGATCCACGACTGATAGATCAAGTGCGATGGGAGGTTTGACGGATCCAAGGATTTGCCAAATGCTTGGGGGTGCGCTTGGGATGGATTCAGTAAATCATGGATGAGCGCCGCGCAATGGTAGCAATGAGGAGATGGGGACGCGCAACGACAAAGATGAAGACACGCAATAACAAAGATGAGGACGTGCTATGACAACGGCGGAGATGACAAGCAACACGGATAAAGGACGCGCAACGCGCGCGGATGAAAGGAGCGCGGCGCCGCGCGGCGTGGCGCGCGACGCGGATAATGGAAGCGCAGCGCGCGCGCGCCGCGCCGCGCGCGCGGGTAAAGGACGGCTCGGATGAGCCTGAGGATAAGTTGTTCAGCCGGACGGTACGTTTGCGCAACAGTTTATGGATTGAGGTCCTAAGGCGGCCAGGGTGTCCAGGATGGGGCACCACACCGGCAGCAACCAGGGGGGGTGGAGCTGCAAGCTGGCAGAGGGGGGCAGGGCTGGAGCAGCAAAGGGGGCCAAGCAAGCAAGAATCAGGGGGGGGGCTGGTGACCAAGCAAGCAAGAGAGGGGGGCGGTGACCAAGCAACAGGGGTGTGGGCCAGTGACTGAGCAACAGGGGTGGGGGGCTGGCAACCAAGAAAGCAAGAGAGGGGGCTGGAAAGCAAGCAAAAGGGGTGGGGGGCCAGCAACCAAGCAACAGGGGTAGGGGGCCAGTGTCACACAACCACCCCACGTTCTATAGGGAAAATCTTAGATGACCGTGAGCGCAAAGAAATGCTGAGTGCAAGTAGCAAGATTCAATTGCAAAGTGCAAACTTGTTTATGCCACTCAACAAACGGCGAGAGGAATGGAATGTGTTCTGAAGAAGGAAACTTCAACCTGAGTCCAATGTGATAACTAGGTTGTAGCAGAAGGCAAGAACGTATGAAATTGACTAACTGAGGAGACAATCATCAGGCAAGGGGATAGCCCTTATAAGGTAATCCAAAGTGACTAGATTCAACCTGGCGATGAGCTAACTACAGTTGAAGCGGTGAGGCAATGAATGACAGGAACGGGATAGGAAATGAAGCAGTAGTACAGATCCAAGGTCATAGCGTAAGTGCAAGACAATAGAATCTGAGCGTACAATTGTATGATGAATTGGGACAGGAGCAAGTGACGTTGAAGGTAATGCAAATGAGAAGTAATAGTGTATGCAGGGTAGGGACTAGTCCAATTGCAAACTATACAGTAATGATGGCTTAGTTAGACGTAGATGCAAACTAACAAACAATGCATGACCAAAGATGGAAGTCCAAGGCTGTTGATTGGCCAGGGAAGGAGATTGGATCTCATAATGGATGGCCGACTGGTATGGAGTTAACCACAAAGTTTGCAAGTATATACTGAGTTGGTCGCCAAGATTGGAAGGTCAGCGCGAGCCAGAGGAAAAAGCGGATTGCACCATTGATGTTGTGCTTTATTTGTGTCACGCTTTTAGACTGAGGTAGATGGTACTGAGGAGAGGACATGTTGAAGTGATGAAGACAATAATCCCTAAGTGCAAAGCGTGACAGCCAGAAATCAAGCGACAGGGGTGGGGGGCCAGTAACCAAGCAAGCAAGAGGGGGGGCAGCGGAAACCAAGCAAGCAAGAGGGGGGGACCAGTGGCAACCAAGCAAGCCAGAGGGGGGGCAGCAAGCAATCAAAAGGGGTGGGGGGCCAGAAACCAAGAAACAGGGGTGGGTGGCCAGCAACCAAGCAAGCAAGAGGGCGGGCCGGTGGCAACCAAGCAAGCCAGAGGGGGGGGCTGGCAGCAACCAAGCAAGCCAGAGGGGGGGGGGGGTGGCGGCAACCAAGAAAGCCAGAGGGGGAGGCTGGCGGCAACCAAGAAAGCCAGAGGGGCGGCGGCGGCAACCAAGCAAGCCAGAGGGGCGGCGGCGGCAACCAAGCAAGCCAGAGGGGGGGGCTATTGGCAACCAAGTGAGCAAGAGGGGGGGAGGAAACCAAGCAAGAGGGGGGGCAGCAAGGGAGGGAGAGGGGGAGAAAAAGAGGAGGGAGGGGCCAAGTCAGCAGGTATGGGTGAGATGGAGGGGAAAGGAGGATGAGGATGAAGGGGGGGAGCTTACCTGGTGTGCTAACCAAAGGAGGAGGGGAAGTGATCAGTGAGGTGGGGGGGGTATGGTGAGAGAGCAAGCAAGAGGGAGAGGAGATGAGGGAGCAGGTGAGAGGGAGAGGTCAGCAAGGATGGAGGGAAGAGGAGGATAAGCAGGAGGGGGGAAATTACCTGGGAAAGAAGAAGTAAGGAGGTGGGGGGGGCTAAGGTGGATGGATCAAAGGATCAGTATCCATTGATGGGGATGGATATGTGCCGCCCCAGCCAAACTCCCCACCTGACAATGTCTTCAACCCAGATCAGCCCAAAAAGGACCTTGAATGCTAAAAAGTGGGGTGTTAGTCCCAGCTCTGCTTCATTGAATAAGTAAAAAGATGATAAAGGTATTGGCATTTCACTGGTGCTTATTCTCCCACTTATTCTACACCCTCTATGTTTTTTCACAATGTCAGACTAGAGTCAAGCTCAACATGGTCTTCTTTCCCTGCTGATTCTTCCAAGCCTGTTCCCTTGGCTGTGGTTTCCCTAGATAGCAGATAGGGACAGTGGTAATCTTTTTAATCCATTCATTTGTGTCACTAATTAGATGACAAGGCATTTGGCTACCTTAAGAGAGTCATAGTTACTCCCGCCGTTTTTTTTTTTTTTTTTTTTGAGGAGGAGGATGAGGAGGAGGGGGGGAGCTTACCAGGGGTGCCAACCAAAGGAGTAGGGGAGGTGGTGGGTTAGGTGGAGGTGGTGGGTGAGGTGGTGGTGGTGGGTGAGGTGGAGGTGGTGGGTGAGGTGGAGGTGGTGGGTGAGGTGGTGGGGTGAGGTTGTGGGTGAGGTGGATGGGTGAGGTGGAGGTGGTGTGAGGTGGAGGTGGTGTGAGGTGGAGGTGGTTGGTGAGGAGGAGGAAGGAGTTGAGCAACCAGTGGTTTGGTGGTGTGAGGTGGGTGGTTTGGAAGTTTTGAGTATTTTTTGTCTAAATCCACCCCACAAAAAGAGAAAAAAAAACTCAGCCTAGGAATCTTGGGTGAACAACCAAAACCAAAAAAAATATGGTGAAGGGATTTTTTACCTAATTCAAAATCAAACATTACTCATCAAAGTGATCAAGGATGAGAGGAAGAATCTGTTCTCTCATAGAAGAATATTAGGGAAAAGATGAGACAGGGATGACTTGAGGCGGATCCAGAATATCATCTTCAAATATTTTTTCCCATTCATCTTTGATGTTGGCCAAAAGATTGTGAAGGATTACACAAGTGATAATCCAGTTGATGAGGAACTTCATGTCTTTGGGTTTTTGAAGCTGTTTTTTCATTTCCCTTAAGCTTGCCCATCTTCCTTTCAGGAATCCTATGGCATGCCCCATCCAAACTTGTGATTGGGAAAGATGATAGTTGAAATTTGTTTTTCCTTGATCATTGGAAGAAACATTCCAGTTTTCTGGAACCACATATTTCCCACTAGCATAAGCTGAATTGGCAAGAAGTTATTGATCTTGGTCAAAGCAGTTCTCTTGTTTTTGGGCAATCTGCATCCAATTGAAAATCTATGAATCATGACAAGAACCCAGAAGGCCAGCATAGAGGAATATGAACTTCTTGTTGTTATCACAAACAGGTTGTAGGGCCACAGAGTATCTAAATAAACAGATGCAACATATTTGTTCAGTGTTTTATAAAACTTTTTATCAAAGTCATTGGAAAAGAAATGAATCAATTGCCTCTTTTTCTGATCAAAATAGTGGTTTCCATCTAGCTTGGGTTTTTGACTCAAGGGGATGGTGGTTCTGTCAACAAAACCAATGCAACCAGGAAATCCTTCAGTCTCCATTAATTGAGATATCTCCTTTCTTTGTTTTTTGGTTGGACAAGAAAGGACTGAAAGACCAAAATATAGGTTAGCAATCATGACTCTTTTGGTGTATGAGTCAATGGTTCCATAACCAACTGAGAATAGATTTTCTAATTGATGAATTGCTGCTCCATTTGCATTTGATCCCAATTTACAAAGAGCAACAGACAGTTGGATAGCTGAATCACATTGCGGATTCTGAGAATTGTTCTGGAAGATGTGATGGTTTTCAATCATCTCCAAACTATTTATGAATGAAGGCAATAGAGTTTGGAAAAGTTTCTGGAAGCTTGAGTTTGGGAGGAAATGAAGCTTTTTCCTTTCATACATAGGGTTGTGGAGATTTTTTCTTCTTGAAACCATGTATTTCTTTTTTAATAGAGCATTCAAAGACAACCAAGTTGATTCCAAATCAGAGTCTGAATTGGAGTGTGAATGGCAGTCAAATACTAACAAAAGTTCAGTCAGCTTTTTTGCATTTTCAACTTGCTGCTGGGAAGTTTGATAGGACATGTTGAGAAAGATGGTGATTTGATGTGGGGTGATGATATGATGATGGAATTTGTGTGAAGATGGAGATGTGAAGCAATAGAGATGTGAAGCAATCTAGATGAGATGTGTGTGCTGCAATGGAGATGGGATTGGTATGGATTTACTGAGGTGGAGTTTTGGATGGGTGTTTTGGATTTGATGGATGGTTGATGGATGATGATGCATAAATGGTGGGTTTAATGGCGGTTTTGATGCTTGAAATCTGCTATTTTCATGAAACCTACCATTTTGAAATACACCAGTTAGGAGGTATGTGTATTTCAGAAACCCACCATTGAAAATGGTGGGTTTTGTCAAAAAAATGGCGGATTTGCTAACTCTGATATTCCCTATCATAAAATTTTAAAAAAATTAAGCCTAGAATTGTGCTTTTTCTCAATTTTTTTTTACATGGGGAAATTTGAGCTTTGCTGAGGAATTGGAATCTAAATTGTGATGGATTATTCAACTCCCCTGGCACATGATTTGATTTCCGCAAGCCATTTTATTAAGGGTATTCTTTTTACCTGATATTGTCAAAAGGCAGCTTTACTGGCTATCATGTGACTCAATGGCACACTATAAAGTTGCACTCAATTTTTTTTTCAACTATTTGAGCAAAATTTCCAAAAAAAAGTATTCAAAATAGAATTGGAAGAAGATTATTGGGATTTCTTCTCATAGGAATCTTTTTTTCAGATTTATTTTCATTTATCAGTTTATTTGGTTTCTCAGATCTTTTCCTATTGATTTCAAGAGAAATTACATTCATTTTTGAAATAAATTACCAAATAGACTATATTCTTGAAGAAACAGAACAAAAAACGGATCAAAAAAAGATGCACATGGTTAAAATGACTTTCACAGCATCTCATGAAACAGGTTTCCTGTACCAGTCTTCTTGCCCAGGTTTTTCTCAATTCAAAAGGTGATACACAAGATTTTCAAGCTATGATTTTTTCTTGAACCATCCAAAACTCTCAATAAATTCCAAAAAAATACCATCTTTTTTTCCAAATTTGGTCATCATTCAACTAATGAAGAATCTCAGTCATCCTTCACTCTTGAGTATTGATGTATTCTAGTCAATTTCTTCATAAAATTGTTCACAGATATGAAATACACCTCATAAATTACACAGATGATTATTAACCAGGAGGCTGACGTACAAGAAAGAGTAATATTATAAGAAAAAAAAACAGACAAATGGTTTTTTTGTTGAATTATTGCCTTCAAAAATTAAAATATGCAAATTTTACATGAAAATAAAAGACAGGTGGAAGGAAAAAGAAAAAACAGATGTTTTGAATTTCCAACTGCTTTGAATTAAATTGAGTGAAAAAGAAGGAAAAAAGCAAGATAACATAGGGGAAAAAAATGAATTGGGACAAACAAATCTAAATGAAGGAAAAAAAAAGAAACCCCTGAAAGTTCAATTGAAAATTAAAGTACTATTGATTGGATTCTTCAAAAAATAAGGGCCCATTTGCATCCACACAAGCATCATGAAGCAATATATGACAAACATTGCATATTGTCATGAGCTCTTTTGCTTGGTTATCATATATAATGCATGACCAATAAAGTTCCATGTGCATTTGGCATCCCAACTCATCATTAAGTTGGAGACTACACTGAAAAGCATTTGCATTCCCAATCAACATAACTCCAAGGATCTTGAAACTAACAACCTCATCAAGCCCCATGGAATCCATCATGCCTCATTTGCTTCAACATTCATCCCATCCAACCCCATTGCTTTCAACCAAAAAGAAAATGGGACCAAAAAATTATTATCATCAAATTACTCATCCTTGAAGGTCTTCAGATCTGGCTGCAAAGATGTTTCCAGCCTTACAATGACCTTCCTTTGATTGGAAGGAACTACAACTTTGAGAAATTGTTTTGTGATTCAATCCCAGCCACATTTGGGTTTTTAGTTGAATCTTGAGTTATAGGACTGACTTGACAAGTTGTATTTGGTGACCATTCAATAGGCATCAAATCTTGAGAAAACATGCCATTGGGTGGCATTTGTGAATCCTGAGACATGACATCTGGGATGGGAAAGTGTTGGTCAATGTTGGGGGAGTAAACTTGGGATTCCAAGGGTGATCTGGAAGGGTTCAAAGGGTGGATGGAGGATGTATGTATGTACAAACATACACTCAGTTTATGTACTTACCAAGTTCAAGATGCTCAAATATAGGTCCAAACCAAAATTTGAGATTGGCTGGTGAGAAAGTTGAGTGTGATGAGATCAATATATGGCAGCTGTGTGGATGGTGGATGGCAAACACCTGCCATGGAAAACCTGAGATCCCCAAATTGTTGTTATAACAAATAAGGTTTATGCAAGGTTTTCATGACACTTCATGACAATTTTTTTGGATGCAAACAGGCCCTAAATTTTGGGGGGTGGTGTGCATTAGGTTTATTTTTAATAAATTTGGACTTCCTGATCTCATTTTCTACCAGTTATTCCTGATTGATTGTTACCAAACAGGCATCCCAAAGGAAATGTTGCTTTTTATCTAGATAATATTATAATTAATCCAAGCTCAAGTAATTATTCTCCAAAAGCTTATTTTCATTGTCTTCAAGAAATTCAGGAATCTATCAAAAAAAAAATCCAGGCTGAATTTAATTCCTTAGAAATTACTGACAAAATGCCTTCTTTTTCCCTAAAAGGTGTGATTTTAAATTTTCTTGTTCTTAAATCATGTCTTTTGGTGTTTTCCGCCACAAAAAAACATACCAAAGGTGTGAAGTTGGTTATTATTATTATTTATTTATTTTTACTAAATTACTGCCTTTTGTTGTTGTGTTTTCCCATGCCAAAAGCTTCTGTTTGAAATTTCAGACAAGGGGGGTGGCTGGCCCTTTTAGTGGCCCCTGCTGCTCGCACTCTGATATGG
>CM062615.1:52884143-53032281 GCA_025617555.3 Puccinia polysora
ATCCACAGAGCCATAAAACCTGCCACAGGTGCTGCCATGAGGGAAAGCCCCCCCCCCCTCCCCCCCCCCCACGTGAAAGCCTTTGGAGCTTCCAAGGCACCTTCCTGTTTTCATAATCCTGCAGTTTTGGGTTTTTTCAACTTATTCAAAACTGTTGAAATCACCCAGTCCCATGTTTTTGATGGCTTCAAACCTATTTTTTTGAGAGCATGAAACCTATGGATTGTGTTGATAGCTTTAAAGCTGTTTCACTTTGAATCTTCACAGTTTGAAAACAAAAAGGCTCATATCTTGGATTGATGGACTTGTGGGTATTAGATGTCCTTTCATCTTTCTTCCCTAGGTGGGATGTATAGGACTTAGCCTTTTCCTCATCATAAGTTAGGATTATTTGGCCAATTAAAAAATGCTCCCTCGTTCTACCTCCCTTTTTTGGCTTCTCATTCTTTTTAGAAAAGAGATGGGGGAAAGAGATTTATTTCTGGAACTAAGTCCGGTAATGGTCTTCGCTTTTGGTTTCTTTGTGGGACTTAGGACTTGCGTTGTTCCTGGTCATAGGGTGATATGACCAACCCTACAATTCACTCTCTTACTACGTGACTTTTTTTTATCTTTTTATTGTTTGAAAAAAAAAACGGGTGTGGTGAGGGTTAGATCATTTTGATTACATCCTGCCCTCTTGTTCATAAATTTATCAAGATACATAAAAGTACAAATCCTTTAGACTGATGGTACATGTGATTGATTTGAATCAGGGGGATGTCCCATTTTGAGATGGAGAGAGAGGAAGGGAGAGACAGGCAGAGACAGAGAGAGAGAACGAGACAAAGAGACAAAGAGTTTAGTGGGTTATAGAAGTATCAACAAATAAGGAGAAGGGAGATAAATTTAAACTGTCGAGATCGGACGGAAGAAACAGAGTGGGGACATCTTGATAGATGTGAAGCCCCGGAAAAATCGTAGTATTACAGATCTCGAGTTGTGCCGTCCATAGGCTGGATCACTCGATCGTATGCCCACACACACGCGAAAACACCGACTCGTCGATGATCATTTGCTCCATAGACACCGAGGAGGGGAAGGTAGTGGTGGTGAGATACAATGAAATTAAGGGAGGTGGGTTCGAACCAGCGCATTTTGTTGTAATGTGCCAGCAGGGGCGAATTTACGAAGAAGATGGAGAGTGATCTTCTTCAGAGTAGAGTACAACACAACCTGTTCAAACCTCGTCTGGGAAGCCTCCCTCACTTAACGATGAGTGAAGTAAAATCTTTCGAAAGTACTTTAGTCCCCCCCCCCTTCGTAGGAGTACCCCAAACCCTGTTTGGAGTTTCGTCCTTTTCTCTTTTTTTCGTCGATACCAAATCGGTAGCCTGCCACAGATTGATGCATTCTGGTGTTGTTTTTTGAGGGGATGGACATTCGATCTTGCATGAACAAAGATCCAACGTCTTCAGTGGATGGATAGTTTTTTCTTTCAACTTTCCAATCCAGATGCTTGATGATTGCGTATCCTACAATGCCTGAGAGATATTGGTATGTATAAGATTCAGTTATGACTGACACTCGTTGGAGCTTGGGCGATCCATACGATCAAGATCGAGAGAAAATAAACAGAAAGGGCGTGACCACTCACCTCATTAATGCATCTTTCCTACTAAACCCACCGCCACACTGACCGCACGTCCATAGAGGCTTTCGATCACCCCCAGGACCTTCTACATCATGGATCGTCTCCTTGTGTCTGGCGAGATCATAGGGTCGTTTGAACATCGTCTCACACCTCTCGCCCGTTTTTTTGTCCATGTAGCCACACATGATCGGACCGGTTGGCTGAACTGCTGGAACGGATGAGTCGGGCATCAGTTTCATGGCTCCTCGACTAACCATCTGGCGAGGCGCGTGCAAAGAAGCACCACCCTCAGAGTGATGCTTCAATGATTGGCGGGATCCACGCATTGAATGCCTGACCGGATTGCCGGGGCTTGAATGAGAAGGTGGGCGCCTGGGACTCGGATCCGCCAAGAGACTTCGGGTCACTCTAGGGTAGGTTGAATAGACCCAAGTGTCGAGCTCCACAGGCTTATGGCTTTTCTCCATGTTATTTATCTCAGCTCGACCTGAATCGGTGCTGGATTCTGCAGGGGAAGAGCTTCTTTTGGGAACTTTGTGAACGCGACGAGTGATCGAACCAGTCAAGTCAGAGTTGAAAGCGTTGTTGAGAAATTTTCTCTTCTTTTTTTTAGATTCAGAATACCCTCTTGCGATCTTCTCAGTTTTTAAAACACTCAAGCTGCCCCCGAGAGTCACTAGCTGAGATTGACTATGGGGTTGATCAGGATCCTTGAGCGAACTGCCCTCTTCGGACGAGATGCTCTCATCGGCGCTTTCGACACTGCCCGTACCAGATTCTGGGCTCAATCCTTGATTTCGAGGGTGCTCAGCCGATGTTGAGGGAAACCCTGAGGCAGCCAACGGATAGATGTTTACCTCCAGCGCATATGGGTCTGATGGCTTTAAGGGCCGGAACCCATGGTAGGAGCAGTCGGAACAACTACTCAGTCGGGCACTTTGTGATCGAACGATGGTTGAGTGGATTTCCAACGGTGACTCCGAGGTCTGCGGAAGCGACGAGGTTTTTGGACCAGCTGAGGTCTGAGCTTCGTGATCATCCGTGGCTGAGTTGCATTGATTTAAGGTTTGATCGATGGTTCGATCGACCGCAGGGAAAACCGCGAGCTCAGACTCGAACGAGCTTGCTTCCTCGGAGGATGAGGCAGAAAACTCCTCGCAAGTGGGAGTGATATCTCGTGATGGGATAGCCAACATGTCCAATGTATTAGACGAAGACAAGCCACGAGGGCTCACTTCTTGGGACATGGCATGAGCTGCATGAGACTTTGTTGGTGCGTTCATGATCGGGGTTCGATGTAAGGAAGTCAAGCCTTCAGTATCGTCACCAGACGCAAGGCTACGACTCATCGTTTCGGATAGCACGGTCTCAAGGGACACACTGGGGGCAAGAGGAACAGTAGTGGTACTGTGGTTAGTCCACCGGATCGCGTTTTTGGGGACACAATGTGGGGGTAACCCGAACTCGGGAGTGGCGACTTCGCCAAATGATTCTTGAATCCGGTTTGAGAACGTGGGTGGGACTGTGGTTGATGGGGAGCTAGTGATAGCCCGGTGTCCAAATGGAGGAGGTGGTGATAGATCTGGAACATGAGATACGCCACGTAGACCATGATTGAGTTGCTCTGCTCTGGAGTAGAGGACGGTCGGTCTGGGGGAATCGGATAAGAGAAGGCTCCTATCGAGTTTTTTGTGGCTCGCTCGGCGCAAGGCCTCACCCTCCAATTTGGTATGAACGTGATCAAAGTCCAAGAACGCTTCCTTGGGGCTCACAGTTCCCCGACCTCCGGTATTTGTTTGTGATCCTTCGACTCCGTTGGTAGTAGTCGCATGTAGAAGAGGAGAGCTAATACTGATACTTGGCGTAAGCTGAAGTTGTCCAGCATGGGGCAGGGGCGGAAACGTTCGATCTGGGTGTTCTTGGCTGCACAGGTTTTCCCCTTTGTTCTTGGATGGGACGTCTGTTACAGAGCAAAAGCCATTCAACAACTCGTCCGGACATTCTGAGAGAGGACTTGAGCTGTGATTGGGAGGGTGTTGGACGTTGGAGGGCCGCGCATCATCTGAGGATGAACAAGATTTAAAAATATCACGATTGACCTTGGCGAGTAGTCCACCTGCAACCGGCAAGAAAGTCAGAGAGGGATGCAAAGCAGCTCGCAGCATTCATAAGACTTGAGACCGGATCAACAGATAGGGGGAATAAAAAACTCAAGCCGTTTCGAAGGAGAAGAATGGTTTTGCGTATTTCAGGTCCAAGTGCTCTAGCTTACCATGCTCAAAGTGGTCGAGGTTTTTCTCAAGCGTGACAGTTTTGGGTTCGACGAGCTGGAAATCCCAAGGTTTCTGGGTTGTAGTGAGATCTCGAGCGGTAGCGGGCGTGGGCTCAATAGTCTCTTGAAAAAGTGACAGTACTGAGAGGGTATCTCTAGACATGTTTCATGATTCAAAAAAGGGAAGCCATCTAGGTATGTACTTAGCGATACCTGATCTCAAGAGTCTATCATGGAGATGCGTACGTCGAATGAGTTATGGCAGTCGGGTTGGCGACTAGACCGAGACCTATTACGGGACGTTGAAGCAGAGGAGAAACCGCCGACTTATGATGGTGATGATCCATTAAATCGTGGCACGATACGAGGGTGCTGACGGAAGTACCGGTAAGATTCGAGACACTCGAACTTGGAATCTGATCGGTATGGGAGGGCACGAGTAGGCCAGCTCGTGATGGACGGCGTGGTGGGGCGGGTGTCGAGAAAACATGCCGGATCGACGGGGAAGAGAGCATGATGAATTTACATCACAGGTCGAAGGGGGATCAGGATGAGGGGAAGATGATTACTTGGAACAAGGGACGCGCTTCCTGAGTAGCAGGGGTAGCATGAAAATTCTATGACTTCCACGAGGATTGGAGAGTCGCGGGAAGAGGTTTCCCGACGAATGTGGCACTGCCGGTGATGCTCACAACCATCATGAGATGCTGGAGATCTGATCGAGCAAGATGTTGATTATTACTTAGAAGGCAGGCAGATGATATGCAAGTATGTACATTCAACACAAATATGTAAGGTACGAATGGGGTAACGCTCGGGATGGTATGACACGATGCGAGAGGGTATGGCAAGGCCCACCCGAAAAGTCATGGACCGGCGGCGGCTTTGGGGGACGGGTGAAGTTTGCGATCTTGGGGAATGGTGATACAGTCGGAGTGAAGTAAGAATCGAGTGAGCCTCGACGAGATTGACGAAGAAGTCAATCTGTAGCGGATAGATTGGGTTAGGATGGAGGTTTCGGCCGGAGAAAGGGTGGGCTGGCCCCGTTCAGGCCTGAGGCCGTGGATGGCCACCTCTCGTTGGTCATGAGCAAGCTGGCGGGGGAGCACGATGACGTGAAGGGGCGACTACGGCTGATGAGATGGGGATCGGGATCGAAAGCTGTTGCAGCTGGGCGGAGCTGCTAGACCAGAGCCGCGTTTGTATGATGATACGTAGATACATATTTAGATATTTATGTAGCTAGGTATGTATGTACATGAAGTCATCGACACGATGGGCCAAGTGAGTAGGGATTACGGAGGACGGTGATTGACACGACAGAGGCTCGGTACCACAGATAAAACACCAGAGAATTTACAGCAACGTTTCAAGACATGTTCAATTCAGTACGTATGTACAATTCTCTCGTTAGATATCCAGTTTCGGTTTAGCTACATGCGAATATCATCATGAGCTCCTCCGCATGCGACCTGATGAGGCAGCCGATGAGAACTCATGATTAGTGGATGATGATCAGAAAATATGTATTATATATAGTATTTCGTATGTGTCTGTCGGGCGGCCGATCGTGATGGAAGAGCTCATGAACTTGAGACGCAGGTCCTCCAGGACCCCCAAACCAACGATTGTAGAATGGGGTGTGAGCCAACCGCCGATGGGCTTGCCCCGCGGACGGACTGGTTGGGGTGGTGTGGTCGGAGATTGGGAACGTATGAATTGTTTGTTGATGATGCAAGATTTCAGAGGCCTGGGTCGAGTTGGTGAGTTGATCTATGGGCACAGAGAAATACTTAGATACCTAGACTAGATACAACCCTAGCTGGGTAAAGCGAGCGGTCGAGCTAATGCGATCAGAGTTGAATCGAGATCGAGGGGACTCAGAGTGAATCTAGGATGACTGGAGAGAGCCTCCGATGAACTGATCTCATCCTCCGATGCCACATCTGATGACTGAACTGAACCGATAAGCCGGGTTGGCGGAGTTGGTCTATACATGTCTGGGCCAATGATAGTTTGATGGATCTATCGACGTACCTAATAATCCCTATTCATCTAGTACTAGTAAGTTTGGTAATTGTATTTACATAATATCTTGTGCAGTACAGGTAAATATTTCTTTAAATACTGATACCTATGTAAGTATCTAGTTGATGAGTTGCCATTCATCTGCTTGAGCTCGATCGGATTCAAGCTCATTGGCTCGCTCAGTCGAATCATGACTGGTTTGGAGATGCTAGCCCATAGTTAGGGGTGATCCCACCTAAGACAAGTACCGAATTACTTCGTCAAGCTTGCTTGGGCGTCCACCGTGAGGAGAATGGATGCCCCCAGTAGAAAATCTCTAACTCAAGCTTCTCAGCCTCGTAATCCGTATGTAGCTCTGGTGATCATGTGTCATGAGTTCGGCAGGTCCCCCTGCCCGCCTGCCCGGTAGCTTCACCGTCAAATCGAAGCATAGCTCCAAGTTACACCATACATAGAAACATCAGATACATCATATACCGATACCCAACATCCGTCGAACTTACTTCGCAAGCACACAGCAGTCTAGTACTCAAACAGTTCGTCCCAAGTTCGAGATCGATACAGGGTAAGGATGTATGATGACAGTCTAACTCTCGTTGACCCTTTGATCTGGTTCCATGTCGATGACTTATGCTGGCGTGCGGTCCGCCCGATCGGTTGCTTTGTGGATCGCTTGAGTGACCAACTGTATCGATCGGTGGAAATGGCCTCTAACCACAACCTGGTGTCTTCGTATCAGGGACTTCCCGCTGCCTTGTCACCAAGATTCATCGTGCGCAATGCGAAATACAAAATTACAATTTTTTTAAAATAGAAAAAAAAAAAACCCACCCTACAGGAAACTAATCAGTGTCACATCAACTCAGAATTAGCAGCAAACTATAAGATTGTCGATCAATTGGGTTATTCAAGTTATACATCTATAACCTAGATACATCACCAACTGCGACACCAATATCGAACCCAAGTCTCTCCTTTTTTTCGTTAGTGTTCGCATGCATACCCCCTTTGAATATGCTTTGGCCTGGGTGCAAGATCTGAAATTCACTCTTTGAGTATGAGCGGTGCAAGATGAATAGTGTTCTCATTCCCAAACTCTCCTCTGGATTTTGAAGAGTTTGTATTCATATTCATGTCGAAGTATGATGATAATGAAGAGTGCAATGCTTTACTGCGTCAGAGGCTTGGGTACTCAATGCATGGTTAGCTCCTGACCCCCCCCCCCCCTCTCCCCTGCCCCTTCGCAAGCCCAGGCACCTATTTTGTCATAATTTTCTGCGACTCTAAAGATGGGAATTTCAAGAAATAATGAGCCATAATTGTTGGCACTAGCATGACCAACATTTTGTGATAATACAGGTAGCATATTAACTATCTCCAAAAATCTTCCATAATCCACCCTCAAATTTACTATTTAACAATCATGTCTCCAACTGCCCATTGTCTCCCGTTTTTCTTTTTGCTTTTTTTAAGTGCTATTGATTTCACATGTCGCACTATAAACTGTCAATGAGAGAGTGGGTGATCTAGATACAAGTGTAACCATCAAGGGTATGTATATAGTGTAGGTTAATTCTTTTGACTTAGATTGAAGTTTTTATTGGGTTTTGGACCATGTCTGAGATCCACTCTGATTTGGGTAATGGGTATTGAATTTGAAACTCCATCCATGCGCCAAAGGGCTGACCAATAATGAGTTTCAAAGTATGAAAAGGGGTGGGTGTGGCCAGCCAGGGGGTGGGTCTCCCAGGATTCAAACACTGGACTTGCATGACCATTGCAGGGGTGGCATTGAGCTTCCATGTGATGGTTACTGCTAGGCCATTGAGGCCCAATGTCTCCCCATTGGGTCAACTTGTATTTATCTTTAAATTTAATAAATAATAAGTGGAATTAATACATGAAATTTTGAACCAATATTTATAATTAAAAAAGTATGCAAGAAGTAAGAAGGAAAAGAAATAAAATATCCTAGATTCAAAAAAATCCTGGTAAATAGTCATAGTATAAAGGAAGGAGGAAATGATTATAATAATAGTTTATTATTAAAAAAATAATCAATATCTTATCATCCTAAACAAAAAATCTGTTGCACCTAATACAAAGAGTTCCTGATCCAATAAACCTGTACCTAGTTATTCATGAACCTCTTGCAATCCTCAGCCTCTATTGCAGCTAAAGACACCAACAATTTGTATCTTCAGCTTCAAAAAATTATCCTAGATCATTTCTCTGGCTTGAATTATTCCCTCCTTCACAAATATTACCAGGAACAACAAGAAATTCTTCATTCCATCTACAAAACCTTAGGAGAAGGTGGAGGACAAACAATCCAACAATAATTTATTTATACAAAAGCAACAACTCCAAATCAGTCTAAATCAGGAGAAGCTGGCCCAATATATTCAACGGTCCCAGCTGTAATAGTGATATTTAAAATTCATTGAGAGGAAGAGTAGTTTGATCCATCCAAGGAAATATTCCAAACACAATCCAATACTTTCCCAATTCTAATTATTCTGTAAATTCAAAGAACTGTCATACTTCCTTGATGAAATCTGTAACTTTATACACCAGCTTAGCCACTCCTTTGATAATGATGACTAGAAAATTAACTATTTATAAAGTTTAAATAACACAACAAAAATCCTCCACCAAAGCCAGGTTCATATGGTGTATAAAGCCTGTCTTGGCACCTGGCAAAACTTTTTTTTTTTTTTTTTTTTTGGAAAGCATGTGTGGTGCCCAAAAAAGCAAGTTTAGATTTCTGTAAAGTGCCAGTTGGAACATGGCCAAATTGGTCTGGCGCCTTGCAAGCTTGGCTTCCTGTAAAGTGCCAGTTGGCACATGGCCAAATTGGTCTGGCACCTTTTCAAGTTGATTGGGTTGTTGATCAAAACCCAATGGCGCTGACCTATTCTCAACTATATTTCTTTGCCTCTTCCAACTCAAAAGTAGCACTTTTTTTTACTGTTTACTTTCAATAGTTGTATGCACAGTACATTAATCATCTGAAGTATTTTTTTTATTTCTTTTTCTTTTTTTGGAAAAAACAAAATTTAAAAAATTTAAAAAACTATAATATATTGAAATTTTTTGAAAAAAAAATATGTTAAGGGTTTACCAAAAGAGGGCCTTTAATAGACTGCATCTCAAGGCAACTTCTGCAAAGTTTTCTCACATGAGACTTTTTTTTTACTTTTTTCCAGAGTTATTGCCTTGTTGATTGCAGAATTGATCTGCTGAAAAAGTTCAGCTCAATTTTTTGGCATCTTGCCTTGGACATAAGATTTGATTGAATGGAATGAGTACTCAATAGGTTTGAGGAAGGGGGAATAAGTTGGAAGGAATTCAATTTTGATTGATTTTGACTGGCTGAAATTGACTTGCAGATTGTCAAATTGACTCCCAAAATGAATGGGAGGATTTTCAATAATGATGATTGAGTCTTGAGGAAGTTGAGATGCCAATGATGAGATAAATAAGCAGAAATCATTGCTTCCTACCCCTTTGGCCTTGGTCCAATCTATGTTGATAATTTCATTATACTCATAACCATTTTTGGAAAGCACCCCAATCAATGTGATCTGTTTTAAATTTGTAACTAGGCTCATAATAGCAGGAATTACTTTGAAATGCAAGAAAAAAGGATTAGATTGAATGAAAAATAGAAAAATTTTTAAAAAAAACCAAGGCAGAGTACCCTTTGAGCCTACTTAAATTCAAGTCAAATCCTGCTTTGTCAGCATAAACCAACTTTTGATCCAAGTCTGATCCACAGCAATTAAAAACATTTTCCCACTGCTCCAGAAGATTGGGTTGGTTCCATGATGTTATGATATTTTTTACTTTCTTCCAGGTGAAATCAAAATCCTTGAGTATGTTGATTATAGCTTGAGTTTTGACCATCATTTTGCGCTCATTCTTGAGGAAATCAGCCATTTCTTTGAGTTTTAAGGTGGGTTTTTGATCAATAAACATGAGGAGGTTGGCAAGTGCTTCATACAAAAAATTTTATTGTCTTTTCTTGTTGACCTTGACAAAATTGGGATCCTCCTTGATTATCCTTTGAACCTGACAACATGACACATCAAATTTTGAGACTTCCTCCTTCTGGATCATTACTTTTTCAAAGACTGCCTCCTTCTGGTTTATTCCTTTTTCCAAGAAATTTTCTTGGAAAAGTTCTCAGACCTCTGGCTTTATAATTGCATTTGATTTTTTTTCTTCATGGGCAAGTTGATTTTTATTGATTGTTCTATTTCCTTCTAAATTATTTCAAGCCTTGAGGATTTGTTCCTTTTGGAAATTCTCCCAATTCAGTAATTCTAGTCATTGAGAAAGATATCTGGCTTTGGCCTTTCCTGATTTGATTTCAAGGTATTCTGAATCAGCCACAATGGGATCTTTTTCCATCTTCAAGGTAAGAAAAAAAATCAAAACAAAGAATGGTGGAAATGTGATTGAAAAAAAAAACTTAAATTTTTAAAAAAATAGATAATTGAAGTGAGAGGAAAATAAAAGATGGGTTGGTTCTGGGGGTGCAACCAGCTTTGATCTGGGCCAAGATAAACTAGATTTTGTGCCAAGTTTGACCCCCCGCAAACCCTACCCAATCAACCCCCCAGGGTGCCTGACAAAGTCCTGCTTGGTGCACATCAAGTTGAACTTTGCCAGGCACCCAGACGGACCTTATACAACATAATTCTGTTTTTCTTCAAAAAAGTAGATAATTTCAAGAAAACCACCAACTGGAATCACCAAGGCTTTTCCTATTTTTTTGAAATATTTGATATCTGGATTCCTTGTGGCATTCCTTATGAATGTTTTCTGTATAAAACAAATCTAAGAAAAGGTTTGAAAAGGAATTTGAATCCCAAAAACATGTGGAAATCTCATGTTAGACTTAAGCACATCCTTCTCAGCCTTGGATTCCTGTTTCTAACTTTCAGAATCATTAAAGTCAAAAAGGTACCTATCAGTTTGATATTCATGGTCATATTCTGATAGAATTTATACAAAAACTATGATAGTCAAAATAAAATTTCAAATAAATCCAATTTTACATACAAGGCATGTTTCAGTTTTATTTATTTTTTAAAAATATGTATTCTCATTTTTGTATGTATACAGAACACTTTCACGCCTTGCACTTAGGAATTATTGTCTTCATCACTTTAACATTTCCTCTTCTCAGTACCATCTACCTCAGTCTAAAAGCGTGACACAAATAAAGCACAACATCAATGGTGCAATCCGCTACTTCCTCTGGCTTGCATTGACCTTCCAATCTTGGTGACCAACTCAGTATATACTTGAAAACTTTGTGGTTAACTCCATACCGGTCGGCCATCCATTATGAGATCCAATCTCCTTCCCTGGCCAATCAACAGCCTCAGAATTCCATCTTTGGTCACGCACTGTTTGTTAGTTTGCATCTACGTCTAACTAAGCCATCATTACTGTACAGTTTGCAATTGGACTAGCCCTTACCCTGCATACACTATTACTTCTCATTTGAATTACCTTCAACGTCATTTGCTCCTGTCCCAATTCATCATACATTTGCACGCTCAGATTCTATTGTCTCGCAATTACGCCATGACTTTGGACATGATTGTACTACTGCTTTATTTCCTATCCCGTTCCTGTCATTCATTGCCTCACTGCCTTCAACTGTAGTTAGCTCATCACCAGGTTGTATCTAGTCACTTTGGATTACCTTATAAGGGCTACCCCCTTGCCTGATGATTGTCTCCTCAGTTAGTTAATTTCATACGTTCTTGCATTTTGCTAGAACCTAGTTATCACATCGGACTCAGGTTGAGTTTCCTTCCTTGGAACACATTCCATTCCTCTTGCCGTTTTTCAAGTGGCATTACTAAGTTTTCACTTTGCAACTGAGTCTTGCTATTTGCACTTGCCCTCACACTCAGCATTCTTTTGCGCTCACAATCATCTAAGAATTTCCCTATAGTACGTGGGGTGGTTGTGTGACAGTAAATTAACTAACTCAACTCATCTATTGTAGCTTGCCAACCTATAGTAGACTTCTCCTTCTCAATTTCACGTACTCGCTCAACGGGGAACACTTCCCTCACCCCTTACAATGATGATATCCATTGGGTAGGGAGAACCAGCGTCCCTTGGGCCCAACAACCCTTAGATCCTGTTACTTCTTCTAAATTGCCATCTGTTGAACCCCTCAATGATCCTTGGACTCCTCTAAAGGATGTTCCAACGGACCCTCTTGCCAAATTTGCAGATTCTGACCATTCTTCCAATGAAATCTTGACTCGTGGTAGACCAGGGGTTCGCACTACTGCTCCCAAGCCCGATGCTCCAACCCTGCTTTTGACATTGATCCTGGCCCTCACTCATGGTTCCCAGCAATCTAGTCCAAGCAATCCTAGCTTTCGCACTCCGGGCATGAAACAACCCAATCACTTTACAGGAGAATACCCTAATAAGCTTAGATCCTACCTACAGTCTTGTAAAATCATCTTTTCAAACAACTCCAACAATTTCACTTCCGATAGGCATAAGGTTATGTATGCTTTGTCCTTCTTAGGAGGTAGAGCCTTGCAGTGGTTCAAACTGTACCTCAAACTTTTTTCCAATGACAGTCCCACGTGTATTCTCAACAACTGGGACAAGTTTGAGCAACAACTGTTCACCCTGTTCGGCAACCCCAATGAAGTTTGAAACGCTGAATACAAACTTAATAGTCTAGTTATGAAGGAAAATAGTAGAGCTTCCATTTATATTTCTCACTTTCAAACCTTGCAGTCTTGCATCCAGTGGAACAAGGCCGCTCTTCTATTCCATTTCCAAAAGGGTCTACCGGCATGCTTAATCAAACAGCTTGCAGTTGGGGGGCATAAGACAACCTTGCTCCAGCAGTTAATCAATCAAGTGATTGAGCTTGATAATGGCTATCACAACAAGAATCGCTCACGGCAAAACAACCATGGACCGTCCACCTTAGCTCCAAGGGTGAACGACTCCTCAAAGCAAAACACGAGGAACCCAAAACCATCCAAACCAACCCCAACTTTGAACTCCAACTCAAAAGGGAAAACCGTAACCAAAACTCCAAAGTTCTTGGACAAAGAAACTGGGATGCTACGGAACAAGGAACGGCTACAAAGGGAGAATAATGGGCTGTGTATGTATTGTGGAGGAAAACATGATGTCAACAGTTGTGCAAAGCGGTGTGGAAACTTTTGAGGTTATCCCTCACAAAGTTGCCGCAGGTTCCGGAAGTTATTGATCAAAGCGTCTGTAAGGATTAGATACCAAGCGTAAAGAGAAGTTTTTGAGAGCCTCAAGAGGAGAAAAGGAGAGAAGAGAGGAGGGATTCTTTTTTCCTAAGTCCGCTCCCTTTTCCGTTTCCCGCCTCCTGATGATACAATGGTAAGATCCCCCCCTACAACCCGGAGTTGAGGGGAAAGGTATTTGAGCCCTCCCCCTCAACCCTAACCTAAGTACAAGCACATGAACAACCCAACAACAATGAAGAAGGAAACCCTAGGCCCAAAAACCCTATCCCATATCCTAACCTGTACCCTGTCCGTATCCTATTCCGCTTGCTTGCCTGCCATTACACGCATCCGGTTCGTCCCCCGCGGCGCGGCCCTCCGCCGCGCGCTTCTCTAAGTTCACCGCGATTGCCCGTATCCGCCCAACGCGCCGTCGTGAATTTCCTAGTCCCGTAGCCGGCCCGCGCTTGCGCGCGGCCGTCCACGGGTATAGCCCCGCGATCGCTCCGCCCTTTCCTTCCCTAACTAACCGCCCGAGAACCTGATCGGCCCGGCTCCATCACTGGGTTGGACACCCAAGCAGGTCGCGGCCCGCCTCCCCTAGTCAGACCCGGCCCGCAGCTGCGTGCTTCGCCCTGCTGCGCCTTCTGCTGAGCCCGCAGCGGCCACTGCTGAGAACGCACGCGCCCCAACTGCTGAGCCCGACCTACCAGATGCTGAGCGCGCAGGCCGCGATGCAGTTCCCAATCCAAGGCTATATATTGACACCACATCCCCCCCCAACTTGAGTTCTGTCCCCAGAGGTCCTCCCCATTATCACCTTGGCCGTCCTTCGCGCCCTACCCCCTCTACCAACTCTAAACTCCGCTCCGCATCCCTATCCCTCCACTCCATCGTCATCATGGTCCGCTGCAACTTCTGCGCCCAAAATGGGCTTGAATGCTCTATTGTGTCCGGCCGCCACGCCTGCTCCGCGTGCCGCCGCGGACACCGCCGCTGCTTGCTTAGCGAGGGTATGCCCCGTGCCCCCAACCAATCCGGCTCTTGTCCTCGGCCGCGCAAGCGGGCTCGTCCGGACCCGTTTGTGGTTTCGGATGACGACACTATCTCGGAGGACTCGTGGACTCCACCCGGATCACCTCCCCGCCGTCCTCGTCCAAACTCAGACCGCGACTCCTCTTCTCCGCTTCGCCGCGCGGGACCACCGCGTAAGGATGACTATCCGGACTTCGCGACTTATCGGAGGGCTTTGCGATTTTGGGCGGATCGCGTCCGGGTTACGCAAGGCACAAGGGACCCGCAAATCGACAAAATCCTTAGGCGACGCGCTGCTCCGGCCCCAGCTCCTCCTCCGCCCCCTGCTCCGGCTCCTCCTGCCCCAACTCCCGTACCGGCTCCTCCTCCTCCGCCCGCTGATCCGACTCCTCCGACTCCACAAGGCCCTACTCCTCCGCCCGCGTCGCCGGTGGTCATCTCGTCATCGCCTCCTATCGGACTGGACCCTCCCGTTGGATCCCCTGAGCGCCCGTCTGCACCAGCCCCTCCTCCCGCCGACTCTCCCGAGATCCCGGAGATTCCGGTTGTGATGGCGCTCCCGGCAGCCGGCTTCGAAGTTTTCCCGGAAAGTTTGACTACGATGCTCCGCCAATACCTTGCGACTCCCGGAGGCCAATCCTCGGAATCCCGGCGTGAACTCTTGGCGTCATTCCGGGCTCTACTGGCGTCATCAAGGGCAGAAATGGAGGAAATGATGAAGATGGCTTAAGCGCCTCAGCCTTGTCCCCTCTTCCCCTTTTCTTTTTCCCTTCCTTCTTTTATCCGCTTTTTGTTGTACCGGGTTTCCCTATTCATTGAGAGAAATACACGCCTCAAACGCGAATTTGTTTTACCGAGAAAAATCCGCGCCGCGCGCATCGTGGAGGCGAGAATGAGAGCCGGGTCCGCGCCTGAGTGAGAACTAAGACGCGAGGTTGAGAACCGCGTCCGCGCCCAAGAAATGATAAAAAAAAATGAGAAAGTAAGAAAAAAAGGTGACAAGTGAGAAATGATAGAAAAGGTGAAAGATTTTTTTTTTTTTTTTTTTTTTTTTTTTTTTTTTTTTTTTTTTTTTTATCCCATTGCCGCGCCCGCGCCCTATCCTCTAGTTCCCCCCCCAACCTTAGCTGCTGTCCCCAGCTGGTGGCTTCAGCCAATGCCATGAGGGTCGCGTCCGTCGCCCGATCTCCCTGCATTCCTCCAAACCATGCCGTCAGTGCCTGATCCGTCCGATTCTCGGTCCCGGCGCGCTTCCCTTTCCCGTTTGACGTCTGTCTTGTCCGCCGTCAAAAGGGTCTTGCCTCGGTTATGATTGCCCAACACATGACCTGCTCCCACCACCACTTGTCCCCCACCTCCCATCAGATTTATCCGCCGTTTGCCGAATCCCAAACCGCGCGGAGTATCCTCTTCTTGCTTCGTCCTCGCTCGCTTCCCGCCGTTAGACTGAACCGGTCCCGCCAATACCCGGTTCCCCAACACGCACCCCGCCTCTGCCGGCCTTGGATCGATCGGGTTTGCCGTCTGACTGTTGTGTCCCGTCCGCCCACCATCACCGTTGCTTCCATGCGCGCGTGCCCGGGGCGCGGACATGCTAGGACGCTGGATACTCTTCAGATAGGCCTCAAGGCCCTCCGCCACCTCTGCGAGTTCGTCAGCCCAAGGGGTGGCTACCAGCGGCGAGGCCGGGACGCGCGCTGCCCTGTAATACAGCTCCGCATAGCCCGGTTCCATTTGCCACCGGCCCCCATCGCGCGTGTCCGCTCCATAGCCTGGTTCCGCGGGTGGCCTGAAGTCGCTTCCCCGGAAATGATAGTCACGCCCCCCCCCATCTAGCCAGCATGTTCCCCTTCAACGTTGTCCAATTCCGGTTCAGATAGCCGCTCATCTCCTCCACGTCCCGACGTTCTTCCGCACCTTCAATGAACAAGACAATATAGCGTGCCTTCTCGGAATCCGATGCGCCTTTGGAGTCTGCGATCAGGTCGTAACGTGAAATAAACCGCTCCACACCCGCGACGTTGAAGCGGATGTGTGGATAGTCCCTTGGGTCGATGAGGAGCTGGCGAGAGGAGGAGGAGGAAAGAGGAGAGGCAAATAGCATCTGAGTACCTTTGAGAGACATTGAAGAAAGAGTTTCCCGGCCAGACCCCCAGATATGGAAACTTTTGAGGTTATCCCTCACAAAGTTGCCGCAGGTTCTGGAAGTTATTGATCAAAGCGTCTGTAAGGATTAGATACCAAGCGTAAAGAGAAGTTTTTGAGAGCCTCAAGAGGAGAAAAGGAGAGAAGAGAGGAGGGATTCTGTTTTCCTAAGTCCGCTCCCTTTTCCGTTTCCCGCCTCCTGATGATACAATGGTAAGATCCCCCCCTACAACCTGGAGTTGAGGTGAAAGGTATTTGAGCCCTCCCCCTCAACCCTAACCTAAGTACAAGCACATGAACAACCCGAGAACAATGAAGAAGGAAACCCTAGGCCCAAAAACCCTATCCCATATCCTAACCTGTACCCTGTCCGTATCCTATTCCGCTTGCTTGCCTGCCATTACACGCATCTGGTTTGTCCCCCGCGGCGCGGCCCTCCGCCGCGCGCTTCTTGAAGTTCACCGCGATTGCCCGTATCCGCCCGACGCGCCGTCATGAATTTCCTAGTCCCGTAGCCGGCCCGCGCTTGCGCGCGGCCGTCCACGGGTATAGCCCCGCGATCGCTCCGCCCTTTCCTTCCCTAACTAACCGCCCGAGAACCTGATCGGCCCGGCTCCATCACTGGGTTGGACACCCAAGCAGGTCGCGGCCCGCCTCCCCTAGTCAGACCCGGCCCGCAGCTGCGTGCTTCGCCCTGCTGCGCCTTCTGCTGAGCCCGCAGCGGCCACTGCTGAGAACGCACGCGCCCCAACTGCTGAGCCTGACCTACCAGATGCTGAGCGCGCAGGCCGCGACGCAGTTCCCGATCCAAGGCTATATATTGACACCACAGCGGTTAGCGCGTGAAGCGGCTAAGCAGTCAAAAAATTAGCTTGTAGTTTTTCTGATACTTGCAAGGAAAGCTACACATTATCTAAATTACCGCAAGTAAATCTTTGCACTTGCAAGTCACTAGGTACTCCCAGTTCAAGATTTATCCTATTCCATTCTGACAAAACCCCTTATTGAGTCTTACTTGACTCCGGCGCTAATGTTTACTTCATCAGTGAATCTTTTGCCACTTCCAAAAATCTTACGCGTTCTGAGATAGATAAATTTCCTATCTATTTAGTAAGTAGTGCGACTGAACTGTCTTATTGGGTCTCCCAAAAGGCAAAATGGACCTTTGCATTCTCCAATTTCCCCAGCTTCAAATGGGATTTATTTGTCTTGGCTATACATGGAATGGATGATACCATTCTAGGCCATGATTGCCTAGTTTACTGGAATCCAGATGTGAATTGGCAAGAAGGAGTAATTAACCTTTGAACCTTGCACCCCCAGAACACTAATCTTTCCGTCAAACAGTGATTAAAAAGCCTACCTGACACTTTCATTGAGTTGGATGACACTTTTCCGCCAGGAGATTTGCAATATCCTGACCTTCATTCCCAAATTCCCTCTTCAGATTTAGGAGTTATTGCTTACCTATCCAGCTTACCTCTTTCCTGTTCCTTTGAAGAGAAACAGACAACAACCAAACGGTGTATTTTGAGCTCCCTAATCCTCTTGCACCATGCAAGCACCTCAAATCCTGTGCTCAAAGATGACAAGATTGAAGATTTATAAATCATTCAAGAGTCTTTACCTTCAGTTTATCATGACTTTGCTGACGTCTTCTCAGCTGCAAGAGCAGATAAACTACCTCCATCCCGTCCTTACAATCACAAGTTCAAACTTACTGGCCCACCTCCGGCACCAGGACCAGCTTCCTCTCTCTCAACGCAAGAATCAATTGAACTTCAAGACTACATTGCGGAAAATGTAGCAAAAGTTTTCTTTGATCAAGCAATTCAAATACCGGTTCACCTGTCCTATTTGTTCCAAAAAAGGACAGCGGACTTTGCCTTTGTGTTGAATACACAAAACTGAACCAGGTAACCCGGAAGAATGCCTATCCAGTACCGCCTATGTTGCATCTCCTCACCCTCTTCCATGGAGCTTCTTATTTCTCAAAGTTAGACCTTTGAGGTTCCTATAACCTAATTTGCATTATGAAAGGTCATGAGTATTTGACCGCAATGAGAACCCGGTTCGGCAGTTATGAGTATACCGTCATGCCTTTTGGCCTCTGTAACGCTCCTTCCACTTTTCAACATTTTGTCAACAACATTTTCTCCAATCTTGTAGGTAAATACCTTGTGGTATATCTAGATGATATACTAGTCTACTCAAGGAACCTTGAAGATCACATTGCACATGTGCGAGAGGTGCTGCAGCAACTTTGCAAGAATGACCTATTTGCAAAAGCCTCTAAGTGCAAATTCCATTCCTCTTCTCTTTGGTTTCTAGGTGTCATAGTCTTGCAGCAAGGACTATCAATGGACCCAGCCAAAAGCAAACACATATTGAACTGGCCCCCACCTTCTTCCTTTAAATCCCTTCAAGTTTTCCTTGGTTTCAGTAATTTTTATAGAAGATTCATTGAGCATTACACCAAAAAAACTTTGAATCTTACTAACCTTCTTCAAAAAGACACTCCTTTTGTTTTTACCAAAAAAGCTGCTTTGGAGTTTGAAGCTCTGAAGAAAGCGTTCACCACTGCTCCAATACTTGCTCACTTCAACGAGCTAGCTTGCACTATTGTTGAAACAGATGCAAGCGACTATGTGATTGCAGGAGTAATCTTGCAGTTCTCTTCCTCCACTTCTCTTTTTCATCCCGTAGCTTTTGAGTCTTGCAATTTGCTTGCTGCAGAGCTTAACTATGAGATTCATGACAAGGAACTTCTTGCAATTTTTTATTGCTTAAAGAAATGGCGTTCATACCTTTTGAGCCTTAGGGATTCCTTTGAGGTTTGAACTGATAATAATTCTTTAAAGTATTTCATGAGCTCAAAAGTCCTCACACGTAGACAGGCACGATGTGGTGCCCCATCCGGGACACCCTGGCCGCCTTAATACCTCAATCAATAAACGGTTGCGCAAACGTACCATCCGGCCAAACAACTTATCCTCAGGCTCATCCAAACCGTCCTTTACCCGCGCGCGCGCTGCGCTTCCTTTATCCGCGCCCGTCGCGCATCCTTTATCCGCGTTGCTCATCATCCTTTCCGTTGTGTGTTGCTTGTCATCTCCGCCGTCGTCATAGCGCCTCCTCATCTTTGTTGTTGCGCGTCCTCATCTTTGTCGTCGCGCGTACCAATCTCCTCATTCCTACCGTCGCGCGGCGCTCATCCATGATTTGCCGGATCCATCCCGACCGCACCTCCAAGAATTTGGCAAATCCTTGGATCTGTCAAATCTCCCATCTCACTTGATCTCTCAGTCATGAATCTCAAGCCTGTCAGGATTTACTCAACCGTCTCAAGCTGATCTCCTATCCGCCCATCTGCGCTCTCATGGACTTCATCCGTCACCTTTCCTGGGGCTCTCCCACCCGCTTCTGCCTTCGGAAGGGGTGAAGGGTGCCAACTACCGCCCGCGGACATCCGCGGCGGTTTGGTTCATTTCTCTCTCCCACCTGCTTCCGCCTTCGGACGAGGGGTGGGTGACTCTGGTATTGTTGCGCGCGCCCATCCACAGACGGATGCAAGTGACCACATGGTTGTCTTCCCTTTTCCGCTCTATTTGTAGAATCCGTTGTACATAGTCTAACAGGGCCTCCTGCCCATATAAGGAGGGGCTCTCCCCTGCCTTTTTGATCATGATGGGGGGGCATGGAATCATCCAGCATGAAATCAGCACACCCTTGATCCTTGAGCTTCCATACTCAACCCTTGATCCCTGATCCTTATCACCAACCAACAGCCTTGCTGGTTGAAGAAAAATTCTGTCTGCTGGAATTTTTGAGTGTGTTATACCACTCCTTGATCCCTTTCTCTGACCATACTGGTCCTGATCCCTGATCACCTTTCTGGAGCCAATCACGATTGATTGAAGAGGTCTTATTAAGCTTAAGACCTGGAGTTTTATACCTCCCCTTAGCTTCTTTGGAGTTGCATTCTTTCAGCCTACTCTTGAGTCCCTTGAGAAGTGTTGAGGTTATCCTTGCTTCAAATCAGTTACTGTTTGCTTTAGAGCTTCTTAAACATTGTGCTTTGTCCTGTACAGCCACCCACAGTTATCTGGTACCCTTCAAGCGCTTGATTGCGGAGAGTTGGGCAGGTTCATTGAGAACCTGGAGGTTGCTTGGGTTTGAGTTGATCATCCCCAATCTTCTGCTGACGACCAGAGTTATTAGCTTGTGGGCGTTGTTTACATACAACAGCTTTTGTTCTTTGAACTCTAAGAAGACTTTAACTTCTTTTGTCCAAGTTTTTCCCTGCATAATCTTGTCTCAGATAGTGCTGTTCTGTCGCCACTGAACTATTATCATCCTTATCCTCTACTCCTTGGTTCCTCATTTACCAGGTTCTGGACCTTGATCTTGGTTACATTTAAATATTTTTGTAACACTCAGGAGGGCAGCCTAAAACAGCACCTTTCCCCTCCGCAGAACTGCAACAGCCTAGCACCGTTTGGAGTCTTACATTTGGTCCCCCGGGCCGGGATAGAACCAGAAACCTTGGGATTTACAGTCCCAACTTGAAGAATCAACTCCGAAATCCGATCCGATTTTTTTCTTTTCTTTTTCTGTTTTTTCTTTTTTTAGATCTGATCCGTGGAGGCAACTTTGTCCAGAAGTAATTCCTCCCAATTGTGCACCATCTGGGCAATATCCTTGTTGTTTTGTGAAAACTCTACTCTTGCCACGCTTTTGAGCCACCTTGGAACTCTGCTTGTTTGGATCACTTAGGAACCCTTCAACATGGAATCTGCTGGATCCTCTTTAGCTGTTTGGGCCAAGATGGTAAAAATCAAACCTCAGAACAAAAATTTAGGCTTCAACGGAACCAATGTTGAACGATTCCTGGACTCCTATGAGATGGCTGCGGAAGTGGATGGTGCCAGTGAATATGATATGGCTTATCAGTTACGGTTTTTTATCTCTTCTGACGAAGTTATGGAGTTTATCAAATCGTTCAAGGGATTTGAAGCTCACAAATGGCGGCTCCTGAAGGAGGCTATGCTGGCCTATTGGGGAAAAATAGATGTAGCCAGATTTACTTTGCAAGACTTGGATGCCCTGGTTTCTCAATGGATCTCCAATGGTGGTATCTCCTCAACCTCTGACTATCAGACTTTCAGAAAATCTTGGGACCCTATCCATTCCTATCTTATCCGGAACAATCACATTGATACGTTGGACAAAATTTGAGTGCAATTTTTTCAGTCTTTCTCTCCAGGAGTGCAGGAAAGAATTAAGGATGAATTGGTGAAATCTGGATCCATGATCACGACAAGAGACAATTGGTTCAAGCTCCCTGCTTTCATGGTTCTTAGGAATACTGTGGATAAAGTGATGAAAGGTCAAACAGCTCTCACCTTTGAAAAACCTAAAATCACTGAACCAGTCCTTGCCCCCTCTTTTCAAGCATCTAATGAAATCATGAATAAGATGGAAGCCAATCACAGACCTAAACCCAATCCTCAGACTCACCGGGAGACACCTACTATAGATGAGATCACTAAATTACCCCAGGCATTTGAGAATAAAATAGATCAGAAAATATCCTCTTTAGCCACTCCTAAACCTTCTAGCTCTGTTCCTAAGTCTACTATATTCTGTTATTATTGCCATAGGGAAGGCCATGGTACCGGTAGATGTCCTGAACTCCAGAAATACAAGGAAGAGAAGTTAGTAGAACAGAAGGGAAATAATTTCTTCCTCCCTAATGGTGCTTTGATCCCTTTTGATTCGTCTCGACCGATCTGACATGTGGTGGCCTCATACCAACCACCAACTCCTAAGAAGGCATCCTTGGTCTCTGTGGATTTTAAATCATCCTGTGGAACTCTGCAAACTTGGTATCCCCCAGCTATCACTTCTTCCAGCTTCCCTGGCACCTATCAATCCGATCCAGCTAGGAAACGCCATGAGGAACCAAAACCTCATAAGTCTCCTCCTGTTCCATCCACCATTCTGCAAAAACCAGTTAAACGCCGATCTTCACCTGAGCCTCCTTCCTCTGATGTGGAAGACATGGAAGTAGAAAGGGAACCACTTATGGAAAGGTTCCAAGACAACTCTGATCCTCCCCCTCTTCAACCTGCCCAACCCTCAGATCCTCTTCCATCACCTATTACACCTGATCTTCCTCCCTCCACCCAGCCCAAAGTTTGATTTGAGAGGGGCATCTCCAAGGACTACCCTAAAGCTGTGGAAGGAGTATTAAAAAAAAGTTCTGATCTTAAAATCCCTGATCTATCTGTGGCTGAACTCCTGTCGATCTCTCCTTCTGGGGCAGAAGGGATGAAGAAATGGGTTTCTCGTCGACGTGTGGAGATTGGTCTGGACAAATTAAAGGTCTCCTCTGGTACTCTGATAGAGGATTCTGGTGGAACAGATCCCTCTTCAGATACCAACCTGTATTCCTGTCCTCTTGGTTTTCTTCCATGTTGTCTTGGTGAATCAACTAAAACGGTTTCTCTCCTTGTGGATTTGGGTTCTCAGCTCAACTTGATTTCGGACTCCATGGCCTGCAAGCTTAAACTTAGCCCAAGGGTCAGTTTCAAATCTGCGGTCTATGTAATTGGGAATCAGTCCTGTGAACTGGTTGGTATTGCTGAGGATATTCCTGTTTGAATTGGTCAAAATATTTTTGGCACCTGTCACTTCTGGATCACTCGTCTGGATGGTCCCATGATCTTGGGAAGGCCTTTCTTAATGGACTTTGGTGCTACCCTGATGTTTTCTGATCAAGTTGGGGAGAGAATTCTCCTCCCTGATGCTGATGGCAGAAAGATTGAAGTTACCCTTTGTTCTTTGGATGCTGGTTGTTGGGAAAGAGACTTCCCTGGTCACCCTCCCAAATCTGTCCTGAAAGGAAAGCAGAAAGAAAACTCTCATTCTTTTCATCCTCATTTTTTAGCAGAATATTTGGCCCTACTGATAGTTGTAGTTCTCCTCAGCCTCAGACTTCAACTCATGGACCAACTCCCACCTCAGAGGCATATCTTTCTTTTTCCTCATCATTTTCTTCTCATCCAAATAAGATCAAAACCCAAACACGTGAAAAATCCGAAAAATCCAAAAATATTTCTTCACTTTCTGGATCTATTGTATCTTCTTTTTCTTTTTCTTTTCAGCCTGATCACTCATCCTCTATTCCGGTTTCAAATCTCCGCAATGAGTCTAAACTAGATCTTGATCTTGATTCTTTTCTCAGTGGCTTTGGTATGAAGGAGTTTGGTCTTAGGTGGAGGCAATTTGGGGTAGAAGTAAGTCCTCCCAATTGTGCACCACCAGGGGCTTCTACTACTGTTGTTTTTGAAACTTTACCCTGTGCCACACATGTGAGCAATGTGTTATCTTTTGGAACCTCTTTTATGGAGAAGGCACCTTTCAAGGACGTAGCAGAACATTGGACTTGGAAGATGTTGGAACATGGCCTCAGTTTTTGTAGTCAGGTCTCACTGGTCAATGCTTGGAGGAAGCAGGGATTCCTCTCCTTTGCCACCAAGTACAAACCAGTTGCAAAGAAGGTCCAGCCAGTCAACCAACCAATGCCTCTCAACCTCAATCCTCCTTATGCGTCCTCCGCTATCCCGCAATCCTTACTGTGGTCTATCCAAATCCCTCACTGGTCCATTTATTCCCTCTGGTTGGGTCACTGAAGAAAGTCTTAAAGTGGTCAACTTTGGTCCAGATGGATGGCTTCTTCCTGATGAGTTAAATTTGATCAAAAATATTTTGTCTCTAAGGGAAAAATCTATTACATTCTGTGAGGAAGAGAGAGGTCTCTTGAAAGAATCCTATGGTCTCCCTTACATCATCCCTGTAGTTGAACATGACCCTTGGAAAAAGAAAAAGATCCCGATCCCTGCTGCTAAAGTTGACAAATTCATCAAGTTGGTCTGCGAATGAGTCTGAAAAGGTTTATACAAACAATCGACTTCTAGCTATTCCAGTCCTGTTTTCTGTGTTCTAAAGAGTAATGGTAAACTTAGAGTAGTTCATGATCTCCAACCTCTTAATAAAGTTACTATTAAAGACTCTGGCGTGCCGCCTGCCACTGAAGAATTTTGTTGAATCCTTCTCTGGGAGAGCTTGCTATGGTCTAGGTGAAATTATGGGTGGCTATGACAAACAATCCTTGCATCCTATTTCTTGTCCCCTTACTACTTTTGATACTCCCCTTGGTCGATTTCAGTTGACTCAATTGCCTCAAGGTGCCACCAACTTGGTTGCAGTCTATCAGGCTCAGATGATGTGGATCCTCCAGGACAAAATCCCGGATCATGCGGGTATCTTTATTGATGATGGTGGAATTAAAGGTCCAGTTTCTGACTATGATAATGAGCTCTTACCTTGGCACTCAGGAATCCAACAATTTGTCTGGGAGTATGCTACTGTCTTGGAAAGAATTTTGTTTCGAATCAAGGAATCTGGCCTTACTGTCTCTGGATCAAAACTTGCCGCCTGTGTCCCTGCCTTGGAAATCATTGGTCATATAGTCTGCAAGGATGGAAGACGGATGGCACCCTCTAAAGTCAACAAAATCATCTCCTGGCCTACCCCAATAAATCCAACGGAAGTTAGAGGTTTCCTAGGTGTTGTAACTTATGTCAGGATCTTCATTCCCTCATTATCCAAAATTTGTATTCCCTTGCGCCGCTTAACCAGGAAGGATGCTGAATGGATTTGGACCCAAGACTGCGAACAATCATTTCAGTTGCTCAAAAAAATTGTTGGGAAAGACATTGTTTTGAAAAAGGTCACTTATGGACCCGGAGCCGGCAAGATCAAGCTGGCAGTGGACTTGAGTTATCAATCTGTTGGGGCTGTTCTTACCCAGGAAGATGAAAATGGTTTGGATAGTCCTGCTCTGTATGAATCTCTTCTTTTCTCAGATGTGGAATCCAGGTACTCCCAGCCAAAACTGGAACTTTGCGGTGTGGCCCAAATGTTGAAGAAGCTTCAGACTGTCCTTTGGGGTCAACACTTTGAGTTACAAGTTGATGCACAATCCATTATTGAAATGATCAACGCCCCCAGCCTTCCAAATGCTCCAATGACTCGTTGGGTGGCTTTCATCCAGTTGTTCTCTTTTGATATTGTTCACAGGCCTGGAAAATCTTTCACCATTCCTGATGGTTTATCTTGACAACCTATTGAAGACAATGAATCAGAGGTTGGAATGGATTTTGATGAGGAAGAACCCTTGGTCCGCCCTGTCTTTGACTTCTCCTCCCAAAATTACTCTGGTTTCCAGCAAGGTTTCTGGCTTAAGTTGGAACAGTACCTTTCAACTCTCCAAAGACCCCCTGATCTCTCTGCCAAAGAATTTTGGTCCCTTAAAAGGAAGTCCTCCAACTTCTTTGTCCAAGGTTCTAGGCTTATGAAAAGGTCAACTCCTTGTGCACTTGTTGTGGTCACTATCCCTTCTAAACAAGATTTGATCCTGGAAAATCTCCATGAAGGCCTTGGTCATCATGGGGAAACTGAAACTTATCAACAAATATCCGAACGATTCTGGTGGCCATCCCTGAAGAAATCAGTCGCTCAATGGTGTAGGAGTTGTGAAGTGTGCCAGAAACGTGATCTTAGGCGCCCAGCCAAAATTCGTTACCCCACTGGAGGGTCCACTGTCTTTGGGAGGATTGCTATGGACGTGGTTCACATTAAGGCTGGTGGAGCTAAGTACCTCATTGTGGCTAGAGATTATTTTTCTGGATGGGTTGAAGCAAAGTTCCTTAAGAACCTTGGCTCTGAATCAGTAGCAGCTTTTCTTCATGAGACTTGGACAATGCATTATGGCTTGGCCCAATCTTATTCTACGGATGGTGGCTTGGAATTTGGTGGAAAACTTGCTGAAATGATCCGATTGCTCCCTGGACAACACAGAGTTACTACTCCCTATTATCCTGAAGGACAAGGCATGGTGGAAAGAGGCCATGCTCCTTTGAAGGCTGCTCTTGTCAAATTGGCTGGTGAAAGTGGAAAGAATTGTCAAAAGTTTCTCCCCTTGGTACTCTTCTCTGATCAAATTTTCACCAAGCAAACCACTGGTTACTCTCCTTATGAAATCATCTTTGGTCAGAGGGCTGTTCTTCCTCTTGATCTTGAAATGGAGTCTTTCTTGGGCATCTCTTGGGAACAAGTTTCCTCAACTACTGACCTATTAGTTGCCAGATCAAAGCAACTGGAGCGGAGTGAAGATATTCGTAACAAAGCTTATCAGAAGATGATAGAATCAAGAGCAAAATCAGTTCAGTATTGGCAAGATAAACACCGGAATCAAATCAGGGACCCTTTAAACCCTGGTGACCTGGTATTGGCTTATAATTGTTCCTTGGAAACTCAGTGGGGAAAGCTTTTCTCTAACCGCTGGAATGGTCCTTACCAAGTAGCCCGTCAAGTTAGAGGTGGATCATATCTTTTGGAGGAGCTGGATGGTACTCAGATGGCCAGAAGGTTCTCTGCTGATCAGGTCAAGAAATTTCACCCTCGTGGAGGCAGCTTGGTCCAGAATTAAGTCCTCCCAATTGTGCACCACCAGGGGCTTCTACTACTTTTGTTTGTGAAAACTCTACTTCATGCCACGCGTGTGAGCACTTGGGACACCTCCTTCATTTTATCTCAGCCACTTCTAGGATTTTTTGGTTGGGTCAACATATTTTTTTCTCAACCACTCTCAAGATCAAAATGGCCATTCTTTGGTTTCAATCATCTTTCTTTCCTTTCTTCTTCTATGGCATCAAACTGGGGAGCAGACTAGGGACAGTCTGTAAGTTGGGGAGAGATGTGGTGCCCCATCCGGGACACCCTGGCTGCCTTAATACCTCAATCCATAAACTGTTGCGCAAACGTACCATCCGGCCAAACAACTTATCCTCAGGCTCATCCAAACCGTCCTGTAACCGGGCGCCCGCCGCGCGCGCCGCGCTTCCTTTATCCGCATGCGCTGCGCATCCTTTATCCGCGTTGCTCATCATCCTTTCCGTTGCGTGTTGCTCGTCATCTCCGCTGTCGTCATAGCGCCTCCTCATCTTTGTTGTTGCGCGTCCTCATCTTTGTCGTCGCGCGTCCCAATCTCCTCATTGCTACCGTCGCGCGGCGCTCATCCATGATTTGCCGGATCCATCCCGACCGCACCTCCAAGAATTTGGCAAATCCTTGGATCTGTCAAATCTCCCATCTCACTTGATCTCTCAGTCATGAATCTCAAGCCTGTCAGGATTTACTCAACTGTCTCAAGCTGATCTCCTATCCGCCCATCCGCGCTCTCATGGACTTCATCCGTCACCTTTCCTGGGGCTCTCCCACTCGCTTCTGCCTTTGGAAGGGGTGAAGGGTGCCAACTACCACCTGCAGACATCCGCGGCGGTTTGGTTCATTTCTCTCTCCCACCCGTTTCCGCCTTTGGACAAGGGGTGGGTGACTCTGGTATTGTTGCGCGCGCCCATCCACAGACGGATGCGAGTGACCACATGGTTGTCTTCCCTTTTCCGCTCTATTTGTAGAATCCGTTGTACATAGTCTAACAGGGCCTCCTGCCCATATAAGGAGGGGCTCTCCCCTGCCTTTTTGATCATGATGGGGGGGCATGGAATCATCCAGCATGAAATCAGCACACCCTTGATCCTTGAGCTTCCATACTCAACCCTTGATCCCTGATCCTTATCACCAACCAATAGCCTTTCTGGTTGAAGAAAAATTCTGTCTGCTGGAATTTTTGAGTGTGTTATACCGCTCCTTGATCCCTTTCTCTGACCATACTGGTCCTGATCCCTGATCACCTTTCTGGAGCCAATCACGATTGATTGAAGAGGTCTTATTAAGCTTAAGACCTGGAGTGTTATACCTCCCCTTAGCTTCTTTGGAGTTGCATTCTGACAGCCTACTCTTGAGTCCCTTGAGAAGTGTTGAGGTTATCCTTGCTTCAAATCAGTTACTGTTTGCTTTAGAGCTTCTTAAACATTGTGCTTTGTCCTGTACAGCCACCCACAGTTATCTGGTACCCTTCAAGCGCTTGATTGCGGAGAGTTGGGCAGGTTCATTGAGAAACTGGAGGTTGCTTGGGTTTGAGTTGATCATCCCCAATCTTCTGCTGACGACCAGAGTTATTAGCTTGTGGGCGTTGTTTACATACAACAGCTTTTGTTCTTTGAACTCTAAGAAGACTTTAACTTCTTTTGTCCAAGTTTTTCCCTGCATAATCTTGTCTCAGATAGTGCTGTTCCGTTGCTACCAAACTATTATCATCCTTATCCTCTACTCCTTGGTTCCTCATTTACCAGGTTCTGGACCTTGATCTCGGTTACATTTAAATATTTTTGTAACACTCAGGAGGGAAGCCTAAAACAGAACCTTTCCCCTCCGCAGAACTGCCACAACCTAGCACCGTTTGGAGTCTTACAACAATGGGCCAAATACCTCTCCAAGTTCCAATTTACAATCACGTACCGTCCTGGGAAACAAGGGGTAGTCCCTGATGCTTTATCATGTTGGGACAACGTTTACCCAGGGGGGGGGAGCACCTTTGCCAAAAAAAACCCTGAAAACATTAGGACACTCTTCTCAACCCAATCTGCCCAACTCAGTTCGATCATCGCTCACTTACAAGACTTGGCTTCCAAACTCCGACAAGCTCAACGCGACGATCCCAAGTGCATCAAAATTTGCAAAAGTGCGAACTTATTAGATAGTAGTTACAGTATTGATAATAATGACTTCTTAGTCTATGATAATCGTATAGTAGTACCGGATAATTCTTGCATTAAGTTAGATATCTTTGAGTCACGGCACGATTCTCCGCTTGCTGGTCATCATGGGCAGGATAAAACCTACCAATTGATTTCACAAGACTTCTAATGGCCTGGTATGACCAAAGAAGTGAAAGACTATGCTAGCGCGTGCTATGATTGCAATTGTAACAAGTCCTCAAAACACCAGAAGTATGGGCTGCTCCAGCCACTTCCAATTCTGCCTCATCCTTGGCACTCGCTTTCTATGGATTTCATCTCTCAATTACCTTCTTCTAGTGGATATGATGCTATTCTAGTAGTAGTAGATTGCTTCTCAAAGATGGCTTTATTTCTGCGCAGTAATGTGACGGGGCTTTATTTCTGCGCAGTAATGTGACGGCCTCTTCAGAAGACTTAGCTAACTTTTTCATAGAATATGTATTTTCAAAACATGGTCTCCCTGATAATATAGTTAGTGATTGGGGATCTCTGTTTGTCTCAAGCTTCTGGGCCTCGCTATGCCAACATTTGAAGATCACTTGCAATTTATCAACGGCTTACCACCCGGAAACGGATGGGAAAACCAAGCAAGTTAATCAGATTCTTGAACAATATCTTTGAATGTATGTCACCTATCAACAAGACGACTGGTTGCAATGGCTCCCACTAGCCAAATTTGCCTACAACAACTCCACTCATTCCTCCACCAAACAGTTTCCCTTCCAAAATCTTTATGGTAGAAACCCAACTTTCTCTTCCCTTCACGTAGCACCTTCTCAACCTGCTACCAATTACCTTGAAAAAATTCAATCCCTTCAATTGCAGCTTCAAACCAACCTCAAAGAAGCAAACCAGCGCTATAAGGAGCAAGCAGACCAATCTCACACTATGGCTCCAACCTTTGCAGTAGGAGATCAAGTGTGGCTTGATGCTTGCAACATTTGCAGCACTCGCCCAACTCGCAAACTCTCCAAAAGAAAGCTTGGCCCCTTTAAAGTAGAATCATTCATCTCCCCTAACGCCTTTAAACTTACCTTACCTGCAAAATGGAAAGGTATCCACCTGGTCTTTCATGTGTCTCTCCTAGAGCCAGCTCAAGTCCTATACCCCGTAAAGACTCATCCCCCTCCCGAACCAGTCACTGTCCTCAATCATCAAGAGTGGGAAGTAAGCCGTATTCTGGATTCCAGGTTATGCAAAGGAAAACTTCAATACCTTGTCAAATGGTCTGGCTTCCAGTCCGACAAAGATCACACCTTGTGGGAACCAGCCCATCACCTTTGCAATTCACCCAATCTGATTCCAGATTTCCATGCAAGCTACCCTTGCAAACCTCAACAATCATGATTCCATCCCATCCAATCCCATTTCACTCCACATTTCATCCCATCCAATCCCATTCCATTCCACATTTCATCCCATCCAATCCCATTTCATTCCACATTCCATCTCATCCAACCCTATTCCATTCCACATCATCATTCCATCAGTCAATTCCTTCATCTCACCGTGTTATTCCTTCCTCTCATCCCCCTCTCATTCCTACCAAATAAAATTCCATTCCTTATTCAAAAAAAAAAAGAAGAGAAAATTTATTTATAATAATAAAATAATAAACAAAAAAAAATATATATATTTATAATAATAAATTACAAAGTTTCTTTTAATTCCTTTTCTGCATCCTCCCAATTTGCAGTCAATTCGGCAACCATGGACCAAAAGGTATAAAGATCTTCATCATTAATCAGTGCGGACATCCTTTGGAGAACCAGCACCTCTGTTACGATATGCCTCTTGAAGATTTCCTTGCACATCGCAATTCGAGCTCGCTTTGGCCGAGCATTCCATCAACCTTCCTCCAAGAGCTCTTTGTACGCTCTCTTCCTTTGGCCTCCCAACAAAACTTCTCCAATGTTGCCCATCAGCCACCTGGCATCAGTTTTGACCGGTCCTACGACTCGCAACGGATCCGCTTTTCCTGAGCCCTCCATCCCTTCCGTTCCATCTACTCCATCCCTTCCATCTCTATTTCCTTCTCCCAATTCTTCCGTTACAAACTCCTCTTCTTGCTCCGTTCCTTCTCTCCCTCCATTTCCGTCTTCTCCATCTCCCAATCCTCTTTCCACTTTTTTCCTTTCTTCCTCCCTCCCTTCCTTGGTTATAACCCCAACCGGTTCCGCACCGGGAACTTCATCTCGCACCTCGGCATTCATCTGGGGACCCCAATAAGGTGGTGGTGGCAGTGGTGTGTTTGTGGTGTACCTTTGGAAACGGGGCAACACTAGCAAAACGAGTAAAATTTAGTTACTATGTTTATTATAATTAGTCAGTCCCAATTAGTACTCACCAGGAACTCGAGTACCCAAGTATTTGATCTCTGGCAACGGTGGTATTTTGTAGTTAACCCTTGGAGCGGACCTACGACTCCGCATCTCTCTTGATGACTCTGCGGGACCATCAACAGTCGACTCAATACTTATAGGGAAATTATATGCAACCTTGCGGAGGCAACATTGCTCGCACTTGCCTCAAAGGCCTCGGATGGCAGTACTAGGGACACATCGCTTGTTTTTACAAATACAGTTTTTGCAACGGTGGGAAGACAATGACAAAATTTTATATAATTTATAAATCTAACAAGTAATGAATTAAATAATGCGTAAAGGGTATACAGTATTTATTAACAACTTGAAATCAATGGGAAAATTTATCTGAACGCTTGCAGGAGCTCGCGTCTTTATACCCGGGCAACTGTCACGCCTTGCACTTAGGAATTATTGTCTTCATCACTTCAACATGTCCTCTTCTCAGTACCATCTACCTCAGTCTAAAAGCATGACACAAATAAAGCACAACATCAATGGTGCGATCCGCTACTTCCTCTGGCTCGCATTGACCTTCCAATCTTGGCAACCAACTCAGTATATACTTGCAAACTTTGTGGTTAACTCCATACCGGTTGGCCATCCATTATGAGATCCAATCTCCTTCCCTGGCCAATCAACAGCCTTGGACTTCCATCTTTGGTCACGCACTGTTTGTTAGTTTGCATCTACGTCTAACTAAGCCATCATTACTGTACAGTTAGCAATTGGACTAGCCCTTACCCTGCATAAACTATTACTTCTCATTTGCATTACCTTCAACGTCACTCGCTCCTGTCCCAATTCATCATACATTTGTACGCTCAGATTTTATTGTCTTGCACTTACGCCATGACCTCAGACATGATTGTACTACTGCTTTATTTCCTATCCTGTTCCTGTCATTCATTGCCTCACTGCCTTCAACTGTAGTTAGCTCATCACCAGGTTGTATCTAGTCACTTTGGATTACCTTATAAGGGCTACCCCCTTGCCTGATGATTGTCTCCTCAGTTATTTAATTTCATACGTTCTTGCATTTTGGTACAACCTAGTTATCACATTGGACTTAGGTTGAGTTTCCTTCCTTGGAACACATTCCATTCCTCTCACCGTTTGTCAAGTGGCATTACTAAGTTTGCACTTTGCAACTGAGTCTTGCTATTTGCACTTGCCCTCGCACTTGGCATTCCTTTGCGCTCACGATCATCTAAGAATTGCCCTATAGTACATGGGGTGGTTGTGTGACAAACACCCAAAGAGATAAAGGAAAAAATATAATGCAGAAAACAGTCAGAGGATATTAAACCTAAGTCATGCAGTACAGAAAAATTTTCTTGTTCTTCATAATGCTTTTCTCATACTGTGCAATATTTTGTTGCTTCTAGATCTCATATTTTTTGCACCTTCCTTTCTTCACCTAATTCTGTAGGTTTTTCATAAATCACTCATTTTTTCCCCTGTGTTCTGAAATCACAATTCATATAATTTGAGATCCTTTCATTTTCAAAAGATTTGGGTTATTCTTTATCATTAAAACAACATAATCCCATCTCCTCAGTATTATCTACCTCAGTCTATAAGAATTACACCAAAAGCATGTTACAATCAAATTCAATGTGCTTCTACCTTTGAATTTCAAGAGACATTCTATCTCAAGTTACTTAGTCAGAATTTACATTTTCTCTTGCACTTTGCAGTAGCATTCAAAAATAGTTACAATTCATATTGAAATTTGGGTTATGCTCTTGCACTTCCATCTCCAACTAGCTAAGTATCTCACACAAACCTAACTACTACTTCAGTCCATTTCCAGTCACCATGGAACAATATTTTTCACCTTGAATATTCCACCACAAAAATACTTGCTGGAAATTGATCACACCCTCTCATGCCCAGGACTCAGTCAACTTTGTTACCTTAATTAAATTCATAATCCAGTCTCTTGATTTTCATTGTATTTTCACATATTGTATCTGCACTCACATGCTGTCATTGACTGACTATAATTTGATGTTGTCATTTCATTTTCTGCATCCTTGATTTTCCTGGCAAAAGAGGAAATCATTGGTTGTTATCTAGTAATCCACACTGAAATTTAGATTAATTTAAAAGGAAAATAACTTGCCTTTCAACTTTTTTCTCAAATGGTTAATTTCATACATTCTTGCATCTTGCTGTCACTAAGTCTTTACATCAAGCTTTACCTCAGTTTTCTAATTGAAACCATTCCCATTGCACCCTGAAATTAACTTCAGCCTCTAGTTTTAAATTCAAAGGATAGCCTGAATAATTTTGGTATTTCTTGTAGGGCTGTTCATTTTCATTTGAACAATTTATGCCTAAATCCTTTCCCCTTCTTAGTAAATTGGGTGGGTGGGTGAAAGTAAATTAACTAAATCAGCCTAATATTCTAAAGAGTTTCTCAATATCCTCCTAGATATTTTTCTTTATCAATTTCACATTTTTGCTTGATCCTGAATGCTTCTCTTTTACCTATCAATGATAATATTAATTGGGTATGGATAAAAAGAAGCTCCCAAGCAAAAAAAATAAAAATAGATCCAGTTCCTTCTTTTTTTTCTCCATCCGGTTGAACCCATCATTACCCTTTGGATCTTGGGAATCCCCCTGAAGCCTTTGCAGAGCCATTCAATAAATTCCTGGATTCCCCAGACTCATTAAATTCATCTCCAACACAAAAAATATCTGAACCTTGTAGAAAAGCTGGTGCCAATCCCAAATGCCAAAATTTCCTGCTCACCTCAATTAATTCTGTGAACCAAAATTGTTTGATTTCAGGAAGCAGAGGATTGAATTTTTTCACACCAGTAATGAAGCAGTTAAATCACTTTACAAGGGAGCATACTTTTAAAATTATATCTTATTTTCAATCTTGTGAAATTATTTTCTCCAACCACCCAAACCACTTTCAAACCAACCATAATAAATTCATGTATGCCCCTTCCTTCTTAGGATGAAAATTGGCACAATGGTTCAAAACTTATCTCAAATTACTTGAAAATCAAATTGAAAGCTGCATTCTCAATAATTGGGAAAGTTACAAGCAGAAACTCTTCACCCTCTTTGGAAATCCCAAAAAAGTGCAAAATTCTGAGTAAAAATTAAATAATTTAGTAATGAAGGATAATAGTAGGTCTTCTGTTCATATTTCAAATTGCAGAAACTTGCAGTCTTGAATGAAATTTAACAAGGCCACATTATTATTTCATTTGCAAAAAGGGTTTCCAGAATGCTTTACCAAGAATCTTGCTGTTGTAGGAAACAAGATAACAATGCTTCAGAAAATTATCAACCAATTGATAAAGCTTGAAAATGGCTTCCAAAAAAAGAATTTTCTCCAAAAAAAAAAATGATGGAACATTGAGGCATATCAGAGTTAAAATTTTGAAAAATTTAAATAGCTTATTTCAGGAAAATATCAATTTTCCAAAAAATATTTTTTGTCAAAATGAACATTGAATCAATGGTTCCAAATGAAAAAAATAAAATTTTGGAAAAAAAATGGATAAGCCTGAAATCAGTCATTTAATTCTTTTTGAAAATTTTAACTCTGATATGCCCTATTGGTTTCAAACTCAAAATCCCACAAATCTTCAAGGAAACACTCAAAGAATCCAAAGCAGTCCAAACCAACTCCAAATTTAAAATCCAGCTCCAAAAGGTTAAAAGCCCCCAAAACACCAATATTCCTGGAAAAAGCAACCAGTTTGCTCAGGAATGAGGAATTGGAAAGGAGTGAAAAGGAGGGATTGTGTATCTATTTCAAAGGAAAATATGATGTGAATAGCTTTTTTAAACAGATAGAATTGTTTTAGAGAAAAACCAACCTAAAGCCATAAGACTCAATTTTATCTTATAAATATAATCCCAATCCTAAAAATAACCTATATTCACTCAGCCAAAATACCACTCTATCTTTAATGGTTTTGAAGACACAGTCCAAATCAACTAGGGTCAGCTCATATCCCACCCTGGCATCAAAACCCAGTGAAAGACACTTGGAAATTCCTTTGAAAACCTTCACACATAGCAGTAACATCTTGCCTCAACACCTGGACCAAACATACAACCAACCACTTGGCCAGAGGCTGTGCAACCAATATACAGAAGTAATATATTCAAGATACTGGGTACTAAATTTGGTACCAAACAAGCAACCACTTCCCAGACCAGGGGTAGTGCAAAAATTAAACCACCAAATCACCTCATCTGTATACAAAGCACTATATGCAACACACTACATGCAGCAAAAAACAAACAAACAGCCACCAGACAAGGGGAAGTGAAACAGATACACCACCAAAATTACCACACCTGTATAAACAACAGATATGAAATAAGGCTCATTTAGTACCAAACAAACAACCATTAAAAACTTAACTCAGAATTACACAGCAATATATTCATGAAGGAAGCACACTTAGTTCCAAAAAAAACCATTAAAAAACCATATTATCAGAACCACACAACACTATATGCAAGGGTGTGGATGCATGTCAATTATGTTCTACCTTTTTTACCAACCATAAAAAAATCTCATAAAACTGTACTGTTTTTTACCAACCAGCAGAAGTTCCTCATGTAATTGTACCTCCCTGTAAATAAATTGTACAGAGAGAGCTTTGGGGCAGACTTAAGCACCCCTGGGGTAGGATTTGTCTATTTAAGGAGGGCCAATCTTCCCTATCCTGGTTGTACCACCATCGTGATCCATCACTCCCATGCCTCCAAGACCCATCAACATCCCATACATCTGTGGGAATACCCAGATAAAAAATCATCAGTGAACCAATAGGTAAAAAATAAATAAATAAATAGAAAACAAGTTTAAAACCTCATAAACAACCATTTGAACCAACTCCCCCAGGTTCTTGAATAAGGGTCCTTCTGAGACCTAAAATATTCAGAAAATCTTCAATAATCCTATCAATCACAGTTAATAATTAATCTAGGTCTGATTGGAGAACTGTTTTAATTTTCAAAGAAACCAGTGATCAATTTTTTTAAAAAAATGTGCAGACTTTCTATAGTTTTAGAAGGGCAGAAAATTCAAAAAAACCTTATTTAATACTAATCTAAAGGATTAAAATTAATACTAAATTCCTGTTCAAGGACTGCTAGCAAGTTATTTGCTTAATTAATACCAAATCTCAAAGGAGTCTCTACAGCGTGTGAATTGTCTAAAATCTCAAAAAAATAGCTTTTTGTTACCTTTATAATCACAAATAGAACTACACATTATCTAAATATCTGCAAGTCAATCTCCAAACCTGTGAGACCAGCCATACTCCTAGTTCAAGATTTTTCATCTTCCATTCCAACAACATTCCTTGCAGTTTACTTATTTATTTGGTTTCTAATATCTCTTTCATAAGTCTAGAATTTTTTCTTTCCAAAAATCTTATGTGTAGATAAAAAAGTTTCCAATATATTTAATAATTAATGAATCTGAGCTGTCTCTTGGGTCAACCATAAGGCAAAATTTAATTTTGTGCTGTCAAATCTACCCAGCTTTGAATGTTATTTATTTTTCATGGAAATCCCTGGGATGGATCACCATTTTTGGTGAAAATTTCATAGTAAATTGGAACCCTGTTGTGAGTTTGAAAGAAGGAGTAATTAAACTTTGAAAATTGCATCCCCAAAATGTTATTTCTTCCATAAACAAGTAACTAAACAGCCTAACTGACACCATCATTGAGTTGGATCACTCTGTTCTTCCAGGATATTTGGAAAATCCTGACTTCCATTCCCTAATTCATTCTTCAGATCTCATAGTTATTGCTTACCTAATTACCTATTTCTGTATTATTTGAAGAGAAGAAGGCACCTAATCAAATTTTTATTTTGAGATCCCTGATTCTCTTGAATAATTCTAGTACCTTTAATCTGGTTCTCAAAGATGATGAAAAGGTTGGAGATTTAGAAATCATTCAAGAGTTTTTTCTTCCAATTTATCATGACTATGCTGACATATTCTCAGATTTTAAAGCCAATAAAAGTCCTCCATCACATCCCTATGATAATAAAATTGAACTTACTGGTCCACCTTTGGCTCCAGGTTCCATTAAATCTTTTTCAAATCAGGAATTTACCTTGCTTGAAGAATAAATTGTGGGAAATGTATCAAAAGGATTCATTTGAATAATCAAGTCAAACAATGGCTTTAAAGTGCTTTTTTTTGCAAAGAAGGAGGATAGCCTTTTTCTCTGTGTTTATTATAGGATAAAAAATCAGGTAAACCAGAAGAATACCTATCCAGTACCATCTATGTTGCATCCCCTCACTCTCTTCCATGGAGCTACTCATTTCTCAAATTTAGAACTTTGAGTTGCCTATAATTTTATTTCTATAGCTGAAGTTCATGAGTAGTTGACTGCTATGCAGACCAATTTTCTCAGCTGTGGGTATGATTTCATTTCCTTTGTGCTTTTTAATTATCCTTCCACTTTTCAACATTTTTTCAATATCATTTTTTCAGATCTTGTAGCAAAGTACCTTGTGGTGTATCTTGATGATATACTAGTTTAATCAAAGAATCTTGAAGATAACATTAAGCATGTATTAAAATTTTAGGAATTACTTTGGCAAGTCAATCTTTTTGCTCAAATTTTGATGTGCAAGTTTCATACAAGCACCCTCCAATTTCTTGTTGTAGTACTTTTGAAAGAAGGTATCTCTATGGATCCATCCAAATTACAAGGCATTCTGGACTTTCCGGGAAGATCTTAGGTCCAAAATTTACAAATTTTCCTTAGTTTTTGTAATTTTTATTTGAATTTCATCTGTGACTACTCCAACAAAATTTTCAATTTAACCAGTTTACTTCAGAAAAATTTCTAAAAAGCAAGCTGCTTTGGAGTTTGAAGCTCTTAAAAAATCCTTTACCATGGCACCTTTTTTTTCCTCATTTTAACAAGCTAGCTTTCACTATTTTTGAAACAGATTCAAGCAACTATTCTATTTATGGTGTCATTTGTCAATTCTCTATTTCTTCAAATATTTTTCATCCTGTGGATTTCAAATCTGGGAAGTTTCAGTCAGCCAAACTTCACTAAAAAAATTCATTATAAGGATCTTCTTGAAATCATTTAATTCATGAAGAAATTGTGTTGATGCCTTTTAATTCTAAGAGAAAATTTCAATTTTTCAACTGATAATGACTCTTGATGATTTCATGAGCACAAAATCTCTTAAACACAGAAAAGAATGATGGGTGGACTACCTCTCCAAGTTCAAACTAAAAATATTTTATCTCCCTAGGAAACATGCAGTGGTCCCTGATGCTTTATAACATTGGGACAAAATTTATCACAGGGGGGGGCAACTTACCTTTGAGAAAAATCTTACAAACTTTCCAAGGTCCAGTCAATCAACCCTTTCTCAATCAAAATTTGAAATAAAGTCACATTGGATTCAGACAACTAAATCAACACAAATGGTGAATTTTTATAAAGACCATATAGTAGTACCCAATAATCCAAGTATTGATTTATGAATATTTTAATCCTGCAATTACTTTCTGCTTTCTGCTCATTATGTTAAGGATAAAACCTACTGTGTGATTACACATGACTTCTATTGGCCTGGTATGAGCAGTGAAGTAAAAGAATATTTTAAAACATGTTATGAATGTAATTTTAACAAGTCCTCAAATTACCAGAAGTATGGGCTTCTCCAGCCACTTCCAAACCTGCCAATTCCTTGGAATTCTCTTTCAATTGATTTAATTTATCAATTAATCTTTTCAAAGTGAAATTATTCTATCCTAGTGATAGTAGGTTTGTTATGAAAGATTACTCTTTTTTTATTTGCAGTAAATTAACTGCCTCTTTGAAATACCTGGCTAACATTTTCATAAAACATGTCTTTTTGAATCATGGTATCCCTTATAAAATTGTAAGTGATTGTGGAAACTTGTTTTTATCTAGCTCCTGGACCTCTTCATGTCAATACTTGAGGATAAATGGCAGCTTAGCAATGGCCTACCATCCCAAGTCAGACAGTCAGACAAAGCAAGTCAATTAGATCCTCAAACATAATCTTCAAATTTATTTCTGATACCAACAAGAAAACTGGTAAAAGTGCCTTCCATTTGCCAAATTTTCCTACAAAAAATCCACTTGTTCCTCCACCACACAGTTTCCCTTCCAAACTCTTCATGGGAGAAACCCAAATTTTGATTTTATTCATGTAGCACATTCTCAACAAGCTACCAACTACCTAACCCTCATTGAATCTCTTCAATTTAAACTTTGAACACACATTGAAGCCAAAAAAAAATTCTATAAGGAGAAAGCCAAAAAAAATCAAACTTTGGCACCAACCTTTGCAGAAGCAGATTCAGTATGGCTTGAGGCTGGCAATATTTTCACAACTTGGCCTAATTGCAAACTCTCCAAAAATGAACCTGGACCTTTCAAGATTTAATCAGTTATATCTCATAACTCTTTTAAATCATATTTACCTCCAAAGTTGAAAGCTATTCACCTGGTCTTTCATTTTTCTCTCCTAGATCCAGCTCAAGTCCTATACCCAGGCAAGACTCATACACCTCCAGAGCCCCAAAACATTCAAGATAAATTAGAGTGGGAAGTAAGCCATGTCCTTCATTAAATTTTATGCAAAGAAAAGTTACAATCATTTTTTGAGTGAACTGGTTACCAGCCCAACAAGAAGTGCACTTCATGGGAACCAGCATACCATCTTCAAAACTCCCCTGAGGTCAGCCCCAATCCAAATATAGTTGTCCAAATTTCTGCACAACTCAAATGTATAGTTAGCATAGTGGCTAAGTACTGGACTGACCCTGGCATAATCTGACACCATGGTCACAGGTTCACCCCACCATAGAGCCCAGCATAAATAATAATAGTTTTTTATAGTCATATATAACAAATTTTGATAATATTTTATAATATTGGTAATGTATATTATAAAGAGGGAGAGCCAAAATAAATTGAAAATAAGTTATGAGAACCCAGATTCATCCAAAAAAAATATAATATAGATGCACAGGATAGCCTATTTATTTGGGAATAATTATTTTATAATCCAAATCCCATATTATAGATAAATTGTATAAAAATTTATCTTAATCTTATTTTATATTTATTAAAACTGTATTGAATCAAAACTGTATTGAAAATCCTTCCATAAAGAGAAAATTGTACTTAACTGTATAGAATAAAACTTTTAGGATGATTTTCAAGAGGCATACACGCTTTATGTGTATAATCAATGCCAAGAGATATGGTTTTGGTGAATAAAAGCCTGCAAGGGTATGTTTATAAGGTGTTGTGTATTGGTTTATGATTTTTTTGATTCCCCTTCAACATAAATTTTATTGATATTTAATTCAAAAGATTGATCAAATAATATTTTTGGGTGTAAATTAAAACCTTACATTGAATATTCCCCCCCATGAGTATTAGCCCCTTATTTATTATTGGGGATGATTCAATGAAATTTGAGCCCTTGAGAAAAAAACCAGGGATATCCTTGTACTCCCCTGATTATCTATTGAGTCCCCAAAGGGTTCTTGCTAAAATGAATTCATGTAAATTCAAACTTTTGATTGAATATCCATCCCAATGAGTAAATAGTTCCTTATTTCTCCTTGGGGATCATTCAATGGGGTTTCAGCCCTTGAGGACAAAACTAGGGAGATTCCAGAACTCCTATGATGATCTCTTGAGTGCTCTGAGGGTTCCTGGTAACCAAAAATAGGAGGTTCTTTAAACTATAGCTTCTTATTATTATTATTGATCCTAGTACATAGCAAGAGTTAAACAGCCCACCTACCTTAATCTCAAGAAGAATATTTACTGGGTCCTTAAACTTCAGTATGAATATCATCCAACAATCAACTCATCAAATCCAATTTTATGTGGGAATTCCTTTGGAGTTTAAACATTTATTGTTGCTATAAAGGGTGTGAGTTTACTGTTATAAACAAATCTCCTTTGAGAATTATTCAGTTAATGCCAGGCCCCTTATCCCTTTAAATAGACCCAATTTTTGGATTCATTATTCATAATAACATGGTCTTATTTGAATGTATTTTATAGTAGCAGTATTACTGTTATAATTATTAAAATAATTATTTTATTATTGTTTTTTGTCTTAATTTTGCAGGTTTAACCCTGGACCAATCATAGCAATAGAGTTGAAATTTCTGAAAACAGACTTGGTCCAAGACTTCAATAAAAAATATCCTTGAAAACCTTTAATCCCATCAAATCCCACCTAAAACCATTTCCATTATCTCTACCTCTCAATTTCCATTTTTTGTTGTCATTTCATTTCTCATTTTCATCCTATAAATTTTTATTTATATTTCAAAATAATTCTAAAATATATTAAAAAAATATATAAATATATGAAGAATAATGAAATAAGTAAACAATGCATATATTTCTTTTATTTTTCTTTCAAATTCCTTGCAAATTTCACTCAATTTCTTTATAATTTTACAAAGAACCACAATTTCTTCTTCCTCTATTAGCCTTAAAATCCTTTTCATAAACCTTGATTTTCTTACAAAACCACCTTTGAACATAGCCTTTTACTTTGAATAACAAGCTTGCTTTGACTTCACTTCCCAACCTACCTCTTCCATTTCCACCATCTGCAACCACTTCCTTCAATCTTGGTTTGAAAATACCTTGTCAACTTTGGCAGTCAAAAATCTAGCATTGGTCTCAAATGGTGCAACAACCTTGGATTTTTTTTTTGTTTTCATTCCCTTTGGCCTTCCAATCCAATCCCCTCCCATCCAATTTATTCAAATCCTGTATCTACCGCTCCTATTCCTTTTCTATCCTCTCCTCCATCCATTCTGTTACTTTCCCCTTCATTCCTTCATGCACTGCTGCCTTCTGCCTTGGTTATCTGATCCAATTCCGCCCTTAAAAATTCTGAAACCTCAATTGGCACCTCTTATGCAATTCAATTGATCATTGGTTTGCTAACTGAACCAATGTAAGAAGGTAGTGGTCAAGGCATTGCCATAAAATACCTTTGGAATATTGGCAGTAACAGAATATTATTCTATCTGTTGCTTTTTTTATTACCTTTATATCTACTATCTTCACCTACTGGTGGTACACTCTCCAAATAAATGAATCCCAGGAGCAGGCATCAGTTTATAATTAATTTTCATAATTGTGCAAAGAACTTGAATGCCACTTGATGATGATTTGGTTACAACCAAGTCTCTTCTTAATGGCTACAATGGGTGAAGGTGGCATGCTAATTTGCAAAGTTGGCACTTTGAACTCTAAGTGGTTACCATAAACCACAGAGCTTTGGACACATCAATTTTTCCTCCAGATACATTTATCACATTGACAACTAGTATGAAAAATTTGTTAATAGTTATAATTAATTAACTATGGTTATAGAGTAAAGCTGTAGTAGTAGAGTAGCAATTTGATACAGTAAATTGATGAGAAAATTTACCAGAGGCTTGCAGGAGCTTTCAGGTTTTATAAATTGGAAACTATCATGCTCCAAACCTTTGGGTTAATGTTTATCATCACAATGAAATACTCCCCTCTCCCTGGTATTATCTACCTAAGTCTATAAGCATGAAACCAAAATAATGTTACAACCAAATGCAATGAAATTCTAAGTTTGAATTTCAAGAGACCTTTTATCTCTGTTCACTCAGTCAGCATTTTCAGCTTCTCTTGCACTTTGCAGTAGCATTTGAAACTATTTCTGATTCATCTTTCAATTTGGGTTATACTCTTGCACTTTGATCTCTGGATAATTAAGTATCTTTCCCAAACCTAACTACCACTCCAGTCCATTTCTGTTCACCATTGAACAATATTTTGCACCTCAAATAGTCCACAACCCAACTACTTGCTTAAAATTCATCACAGCCTCTCATTCCCAGGAGTCAGTCTGCTTCAGTCTGGTTTGTTAAATTCATCAAATTAATTCTCCAGTTTCCAGAATTTCATTGTAGTTGCACTGAAATGCTTTCATTGTAGTTGCACTGAAATGCTTTCATTGCCTGCCTATAATTTGAGTTCATCATTTTATTTAGTCTTGCATTTCTGTAAATTTTCTGCATCCTTGACTTTTATAGCAAGAGAGGACATCAACAGGTAGTATCTAGTACCCAAACTGTAACTTAGATTACCTTACAAGGCAAAGACCTTGCCTTTCAGCTTTTTCCTCAATTATTTAGTTTCATACATTCTTTCACAGCCATACACACTTTTGGAACAAGTTCCCTTAAACCTGGGGGTACTGTCAAGTGGTATGTGACACCATCAATCCTGAAAACGGACTGGCCATTCAGCCAGTCTCATAGCCTTTTGTTCAAGTCATTCCCTCCTGATTTTTTTCAGGATGTGGGAGTGTGACACCCCCCCCCTTACAGATTTTTGGGAAAATTCAATCTGATTGAAAAGATTCATGCATCAATCTATTTAATTAAATCCATTTTCTTCCTTCCTTTGGTGGTAATACATATCCCAAGGCATGAATTCATTTTTTTTCAATAAATTCATGCCATTTCCCCCCCTCTCTTGTCTGAGTTAAAAATGTGTAAATTCATTAATCTTGAAGGTATGAATAAATTTATTGTGGTGCATGATTGAAATCCAAGATGGAACAAATGACTGAGCTATCAGCCAAAAGTGTCAAACTCCCATTGAGAGCATCAGGCCCTTTGATTCTTTTTTTTTTCTGGAAAAAAAACCTGATGGTCTATTTTTTTTTAATTGGAAGGACTGGCTGGGGTTTTTCTCAGGTCAAGACTCATGGATTCCAAGATGATCATCCAAGGGAGCAGTGGACACAGCTTCCACTGAATCTTCACTTCACCAACTGGATTCAATCACACCAAACCTATCTTGTATGGCCCATCTATAGGATGATACAGAGTTTGAAAGGTCTTTCCTATATTTTAATGGTTTTCCTGATTCCCAGAGGCAAAGGGATGCACCACACTAAAAGCATAAAATATGGGATATCATGATCCAGAATTCCCAGAAGGTGATTCATTTGTTCTTTGGGAGGGAGGAATGAAGTGGGCAAGAAGAATAAGAATTTAGAAGAGATTCCAACTCTGGTTCTGGAACTTTCCCCCTCCCTGTTTTTTTTTTTTTTTTTTTTTTTTTTTTTTTTTTTTTTGTTCATTTTCAATATGTTCATCCTTCATGAAAATTTGGTTTAGACACAATAAAAGTATCAAAAGTGACATCTACTCATTGCGCACTTTTACTCTTCCTTGCCTGCATTCACCTTCAACATCTGTAATTTTCATGAAAGATTGAGATTGGGTTGCAATCAATCAAAAATAAGAAAGAAACATGGACATCAAACCAGAAACGAAGTCAGGGTGAAAAGCACGTTTTTGTCTTAGGGATCTGAAAGCTGATCCTATCATCAAATTAATTACTTTTTCATTTTAGCCCGGGGGCATCTTTGTGCTCATAGCATAGATAAACATATTGCTCACAGTATTGGCTTCATTTAACCCCCCTTTGATCATTCAAGTTGCACAATACTCAACTTGGTAACGAGTTCACCATGATGATGATAGAACGATGGTTGACAACAAGTGTCAACAAGGTACATAAATTCATAGCATGCGCTTTTCACCATACTTCCTCACGTTCCTAAATCACCAAGACATCCATCATGGACGTAGTATTGAACCGTAGTTTCTTTTTTTTTTCCGCGTTTTTTTTTTTTTTTAAAAAAAAATAAGAATAAGAATAAAAAATTAAAACCTTCTTAGGTCATGCACGGTACACACCATGATCTGAATACTAGGTCAGGTACACTGAACTTCAAAAAGGAGGATCTAGGCATCAGATCCGCGGGACAATCGTTTGAGAAATATGTGCACATCACATCATAGATGGATTAGGATGACCAAGGATCTATATTTTTAGCCATAGCCCCTAGGTGTTCCGGTCTCATCAAACCACATCAGGGTACAAGCCTTCAACCATTTATGGTCGTAACTACCTGTACTGGGTTCTAGGACGTCCCGGTCGGCCTGTAGATCGAGGAAGGGTGGGATGGTGGACGATGAACGAGGTGCAGCTTGGAGGGCGGTCTTGATGGAGACGTCTGAGATCACCCGACGGACGATCAACGAGGTTCGAAGATCGGACCAGATCCGGAGATGATCACCGAAGATATCTTGGGATTCTCGATCGAACGATGGAGGATGAGTGACCGATTGAGGGTGGTTGGAGGGTGAGGTATGCTTTGAATGAGAGCTGGAGCTATTTTGGGGTAGGGGATGATACAAGGTTGATCGTGAGGAGAAAGAGAGAGAGAGAGAGAGAGAGAGAGAGAGAGAGAGAGAGAGAGAGAGAGAGAGAGAGAGAGAGAGAGAGAGAGAGAGAGACAAGTTGGGGGTTGATCAAACGGATAGTGGCTGACCAAGCGATGGCCGTGATGTCGCCCAGCCTGTGTTTTTCACAGATGATCGTGATGACGGTCCAGAATAAGGCCAACCTATAAGGGTTCCATACGATTGGGGTGGATGGTAGACGATCGGAGGATTGAATGGAATCGGATGGTGATAGCTTGGGGTCTATCCAAGTGGGTAAGCTGATGAGATGGCCGAATCTAGCGTAGAAATCGTTGGAGGAGATGTGATCCTTCCAAACGGGGATCAACCAGAACCCACGCCTATGGGAGTCGAGGGGTGAGATGGAGAGTGATTTGAGATCGTAGGGTGAGATGAATGGATTGAGTTGGATGGGATGATGATCGATCGGCAGAGGGTGGAAGGTCTTCCATCGTTTGAGGTTCTTGAGACGATGATCGTTGGAGGATGATCGATGGCCTGGTTGATGATGGAGATGGTCGAGTGAGATGGATGAGGTAGGAGAACGATGAGGCTGGAGGGCAAAAGGGAGAATGAAGTTAGAGTGGATCTCATCGAATCAATAGTTACGAATATAGTGGAGAGCAAGTGAGGAGTTCAGTCTGAGAAGTAGGACTACTACTAACGAGGACTACTCAAGACTACCAAGTACTACTACTATCACTAGGACTACTGCTTACTACTACTACTACTACTTATGTACTGTAGAGTACAGTACTAGGTCTACTAGGACTACTAGGACTGCTACTTACTACTAGGACTACTACTACTGGAGTAATACTACTAGGACTACTATGTATGTACTCAAACTATCCTCAGTCTCAGTTCACTGACCGGTGGAATACAGTACTCGATCGCATCCTCACCCAGTCGTACGCCCAGTCGGCGGACTGGTGGACGACCATCTCCATCGACAGCAGTTGCACCAGTGGTCGTTGGAGGAGTACTATTAATATCCTCACAATCCATCTTCCCATCAATCCTCATCACCACCACCTTCCTATCATCATCATCCAGTAGACTCCTCAATTGACTCGAGTAACCCCTCAAGCCCATCAGGTCTTCCCCTTCCTCTACTTCGATCGCCGTCCTGCTCGTTCGATCCTCATGGCTGCCTTCTCCGACCGAGCATCCCTCCAAGGCGGGATGACTCAAGATCCTCAGTTCTAGCGTCCTCGATCGATCCATCCGATACTGCGATCGATTCGAGTCTCTTGTAAAGTTGTGAGTGCCCTCGGGTTTGAATAGGTCCTCCGCTGGAGTACTTGATATGCAATAAAGCATACTGTTCTTCAATAGTCGATCGTCCTGACTTCAATTCACCATCCTGTGACCTGTCCCACTTCACTCACCACCTTCGGCTTTGGCTCCCAGAAATCAATCAGGCTCCAATCGACCCCTTGCCCGAGGACCGGATAGTGGGACCGGAAGACCCAACGGAGCGCTGTAAACTATCGATTGTCAGCGGCAGGATGACCGCACCACCCCCGGATATCCGCGACATCGCGCCTCGTGTTTTAGGTCTTTCGTGTGACATGGCTTTCCCCTACCTAGGGTTGGCGGCGCAACACTATTGACGCGCCAAAGGTGTCTCAAAGCCCCTCCTAACGCGCCGAATCGTTGTAGGTACATACATACTAGGGACCGGTAACTTGATCACTGTCATTTTTCTTCAAGTCAGGTTTGGTTTGACATAGAGCACTATGCCATGCGCAACCATGGTCGATAAATGCAACCAATGCTTACAATCTGGCCTGGGTCACCTAGGCAGACCTCTGACAAAGTCTGATGAGAGTCATGTAGTATTGGAGTACAGTGGGTAGACAAAAATGATGGGACTGACTGACCTAAAACAGTCAATTTATTTTCAGGCCTGTGTTCCAAGCTAAATATATTGTTCAAAAAAAGGCATGCACTTACATTTATTCATGGGTTTATATATTTCAGCATCTGTAATTTAATTGTTCAACAATTGAAATTTGAAAAAATAGCAAATTATATTTTTTTAAAAAAAAAATCTTATAAAGCACAAAACTCTCAAAAAACATGCCGGAGCAAAAAAAAAAAATAATGAAAAATTTTGTACCATCAATATTTTTCCTTCTTGATGAGGGTGTGAGTGAGGATCAAAGGGAATGATTTTGATGAAAGAAACATTGATGTTGAGGATTTCTAAAAATCATTCAAACTACTTTTGATCAATTTTGATTTTTCAGTGCCTTGGTAAGATGGGGATGATAATTTTGAGAGAGGTTAGTTGGAAGTCATGGAAACTGTCAAAAAATGTTCCTTCAAAGTCTTTATGCATCTGATTATCATATTGTTCAATTCTTCTGCTTGCTGTCAGCTTTGAGGTGCCTTGAGCTGCTTGGGGTTATATTGGTCCAAGGTTAAATTTGGGTTGGGCATTTTTAAATTTGGGTTGGGAATTTTTAAATTGCTCTGAAATCAATTCCAACCATCATGATTATACCATCCTTGGTTGGTTTGATCATCTTGATCTTCTCAAACAACCCATTGCACAAAGAAGAATATATATCAAAAAGAAATTCCATGAATCAGGATCAAAGATCAAGAATAAGATTCCAAAGAATTTACTTACTAGGTTGGTTTTTTGAATTAATCAAGTATTGAGATGTTGATAAGTATTGAGATGTTGATAAGTATTGAGATGTTGATAAGTATTGAGATGTTGATAAGTATTGAGATGTTGATAAGTATTGAGATGTTGATAAGTATTGAGATGTTGATAAGTATTGAGATGTCAATAAGTATTGAGATGTTGATATCAAAAATTTGAGACAGTGGCAATGTTCCAATTGGTCAACTGGAGTGGGCACCAGAAGATGGGATGGTCAACACCAGAAACAAGGCGCCTGGGGCTTCTTCTACATTGTTTGAAGTACCTGGGTGTGGTCACTTTGCCAAACAGTCCCATGACTTTTGTCTACCCACTGTACAATGGGTGAATTTGGTTGGAAAATATTCAAATCAAAGTAGACAGGGAGAACCTGGGAGAAAAAGAAGGAAAAGAAAAGTAAAGAAAAAACTGTTGGTGTCCTAGGAAAGAAATTTTAGCCCAATATTCACAAGGTTTGGGTTCTTGCTTTGTTTCAGGTTGAGGTGAGGACTGAAGGTCCAGAATTTAGAAGTCCTTCTGATTTACTTTAAGACGCATGACTTCTTTTGGGTGACTGGAAATTAAAAGGTGGGATAGACTGAAGTGGTGTGATCTGATTTTCAGTTATTTAAACACTACTCCTAGAGCTGTTCTTCAGTTGATTTATTTATTACAAAATTAATCAAATTCTCTACTTCTTCAATCACATTGCAGGTGTTCTGGATTGGGAAAGAATTTTGTTTTTTTAACTTGAAGTGATAACTATCAATTGAAGCATGATTAAAACATGGTCAGTGGATGATGGCAGAGAGTGGAAAGTGCAGGAGAACAGGGTTTCTGGTTGAATTTGAAAAACTGGTTGGCTTTCTTTTGATGATTGATTGGAAGTTTAGGGGATCAGACTTCACCCAATTAGCTGGCCTTCAAAAATTTCACTTACTTGTCTGACACTTCATTTCCTTCAATTTTCATATGACCTGGGTACCATTTGAAACATTTGGATTTAATGACACCAGAAACACATGCTAGAAGAGTAATGAAAGGAAGAGAAAAAAAGAAATTTTGAAAAGATATTTTAAATTTATAATCATGAACACAAAGGAACAGAAGACAATAATTGGATATGATGGCAGAAATATCAGAAGTTCTTCCACTTGTAATTTGACCTTCTGGGTGTCAATTCCACAAGAATAGTGTTGAGATATATGATGGGTTAATGAATTGGTGAGTAGAATCCTTGAGATACAAGTGGAAAGTTAGGCGGCCAGTGGTTTGTATTGATTGAGGTGAGTTGGTAGTTGAAGACTTGGGTACCTGAGTTGGTCAAGTTTTTAAGTTCTATGGACTAGTAAATCTATCAATGGTGGTATTTGGTAATTTGTGAAACTTTCAGGGAATGTTTGTGAAGTCCTGATGTGACAGAAAACAGTGGTTGGTGACATGATTTAGAATGCAGGACTAGAGATTAAGTGATTTCTTGACATGTGAATAAAAATAAAGAAGAGAAATATTATACATAATGAGAAAGACAAAAAAAGAAAGTGAAAGAAATAAAATTTAAAGAGATCAGAAACATTTTCAACATTTCTAGCCCCCCCTCCCTCAAATTGTGATCCACAGGGGATGAAATAACATAGCTCACAGGCCTGGAAACTGAGGATATTTTTGCAGTATTATTTAGAGAATTGGAAAAAATCTGAATTGATTTGATAAGTGAAATGTTAATTTCACCTTCCTTGAGGTCTTCTCAGGACAATTGAATCTTGAGATTGAGAAATCTAGTTTTTGAGTTTGACACCCCCAAAAAAAATTATCATCAAGACCCTTGCAGTTGATCAGGTAGTGGCTAGCATGTATGTTTTATTTCCATATTTCATTTCTGAGGTGTGCTGCCTGCTGGGCTTCCTGTTGGAAGCTTTTTACAGAATTTCACTCAAACTGTGTCAAAGAGTATGTAATTTTTCTTTGTTTGAAGCTGATACAGAAAAGTGAGGAGATTTTGAGAAATCAAATGAATATTTTTTTGGTCATTGGGTGGTTTAATTGTTTTCCCAGGTTGGACTCCTGTAAAATTTTATGTTTATGTCATATCCTGAGTGCTTTAAATTAAGAGTTTTTTGTTTGTGTTTAAAAGTTAACTTGAGACTTTTGGGACTTCTTTCAAAATATATTTACCTGGATTCTTGGAATACATTGAAATATTTTTTGACAGAAAGTCTCATGATTGGTCTTGCCAGGGTGGCAATGAAGTTGAGTCTGCCAATGGAGAACCTGTAGTTGGTTCCTAATTTAAAGGATTCTGCCAGTTATTTCTGTTAGAGTATCACTATATCCACATACTTTAGCTGTTTATTCTCATCATAAAGTCTCTTTATTTCCTTTCTTCTTCATCTCATCTTCATCTTTTTCATTGCATGTTTGTTCCTTCTTTATTTCTTTCTCTCTGTTTCTCATCTGTCACAAATCCCTTCTCAACTATCAGATAGCACGCGACATCATTTTCTCTATTCAATATTCAATATAATATAGCCATGTCACGTCTCATGTGAAACCTCAATGCTTAGTGTATACCTGAGGACAGAACCTGCGCCAAGTAGAAGGATCTCCTTTCCTCATCCTTCTACTTTCCGCCTCACTTCTGTTATCCCTCAGGTATGTATTGTCTCTCCTTTGTTTCTTATCTTTGTTATACTTTACTACATTTTCTCATGAAATCTTATCCTTCTACTTTCTGTCTCACTTCTGTTATCCCTCAGTTCAACAGGTTATGAGCCCAGAATTGAAAACCGATTAAAATCAAAATTCAAATCTCTTCAGAAGGATCCAACAGATTATCTCTGTTTTAAATTTTTTTCTTTATCATGGACAAAAATACAAACTCTCATCCAGTCCTCAAGACCCCATCTATTATACCATTAAATTCACCTGGATCTGAATCAAACTAACTTGATTGGGCAACGATTCTGAGCATACACTTCTGAGCTTCTGGTGTTGCGTATCTTCTCACAAACAATTCCTCTAAATAAAATGTAAATATATGATCAAGAGACAACCTTGCAGTCTGCTCAGTCATTTCCAGGTCAATCAGACCATCAAATTTTCAATTTATGAGAAAACAAAAAGAGAGCTCCATCAGAATGTGGAAAGCACTTCAAGAAGCCCATCAAGACAACTCTTCTGGAGGTCAAATGTACTGGCTCCATAAACTCCTTCTAACCAAACTGAAAAACAAAGAAATGACTACTCATCTCTCTGAGATAGTATCCTATGTCAAAAAAATATCTTTGCTCATCACCCCAGAAAGCCCTCTCACAGCTGACAATCTACAATTGACAGAAATACTTCTATCTCTTCCCAACAACTGGCTGGGATGTGTTTCTAGTATGATTAATGAAGAGTCAGTCCCTTCCTCAAAGTTAATAAACACCCTGAAACAGGAAAACTTGCAAAGGGAAACTCAAAACAAAGACAACTATACCATTAACTCCGCCAAAACTCTGACAAGTAAACACCAAACATCAAACCAACAAGATTGGGAGACACAGAACACCCCTAAAACATATTTCTCTACCAACTGCAAAATAGAAGGACACTCCTTCTCAATATTCCCAGAAGTTCTCAATGCTCTGGAATACTCTAAGAAACACAGAAAATATGAGAAGAATTCCCCATCTCATCCAAGGAAAGCAAAAGAAAATCTGGCCAAGGAAAAAGGAAAATCTGACAACAATGATGACAAAAATTTCTCTGATTCCAAGGTCATTATCCACGCATGATATTCCTCTTGTAACTTGACCAAATCCAATCCAATACACAGCTGTGATTTCAATCTGGACTCTGGATGCTCTTTATCAATGGCACCCTATGAATGGCAAGTGAATGACAAAAAAACCACCTCAACCTCCATCCAACTAGCCAATGGATCAACAATAAATTCAAACAAAGAAGGTTCCCTCTCTCTTCCATTCTGTCACATCAGGTCACTAGTAGTTCCCAATCTGCATGAACCCTTGCTTTCCGTTTCAAGCTTGTGTGACGCTGGATTTTTGGTCAACTTCTCCTCCAATACCTGAAAAATATTCAATAACTCAACCTCAAACATAAATTCCTTACCTCTCGCCAGTGGGTATAGAAAAGGAAATCTGTATTACCAGCCCCTAGAGAACGTAAGCTGCAAGGAATCAGTTCTCTCTGCCATATTGCAAACACCTGAAAATAGTCTTTTTGGCTATCATTGCAGATTGTCCCATCTGAACCTGAAATCACTACAGAAGCTGCTGAAGGCAAAGAACATTCAACCTCAAACCAACAACAAGACCAATGTTCAGCGCTGCCCAACTTGTATTGAATCAAAAATGACCCAAACACCTTTCCACTCCCGCCTGAGTTACAGATCAAAGAGAACTGGCAAGATTATTCACTCAGATCTTTGCAGCTTTGATACCACATCAAGAGAGGGATACAAGTACTTCATTAATTTCATTGAAAACTGCTCAAAAGCACTATTTGAATACCCATTACGTCAGAAATTGGAAACGTCCAAATCAACCAAATTGTTTTTCTCCTACTTCAAAAACCAAGTCCACCACTCCATCAAAGCACTCAGAACAGACAACGGGGGAGAATATTTAAGTGAAAAAATGACCTCTTTCCTGGCCCAGAAAGGTGTCCAACACAAGCCTGGACCCTTGCATTCTCCCCAACTTAATGGTGTTGCCAAACAATTGAACAGGACCATTCTCAACCTGATCCAATGTTCTCTCTCCGCCTCTCACCTTCCCCCATCTTTTTGGGCTGATGCCCTTTGTCATTATCTCTTTGCTTTCAATTCTTACCCCTGTAAAACCCCTCAAGGTTTTACCTCACCAAACTCAATTCTCAAAGTGGCCAACACTCCACTGTCCTACCTTCATCATTTTGGCTGCCTGACCTGGTATAAGATCCCTGAATCCAACAGGACCAAACTTTTTCCAAAAGGTCAAGCGGCTGCTCTACTCTCTTACCTCTCTCATGGAAGCAGTTTTTGACTTCTTGATCTCAGCAATAGAAAGGTCATAAAATCTAGGGACTGAATTTTTGACAACACTGTCTTCCTGTATGGTAAATCTCTCCAAGATGCAAGTATCAACTCATCTCCTATCCCTTTTTCCCTTCCTTGGCCTCATGTTTCCTCCCCCCCACCTTCTGCTTCTTTGCCTTCTCTTTTACCCTCTCCTGCTGTTCCTGTTCCATTGTGTATTCCGCCCTCCTCTGCTCAACCCCCTCCTTTGTACTCTCCTTCCATTCCAATTCTGCTTCCCATTCTTTCTTCCCCTCCTCCTGCCAACCAAAATCCTATCCCTTCCCCTTCCCCAAGTTTAGGACTCATCAAACCTTCCACCTCCTCCATTCCTCCCCTTGCCGCCAATCCCTCATTGCAACCATGCCCGACTAGTCCTAACTTTTCCAATGACTCCAAAATTCTCCCTCCAGTTTCTTTGTCCCCAATTACTCTTAGCCCTGTCTCATCCTCTTCCCCTCCTCCTTCTCTGCTTACTCTTACAATTGATCCTCTCCCCTCTCCGCCTTCTTCTCCAGCACCCCGCCGTTCAACAAGAGTAAGGCAACCACCCTCCCCTTTTGGTACGTATTGCCGTTCAGCTTCATTCAAAGACAACATTCTGGCGCCTAAGACATGGAAACAACTTCTCAAGTTGCCGCACCAACACCGTTGGATTGCCTCAGCTCATGAAGAACTATCCTCCCTTTGTGCCATGAAGACGTGGACACTTGTTCCGCCACCAAAAGGATGGAAGATCATCCGTTCCAAGTGGCTATTCAAAGTCAAATGTTGTCCTGACGGTTCAATTCTTAAACTCAAGGCTTGGATAGTTGCCATGGGCTTCACCCAAGTTTGCGGCCTCAATTTATTGGAAGTATTTGCTCCCACCTTGCAACTGGACACACTTTTTCTTCTGCTCAGCCTGCTAGGTACAAAAGGATGGGTTGGCCATCAACTCAACTTCAAGACAGCATTCCTGAATGGAAACCTGGACAAACCGGTTTTTACGTCCCAACCTCCAGGCTTTGAAGACCCTCTCCACTCCAACTGGGTCTGCAAGGTCTCCAGGGCTATCTATGGGCTTAAACAATCCCCACCCCAGTGGAAAATCAAGCTGAATACAGCGCTCATCTCATTGGGTCTCTTCCATTCCTCCTACAACCCATTGATTTACTTTAAAATATCCAACAGAAATGTGGTAGGTGATCTCACCACACATGTGGATGACCTGGCCATCGTTGGAACCCCCAATTTTGTCTCCTCTTTTGTCTCAGAAATTGGTTGCTGTTTTAAGATTGGCTCCAACAAAGATCTCCACCTTTTCCTGTCAATCTCCATTTGTCAAGACCTCTCAAACAAGACCCTTTCCCGGGCCAGTCCCACTACATCTCATCAGTCTCTTCCAATTTCCTCCCCTCCAACTTCTCCCCTGCTTGTTCTCCCACAGGCATAACGTTAAAAACCCTGCGGAAACAGATGTCATGTGAACCCACTGCTCCCCCACAGTACAATCAATTAATTGGTTCTCTTCTGTGGATTTCTCAGTTCTCAAGGCCCAACATCTCATTTTCTGTCAACAAACTGTTGCAGTTTCTTCAAGACCCATCCATGGACCACTGGGAAGGTGCCCTCCGCATCCTTTGCTATCTGCATTTGACCAAAGATCTCTGCCTAAATCTGGGGGGTTCTTCAATGAAACTCTCAGGATACTCCAACTTGGATTGGGCCAAAGACAGAGACAACCTTTGTTCCGTCTCCAGTTACACCTTCCGTCTGGGTCTAGGCGCCATATCCTGGAGGTTGAAGAAACAACCAATGGTTTCTCTGTCAAGCTCCAAAGCTAAATATAAAGCTCTTTCTGACTCTTGCAAGGAGGGCCTGTGACTCCAAAATGTCTTATGTGAACTCTGTCTCCACAATTCCTCACCAGTACAAATCTACGTGGATAATGAAGGAGCCAAGTCTCTGGCAAAAAACTCCAAACATCATTCCCGGACAAAACAAATCAATGCTTGCCATCATTTCATCAGGGAATGCGTTGCCAAGGGCACTTTTACAGTTCACCATGTGGGGACCAGAGACATGCTTGCAGATATTCTAACCAAACCACTGAATCATGTTCTCTTTCAATCAAATCAACAACTCATTGGTCACATTGGAAATGGTTAGCAAGGGGGGGTGTTGGAGTATCACTATCTCCACATACTTTTGCTGTTTATTCTCATCATCAAGTCTCTTTATTTCCTTTCTTCTTCATCTCATCTTCATCTATTTCATTGCATGTTTGTTCCTTCTTTCTTTCTTTCTCTTGGTTTCTCATCTGTCACAAATCCCTTCTCAACTATCAGATAGCGCACAACCTCATTTTCTCTATTCAATATTCAATATAATCTAGCCATGTCACATCTCATGTGAAACCTCAACGCTTAGTGTATACCTGAGGACAGAACTTGCGCCAAGTTGAAGGATCTCCTTTCCTCATCCTTCTACTTTCTGTCTCACTTCTGTCATCCCTCAGGTATGTATTGTCTCTCCTATGTTTCTTATCTTTGTTATACTTTCCTTCATTTTCTCATGAAATCTTATCCTTCTACTTTCTGTCTCACTTCTGTTATCCCTCAGTTCAACAATTTCCAAGTTTCAGGAACAAGGTTAGTTCCTTGTGATCAGGGTATCAATGAAGGAAAGAGACTGATTTTTCCTTGGGGAAAGGAGCCCTTTTTTGATGCAGATAGGCAATTTCAGCTTGATACATTCAGTATCTCTTCCTACTTTCATGACTAGGGGTGTTTTAGGAGAATGGTGAGTGGAGTCCTTGAGGGTTTTGACCAAGTCCCTCTGGAGTTTATTGATTTTTCTAGCTAACAAGAGATTTTACATGTGGAAATGGATAGATGATGCATTATTGGTTCTAATATAAAGAAAGGTATAAATTTATTATTTGAAAAAAACTTGTATCTTTATCAACTCACTGTGAGTCCAATAACAATTAAAGATGTATTTTTGAGTCTATTGAGAGGCTTATTGATCTTAGGGATATAATAAATCCTTTTTTAGTTCCTTTTAGTACCTATATATACATTTACTCTAGAATTGCATGAATAAAAGTCCTGTTGATCATCAAATGAATCATGGGTATTTTTTTTCTGTGATATAAAGCAGGAGGATTGCAAGAGAATATACCTTACCTATTGGAGGTTATTTTTTGAATAAATCAAGAATTTAATTTTGATTGAAGCCTTACATGCTCCTTGTTTTCTTGAGAGCTGAAGGTTAAGCATGACATTTTTACTTGATGCAGAATTTTTAAACAGTTTTGATTATTTGCTTGGGTGTTTTTCCAAATTAGTCCTTCAATACTTCAAAGTTTTTAATTTCATCTTTGAATGATGGCTTCAAAATTGGATCCTGAAACATGGTTTTGATTAATTAAGGGATGATTGAAGCTCCAAATATGAAAATATATGGTTCATTCTTATTTGTTTGGAGGCAATTTTCAGTAGAACTTGTTCCTTGGATGAGTTGATTTTCATTTTAAATATTCTCCACAATTTATTCTCAATTCATTTTTATTCCCAGTTTTTAAAATGAATCTTGTACTACTTAAATTTCCAGAGGGGAGTTCTTGTGGTTATTTAATTGGGATTTGAAAATAATGGCCTTAGAAATATTTTATATAATTTTCCTTTGCCAGGTGGGATTTAAGTTTTTTTCTGTCTCCATTGCAGAACAAGATGATGTGAGAATTTTTCATCAAAACATTTTGGGATGAACTTTAACTAGTGTAACTTGTGCACCTATTTTATTAAGCTTGGGATTTATTTGATTTTGTAGTGTTATAGAAGTTAATAAACAATCCTATCCTATTCATTCTATGAAATCTTAAGGAAAAGGATTTGTGTGAATTGAATTGTATGAAATCCTTTTGTTTCCAATCTTTGGAGTTTGGATAAGTGAAAGGATACATGAATTTACTACTCCATTTCAGTAGTTTTTTGATAGCTTGATTTGTGATAAATTGGAACTTAAAAATGAAGCTTTTATGGGTTTTAATATTTAAGTAATTCTGTTATTTTAAGAATGATATGGTTATTACTTTATGCATCTGATGTATTTTTCTTTCAGGAATTCATGAAATTCATTTTTCACAAATTTTCCACCTCCATAACTAAAGATTCTCACTGGCAGTAGTCTATGCGATTTTTTGGGCCTTCCAAAATAAAATTCAGAGTTCTGGACTTTCTTATCTTTTGAATTTTTGGGGATTGAAACAAGTTAACCTAATTAATTTTCATATATAGTGATTATGTCTGAATATAACCCCTTTTTAATTGAGTCAATTGGTACTTTCAAATCTACATGAATTCTCTAAATTTTTTTGTTACTGATCGCAAAATTGCATTGAATTTAAAGTTTTCTATTTTTGAACATGCAGAAAGTTTGAAAAAAAAATTGATATCAAGTTCAGGTTTGATTGATTTTTCAAGGAATTGCACCATTTTTTCAATTAGTTTGTGGAAAAATTAGTAGTGAAATGAAATCAAGTGTTTTCTGGTGGAGAAATAAGATTTTTGATGTGTATGGGTAGAAACATCATGGAAATTCAACTAGAGTTCTCCTTCCAGAACTGGCTCCCTGCTCCTGACCAGGTCAAAACTCTTGGATTTGGAATTTTGATCAAAGTAATCAAATCAAAATTGAATAATTGAAAATAGTGTTTTTCAAAAGTATAGTGTATGAAAAGGAAAAATTAACACCTCAATAATTAACAAAATAGGGTGTATCAGAGTTAAAATTTTGAAAAATTTAAATAGCTTATTTCAGGAAAAATATCAATTTTTCAAAAAATATTTTTTATCAAAATAAACAATGAATCAATGGTTTTAAGTGAAAAAAATAAAATTTTGAAAAAAATGGATAGGGCTGAAATCAGCCATTTAATTTTTTGAAAATTCTAACTGTGATATGCCCTAATGATACATTTTTTTGAAAAAGTTTTAATTTTTGCATTTTTTTGCTAGAACAATGCCAAAAGGCATAATTGATGTGATTTAAGTAATTTTTTTACTATACACCCCTTTCTGAAATGGTTTCCAACCCCAGAAAGGAGTGGTTTCCCACCCCAGGAAGGCATGGTTTCCCACCCTAGGAAGGCATGGTTTCCCACCTCAGGAAAGCATTTAAACATTAGAAAGATGTGCGAATACAAAATCTGCGTGATTTTAGAGATTTGAAGTTTGACATTCATTTTCAAGGTGTACAGGATTGCCTGGGGTGTGGAAAACACCATTTGATGGTGTTTTGGGCCCCCAAAGGCCTGTAAAAATTAATTGAGGGCTTGGGGGGCTAAACTAAGGCCTTAAACCCCTGTGGGTTCTTTCTGGGGTATAAATATTTTGAGAATTAAATGATCAACATCACTTCATTAATTTGGAATTTAAGAAAATGATAAATACCAATTTTAAGTAAGGAATTTGAATCCAAGCTCATACTTTAAAAAAACCTCCATCCAATATAATAAAAATAAGAAAAATGATAAAATTTTTTTTCTTTACACAAAATGGAATATGGGTCATGTTAAATTCACGGCTCATTGAGCCGTGCACACGGTTTAAAAAGGGCCTTGTGGCACGCCACACGTTCCAATCTGAGCCGTGTACAACCCTCCACAGCTCAAGGAGTTGTGCGGTCCGCCGCCGTGTGGACTTCCACACGACTACATTTGAGCCGTGTGGAGTTGTACATGGCTCAAATGTAGTTGTGTGGCATCTCACACAGCGACGGACTGCGGAGAGCAAAAAAAAAAAAGGAAAAGGAATGAAAGTGTACCAACACAACCAATGAACTAAATAAACCTTCCAAAAAAACAGAAATCAACCAAAAAATCAAAGAATGTTCATTTTTTGGTTAAAAAAACAAAAAATAAATAGATAAATCAAAATAAAAAAAACTGGTACTATCCAATGGACTAGCCCTAAAGTAAAAAGACCCAAAAAACACAAGTAAATGGACTAGACCTAAAGTAAAAACACCAAAAAAAAGACAAGTAACTTGACAAGCCCTAAAGTAAAAACACCAAAAAATACAACTAACTTGACAAGCCCTAAAGTAATTTCAACTTGACTAGCCCTAAAGTAAAAGGGTCCAAAAATTAAAGAAGTCTTTTGACCAGCCCTAAATTAAAAGTGCCCCAAAAAATAAAAGTCTTTTGACCAGCCCTAAAGTAAAAGTGCCCAAAAAAATACAAGTCTTTTGACAAGCCCTAAAGTAAAAACACCAAAAAAAACAAGTTCAACTTGTGTTAAGCTGATCCCATCCCAAGATTAACATGAGTTAAGCTTGTGATGGAATCAGCCCAACACAAGTTGAACTGACTTACCATTAAACTCTCATCCAAACCACTCAATATAATGATGTTAAGTCAAAACACTCAACATAATGATGTTCAAAATGTGATAACCCTTTATATTAATAGAACTTGTTAGCTGCATTAGAATTACAATTTCTATGAAACCCAATGATGAAATGAAGTCAAATTCTATAATATCTATAATCTAGAATACATTTGCAGTTGATCTTTGAGATGATAAACCCAACCAGAGGCTTTTTTAGAAATCAAGGAACATGGTTTTGCTACAATGGGCGGGATTGGAATCATTTCTCCCTCAAGTACTAATAGAACCCAGTGGTTATTGTTTAAAAAGGAAATGAACATTGGATCTTATTGATCAGTAACACCATTTTTTCATTGCAGTATAAGTATCACATGACTCCAATGAAATGAAACATATAGATTTGGAATATGTGTCTGCTATGATTTGACCCATGTCTAATTCAGCCAGCCATTTTGAGGAGGGAATACTTTCATTGATGTCTTCAACATCAAGTATTTTTTTAATCTTTTCAACCTCCTTTGCACCACCAAGCATCTTAATGTAGCATGCTTTATGTTTCTATAATGTTTCAATCATTTCCTTCCTAACTTTAAACAAACCATGTTCTTCATAACCAAGAGATTTAGCAATGACTCTAAATATGCAATTCTCATCTCCAATTGGATCCCAAACCTCACCCAAGAACTTATGGAATTTCTTGGGTATTTGATTGAGGTATTTCACGTTTGTTTCCTATCATTAAAACTAACTTAGTATTCATTTCTTTAATTGGATCAATGAAAGGAATACTCACCAAAGATGAGCTTCTGGTTGAGCTTTGCTGCACGTTATCTTCCTCTGAAGAGGATTCTGATACCAAATTAAGTGATCCTGATTCACTTTCAGTCTCTTCCTCTGAAATATGAAACTCAGATTCAGATTCTGCCAACTTTGACTAACAATTCATCATAAGTTAGTAACCAAGTTCATTAAACAAAAAAAATGAGCATATCCCAAAATAAAAGACTCACAATCTTTTGTATTTTCTTGTTTGGAGCCCTTCTAGTCCTTTTCCCCCCTTGAGTTGTTTTTCAACAAGCTCAAACCAAGATGGTTCTTGCCACGTATCTGTCAATATTGGCCTTCCCCTACTTGATTGTAAGAATTTAGGCTCAAGTCTTGGCTTTGATCAATATTTTGTAATCTTCTGAATGATATAATTCAATAGTCCCCTTTGCTCATGATCTGGAGATTCCAATATCATTGCATTCACTTTTTCACATAAATGAGGCATGCTTAGCATCTCATTGACATCACACTTGAAAAACTCAAAAGGATCAACCATTAGTGAATTAGGAATCATTGATCAAAAAGCATCAAGAACATAGTGATTTGAACAATCCAACTTAAGCAAACTTACAGAATTAGAACTGCAAGGGTCATAGTCCAAACTCCACTGAGGATGAAAATCTTTGGGTACCATGAATCCTCTGAATGCTAGACAGTCACCTATTTGGTGGGAACAGGGCAAACCCATAGTCTTGGAATATGACTTGGTGCACACTTTGCCATCATGATCACGTTTGAACTTCTTGAATTGTTCCCTAACAAGATGAATTTCCTCCAAAGACAATTTGTAACCTAATGGCAACAGTTCAGGAGGAAGAACTTTCCCTAACTTAATTCAAGATTTATAAAGTGATGCATGAAATGATTTAATTTGATTCAAAACTGTTCCGTCAAGGCTTTTCCAAACATCCAACAGGTTTCCCAAAGAGTTTGAAAGGAATATTTTGAGAGTTGCATGGGCCCCTTTAACCTGAAATGTTGTTTTGTTTCCAAAATCTGGGTTTATACAAGTCCATGCTCTTACAAACGTCTCTTTGATAGGGAAAATTTTATTTTCCATATACTCAAGTACATCCTCATAGTCTTCCAAGAAACACTATACAAGTCAAAAGTTCAGAACCCAAAACTAGGAAGAATAAGAATCAGTGATTTGGAACTACTCTGAGTTCCGCATCATTGACCTCCACCTCCTCCTTGATCTTTGAGGCCCCATACTTTGCCCAGAGAGTCATAAAGCTTTTCAATCCTTCAACATCATTAACAAAGAGCACTTTACAGTTTGCTTGTATGTTTTTAGACAAGTGAAAAGTACAACATTGTCTTGATGACTCAGGGAAACTAGATTCAATAGCACAAATCAGAGCTTTTTCACAATCCGTCACAAAGACTTTTGGAATTATCTCAGGATCATAAGCCAACTCATTTAATGCATTTACAGACCAACTGTAGAACTCAAACTTTTCTTTTGTTATAAAAACAAGAGCTTTTGTGAAAGTTTTGCAATTGGCAGTCATTCCTACAACATGAAATAATGGGGTTTTGTACTTATTTGTCTTATAAGTAAAATCAAGCATAGCAATATGATGGAATTGTTTTGAAAGCTTTACTGCCTCTGGATGTGCTAAGTAAAGGGCCTCCAAGTGACCCTCTCCACTTAACTTTTACTGGTGAATCCAACTTGTTTCTTCAAGCTGTTCATAGAGTACCTCCATAACACTTTTTCCCTTTAGTTCTGCAAGCATGACCTTCCGCTTAGTGTTATAGATTGTTTGGTCATCAACATAATCCGCCCCATCAATCTTGCTCAATTTTCTCTTCAGTTCTAATGTATTGAGCCCATAATTCATGCCTTCTACTAGATTGTCTAAGGCCACCCCTGAGATTCTCCTCAGTTGAGGATGCACAGAGGGACGTTCAGATGGTTGATGGTTATGTTGGGTTTATTTGCAGGAGAGGCACCACAAGGGGTCTGCCTTTGTGTGACTTGCATGGGTTAAAAACTTGCACCCAACCTTCCTTGTGTGAGTTTTTCTAGAATGTTTGGTAAGAAGATTTCCTGAATAGGAACCATGTCCATCAAAGGCTAAATCCAAATATTGGTCACACTTTGAGTTGAAAACTGTTAAGGCCTAACCATCCTTCATTGCCCATGTTTGACAATAGTTTTTTTCCTCTTACCTAGTAGGAAAAGCTCTCAAGGGAGGTGGGTCAAGTGGATCTGCCATAGTTACATAGTTATATTGATGGCATGCACTCCATCAGTTTCAATCAAATTAAATACGGCAAAGACCAGTAACATAAAATGTTACTCACCACCAGAGGTCATGTCCATTTGTGAATCATTTTGTTCCTCAATTGTCACCCTTGATGTGGTTGCAATTGGGGCTTCCAATGTTTCATTAACCGAATCCTTTTTTTCTTTTTCCAAAGCTTTGTTGATGGCACTATCAATATAGACCTTCCACGCAGCCATTCCAGAAGAAGGAGGGCTTGCCACTGTTCCCATGAAAAAAAATGCAATGGTATACTTCAGTATTCAATCCAACTTTCAATTGAACAAACAAATTTTTCTCACTTTTGATTTGAGAAAGAATTGTTTGCAGAATTTTAGATGATTTATGATTTCAGTTTTCACTTTAATTTCACTTTGGTTTCATTTTAATGTCTCTTTGGGATTGCTAGGTGTGGAACAACAGTCCCAAAAAGTATGCGTTAATCCCAAATTTCGGTTTAAAGAACCCAAGTGTGGTCCAGAGGGTGCCCAAAATTCTGGCACAACTTCTGGGTGGTTGTGCACCCCCAAACACGGCTCCTACACCACCCCCCGGGGGTTGCGCATGTTTGAAACAGCCCTTTGTAGTCGTCTTTGGGCCCCTATGGCTCATTTGAGCCGTGTAGGGCCCTAATAAACTACCACATGGTTGGAGCCGTGAATTTAACATCACCCAATGGAATATTTCTGGTGAAATTTCAATAAATTTGCATCAAACATAAAGAAATATAGCAAAGTTCTAAATATAGGTATTTGAATCTGAGAATCCAAATAATTTGAAATATTACAACAAAAGCCTCATAAAGTACATAGATAATCATGAAAGATATTAAAAACATATTTCTTTGAGGGAAATTCAAAATTTCTGATTGAATTCAAATACCTTTGTACCAATAATGAAAAATACAAAAAACTGCTACATATGTCTATTTCATGTGTGGAACAGAAATATGCTCAAATATTCCAAAAAAATATCCATCAAGTACCAACAAAAAGCATTGAATATGAGCTTCTTTGAATAATAATTTTAATTTCCATTAGGATGTAAACAACTTGTACAAAACATAAACAAACATATCAAAATTCCACATATACCTATTTTAAGTTGTTGTTACTTATGAAATATTCCCACATATTTTTTTCAGAGTTCCTTTGTGAAATATTTTGAATTTATCCTTTATAATATCTCAGAAATTGGTGGATCTCTCAATAATTATTTTGTTTAGAGACATGGGTCGGCATGTGAGGAAACAAAGCCTGTTTAAGGAGCCATTTTTAAAGGGTTTCTCACCAGATTTTTGGGGTTTGTTTCAACAAATAGAGAGCCTTTTTAGCCTGAGATAGGGGAATTTGGAGGATTAGACATTGGTGAATTTGATGTATGTTTCTTTTGAGTTGAGCGTGAAGGAAAGAAAACTTAATTTCCATTTGGTGAATTCAGAGTTGATGGCGGAAGTCATAGATCAGGAGTGTTTTAAATGTGGTGATGAGAATGGTGGGAGCATAATGGTTTCCATAATCCAGGAATCAAATTTTCTTGAATCCCTGTACACACAGTCTCAATTTGTAAATTAAACCATCCCCTTTTGTTTTTTCCTTTATTCTGTAAGCCCAGGTGTTTGAAGGTGCACACTTTCCAAGGGGTAAGGAATGGAATCCTTCCCAAAAATCAAGATTCTCAATGCCATCTGTTCCATTTTTCATAGAGTTCAGCCAGTGGGTTTTCTCAAGGGAGGAGAGAACTTCTTTTTAGTTTTGGGGAAAAGTCCTAGCAAGGAGCCCATGGCAGTTTGGTGGTCTAAGGGAGTATTTTTCTCATAGAGTTCCAGGGAAGGTTCCTATCAGTTCATGTGAGATCAGTTATTTTTCCAAGCTGGATCAGTCTTTTTTAGAGGTAATTGGATTATCAGGATTCAAGGAAGTTGTATCCGTTTTTTCAGGCTGAATGGAGACAGGTTTGGTTGATGCTGAGAGAGAGATAGAGTAGGATTTTTGGAATCAGGGGTAGTTGAGGAGTGAAAGCAGGAGAGAGGGAGTGGAGATTTTAGGAGAGTTAACTAAATCAGCCAGGGTTTGGTTGAAAGAGAGAGAGAGAGTTCAAAAGGGGAATCAGGAGGGTATGACATTTAATCAGAGGATGAAAGATTTTTTAATATTTTGAAATTTTTATTGAAAATAAAATCATTGGTCTCAGGACAGAAAAAAAATTAAGATTTGAAATTCAATTCAAATCCCACCAAAATCCCTTCCAGTCCCTTCCAATTGAATTTGGATTATGAGTGTCATTGATTCAAAACTATGTTTTTCAATAAAATAATTTGAACAAGATTAAGATTAGGATTGAAATTTTTCCACAGTTCAAAAGGTGCTTTCTTATTTTGAACAGAAGGAATTAGGTTTTGTAGGACACAGCATCTTGAAAGATCTAATCCCACAGGTCCAGTGAGATTTGCATTTTAAGAATCAAGATTCTGGTGGCTTTGAAAAGGGTGTGGTTAGCCTGTTAAGTAATGCGATTGTGCTGAGTATTGTAAGGTTTGGAGGTGGTGTGAAAGATGCCTTGCTTGTCAAAGAAGCTTTTGAGATTTGTGTTTATCAATTCACCCCCATTTTTGGAGTGAAGTTTCTTCAGCTTCTTGGAGAATAAATTACAGTGAATCCAAAAAAATTTATAATATTTTTGGCAGAATTGGATTTGAGTCTGAGGGGAATGAAATTCTTTAAAAAGGAGAGATTATCTTTTAGGAGCATGAAATATTCATTTCCAGCTTTTTAAACAGGATATATTGGTCTGCAGAGATCAGTGTTTCATTTTTAAAATCATTATTTACTGTGAGGAACTTTTCCTTTGGATGGAGATCTATTTATCTTCCCTCAGGCTCAAAGAGACACAGAAAGGGTCATCCCATCATATTTTGGAAAAGCTTCTTCAGAGGAGCTTGGTTGATTTAGGGTGAGGATGAACAAAAAATTTGTGAAGGGTTGGGGGAGAGATAAAGGTGAAAGTGGATGGAGTGGTTGGATGTTTTGATCCTTTGAAAATCAATAAATAATCTTTAATTTGTCCTCCCAGTATAGTGGATTTTTTTATAATTAATTTAAAGATATCTGGATAGGTTTTGATGAGCACACAGCCTCCCATGATGAGTTGGCCTAAGGAAATCAGATTCAAAACAATTTGGGTACAAGGAGGGAATTTTTTAGTGTCAAATCAGATTGAGAGGTGCTGATAGAAGCAGCCCCCAGAAAGATGGATTGAATTAATGATCCAGATTTCCCTGTTTTAATTTTGGTATATTAATCAGAAATTTGGGTAAAGAAACAAGGTCTGTTGAACATTCTCTGTGAAGCTTGGGAGTCCAAGATCAGCTGGTCCTTAGTGAGGTGTGTGGAATCATTAATTAAAAAGCTGAAATATAGTTGAGAGGTAGTTTTTTTAGAGGGATTTGGTTTTGGGGAAGTGGTTAAGTTAGAGTAGTTGGGGTAGAGATTTGGATAAATCCAAAAAAAAATGCTCTTAGGGGTGGTTGGCTTGAGGTTTGTGCCAGTCTGCCTTGCATCAAAGTACTTCTTGTTTCATGACCATGGCAAAGGCATGGGTACCAGTGGCAACTTTTTGCATAACCTTATTAAGGTGTGAAAGCACCCAACTGCCATCAATCTCTTTATCCCCAAGTGAATGAGTGATGTTTTTTTTAAACGGATCCCATTAAGGTGGGAATGTTGAGGGAGTGAGGGAGGTAATGATATTACTGTTCATATTTATGCCCATTTTGGAAATTTGAAGGAGTCAGGACTTTACTTTGGTAATAAATTTCTCAATTTTTGTTTGATAAAATTGGAGATTCAAAAATTTAAGTAATAATCCAGATAAGTTAATGGTCTGTTATGAGTCAAATAATTTTTTATAGTATTCCACAGTTCAAATCAATTGGAAAGATTATGTTCTTTGATGAAGTTTACACAGTTTTTGTTTTCCAGTTTGGCTAGAATGTATCCTATTGTCTCCTGGTTGAATTGGGCAGGGAATTTAGTAGGTTCCTGTGAAGTTGGCCAGTGAGATATGCCTTTGGGGGAGAAGATGGTGAGTATTTTGGATTGCCAGAGGGAGAAGTTTGATTTGGTCAGTTTAGGAATGGATTTGGTCAGTTTCTTGAGAAGAGAGGAGTTAAAATCCATTGGTCCAGGGTTTTTCATTGTTGAAATCTTGCAGGTTGGCTTTTAACTGTGAAGAAAGTTAAAGATTGATTCCAACCAATGAACAAAAAATCTGGTGAAGGAGAAAACTGAGGAAAATGGGAGCTGAGGAAATTAGGTTAAAAAAAAGATAGTTGTGTGAGAAGGCTAAAAGAATGGAAGGAACAAGAAAGGTGATGATTAGGATGTTAAAGGGAGTCTCACTACTAGACCGAATTCAGAGATAATTGATGTGATTTCCCTGAGTAAGATTGGTTGATTTATATGGAGTTGAGCCAGGTGGTGAAGAGTTGATTAAGGTTTAAATGGATAATTTTTGAAAACAGATTTCAAGTATCAGGAGAAATGATGGATAAATTAGAGAGGAGAAAGGATGAGGAAGAAAGAATGATGATGGAAATAGAAGGATGAGGATAGAGTTAAATTGAGATTGGAGAGAGGGATTGAAATTGAAATGGTTGGAGCAATGAGATGAGACAATTGAAGTCAGGAATGGTAATTTTTCACAGCTGTTGAGTTGCAAGGAGATTGATGGATTAGAGAAGCAAGAAACTTCATATTTGGAGTGTCTCCACAGAAGCAGTAAGTGAAAGTTGAAATCAATCATCTCAAACTGGAAAAATTGAACGCACAAAAAAAAAATCACAGAAATGAAGAATTCACTCCTGCAAAAATCAAACCTAATCCAGAACCTCTGGTTGTGGTGTTTTGGCATGCCTATTTCATATTCAACCAACTGTTACATGGTGAAAATAATGAAGCACTAAATAAGGCTTCCTTAGGCTTTGAACCAAGCCTTGATATTTCAAGATCATTTGATGCACAGGCTATGTGTACAATCATAACTGTTGGCAGAAAATGGAAACTTCCGGCAAAAGAATTAGAAATTTTGGAAGCTTTCATGATTGCAAGGGTTGGCTTTTTGGGATGAAATTTTGGGGAAGTTAATCAAGGAAGGATTTTCAAGGTTTCTGTAAAAATAGAGAAAGGATTACCATACTTGCCACATAGTCAGTGCAATTAATTCTGTGTGCATAGGAAATTCAACACTTGGGTACAAGTTGGACAAGCAGGATGAGTTCCTGGCTCACATAATTGCCATAGAAGAACATGATTCATAAAAACCAACATAGAATTAGGCAGTTTAATTGGATGAGGCCCTTAAATGTAAGGAATACATTTAATTACCTGTTCAGGCTGGGTGTTTTTGACAAGGTTTATCTCCCCATTCCAAAAGAGAAGATACTGGGTGTCAAGTGAGTACTAGTGAAGAAGATAAATTAATCCAGGGAAATGTTTAGAAGAAAAAATTTTCTGGTTTCTCAGGGCTTCTATAAAGTCCATGGGGTTTCATATGAAGAGAATTTTTACCCTAAACCCAAGTTTGTATTCCTGATGACAGCTTTGACAATATAATCCAAACAAAATTGGGAGTTGGAAATTTTTGATTTTAAGATTGCCTTCCTCCACTCTGGTATCAGCAAGGAGATATAAATTTGGGACCCACAAACCATGAATTTTTCCCTATTAAACATTCTATGGATGAAGAATTCCCTGTATAAGACAAAAAAGGCAGGTAGATGCTGGTGGATTCATCTCAAAGCTTTGCTGTAACATTTTAGTTTCAAGTTCATCACTGAGCAACAAAGTACATAGTCGCTTAAGATGGCAAATGGGGAGGCCTACCTGTGGATAAATGTTGAAATAAAGTTTGAAATGGCTGATGGACTGACTAAATACACATTTCAATAAGAAAAGGTCACTGAATTGGAACAAAAAACTTAATTCAATTTTTGGAATCCAGATTGACAGAACCCCAGCAGGGTACAAACTACAAAAACCAGGATTGATTTGGAGGCTTCTGGAGTTTCTATTCACAGTGCTTACTGCAAGAGCCCCAATTTTTGCAACAGAAGTAATTTCTAATGCAGCTGAATAGAAAGATTTCAAATAATTGAGGCAGATTGGTTTATTAATATAACTTTCTCAGAGATCTTTCCCAGAAATATTCTTCCTTTTCCAATACCTTTCTCAAGTCTTCCTCCAAAAAGATGATGGCTGATGGGAATCACTCAGGAATTATTTATATTAAATCCAAAAAATTTAAAAATTCAAATTGAAAATGGAACTGGTGGTGGATCAGGATGGCATGCTGCTCAAGATTTACATGGACACAAACTTGTGTGGATAGGGGGCTAGGTCCACACATGGATATTTTAGGGCTCTATGGAGAGTGCTAATTTCATGGAAATCCAAGAGGGAAACCTGTGTGGATATTTGAACCTTTCAGAAAGGTTATGCGGTATTGTCTTTTGCCACCATTGAGTCCATTTGGATATGAAACCTGGTTTCATCTTTATTTCCAGAATTTTTTCTCTCCATCTTTCCATTAAACCAATCTTCTAAAAAGATGGCCAATGATAAAGAAAGCATGAAAAATGCAGGTAATATCAATTGAAAATTACACTTCATCAAAAAAAACCTCCAAAAGAAGAAAGCAAACCTTGAATGGTTCAGTGGCAAAAATCAACTTCTGGATTCCTTCAAAAAGTACTTGGGATCCCAAAAAAAAAAATATGGATTCAAAACCTTGATCTTTTTCTAGGTCTGGCTGCCATGATATTTTCATGAAAATTGCCTTATAAATTGATTTATTTGGTTTTTTGTTTCCTGATCTATTGTTTGCATATTCTACTTTTTTCTCTTCATTATCTATTTTATAATTCTTATTTTTGTTTTGTTTCATCATAGGTAGTTTGGTTGTGTGTGTGTGTGTGAGGGTGTGGGGGGGAATATCAAGTAAGTAAATATATAAATACATAAATCATAGTGTGAAATATATGATTATAGAAACATTTAATAAAAATATGATATCAAAGAATAATACATAAAAACCATAAATTAAAAAAAAAAACACATGACAATCAATGTAAAGAAATACATCAATTTTTTAGATAGAAAGATTTTGACTCTGGGGCAATTTCAGCTTTTAATTTTCATCTATTTACATGGAATAAATTTCTTTAATATGCAAATTTCAATTCACTTAAAGCCATTTACAAAAAAATTTCCAATGGCACTTACTAGCAAGTGCCATCAAGAATCCCAGGCCCAATATATGACAAAGCTCAGGCCCAGCTCCAACCAAGATCAGTTCAAGCTTTAACCAAGCTGCCCTTCACAATAAATGTGTACCAAAAACTTTGTTGAAGAATGGAGATAGCTTCAAATTCAAAGAGGAGAGATATTCAACCAGAGATTCCTTTATGGAACTTGCTAGCAAGTGAAATAAAATTTTCTGTGGTGATTGATCCTAATATTTCTTTCCAGGCTTCTACCATCTCTATAAAAAGCCTTTCATCTTTGAAAACCTATTCCTATCATATAAAACCAATATTTATTGAATCTTAGTTATAATTCATTATTGAAATATCTCTTTCTTTTGCTCAAAGTCATTTTTGGGATTTCCTCTCTGTTATTGAATAAATGGTGTTTTACTTTTGAAAAACACCATTTATAAGGTAAAAAAAACTTCAAAATAAACCAGTAAGAGGTTTTGTGTATTTCAAAGACCTGCAATTTTATATTACAGGTTTAATCAAGAGAAAAAAGAGGGTTTATTATTGAATATTAGCTAAAAATTCTACACCCTGATGAGATATATTGAAAAATAATCAATATAGTCAATCAAAAACAATAAAATAATAAGCTGATGAAATTTCAAATTTAATATTAAATTTATATATTCTCTCTATTCTGCTCCAAAGGGGGTTTTTGACAGCTTATTTTTTTTCTTTGAAAAGTAGTATTCATTTGCATTGTTTATTGACTTATTTTTTACTTTTTTTACACTTCAATTATAATTCAAATTATTTTCTTATTTTTTTCTGGCATTTTATTTCTTTATATTTTATCCTTCTCTGAAAAATCTTCAAAATTAATGTTTCTCAAATTATGAGTTATCTTTTACCAAATTTATATTTGGGCAATGTTAAATTTTTAACCCCCCGCGACCTGTTCACAACCAAAAATGGGTCGCGTGGTGCGGTTGGTGGTCCATTTGAGTTGGGAACGGCCATTTGCGGCCAATTTGAGTTGGGAACAGCCATTTGCAGCCCATTTGAGTCGCAAACAGGCATTTGAAACCCAGCTGGGTTGTGAATGGCAGTATGCGACCCATTTTGGGTGGCAAACCATGCCACACAACCTTTTTAGGTTGCAAACAGCCAAAAAATAAAATAAAAATTTGTAGATGTAATTTATTTCATTTTATTTATTTATATATTTTAATTTTTAATTTGATTAATTAATTTATTATTTTATTAAAATAAAAAAATAGATAAAAACAATTAAAAAAAATATTAAATATATATATAATATAAAAAAATTTTGAAAACGGCCATTTGCAGCTCAGATAGGTTGCAAATGGCGTTTTGAAGCCATTTGAAACCACAGGGTTGCAAATTTAACATCACCATTTATTTTATTGAAATCTGAAGCTTATTTGGTTTATATTCCATCTAATATTTTATAAATTTATTATTCCATCAAGTATTTATAAATTTATTATTTTATCATTCTTAAATCCAAATTAAATATTTCAAGAAGGTGCCTGAAGTTCAATTTTCATTAAAATGTCCATTTAAAAAATTTTTTTTCTTAAAATATTGTGAATTCATTTATATTTCTTCAAAGATGCTTCAAAGAAGCTTTAAATTTAATCTTTATCAATTTTTTATAAATTTTTCATTTATTTTTGCTCAGCTTCAAAGCCTTCTTGAAGAAGCTATGATTCAAATTTTTATCAATTTTTGTTTGTTTCTTTCTCACTTTTGTTATCCTCCAAAGCTATTTTGAATCTTCTTCCAGAAATATTTTATTTATTCATTAGTTATTTTTATAATTTTTTTGGTTATTCTTCAAACAAATCAATTTTATTTTGAATTCAGGAATTTTTCATATATTATCAATCCTTTATTAAATTTGAGGGTTTAAAGGATTCTTCCTCCTCAAAGTATTTACAGGAGGCAGGCCAATACCTTTAACGTTTTCCAAGAATTTCAAGAGGAGAGGGTTTTCAATTTCACCACCTGCTGTGGTGAAATTTATTGGTTCTGATTAGTATCTTCCATTCCCTTCTCTGGCTAAAGGATGTTATGCTGTATTATCCAAAACCTTCAAGTGGGGGAAGGAAAATCAAACAAAATCTGAAATTCTTTAACTCTGAAATCCACAGATCCTAAATTCTGCTGGTTTGAATTATTATGTGCACACAAAAATTAATCAGTAGGCTTATACAACCCTCAACTTTACAGTATGTTAAATTTATACTCAAGGATTGATTAATCTTCACTTTTAACTTGGGTAAATTGGAAAAATTTCCTCCCATAGACCATATCTGATTCATTGGTATTTACAAATGTAATATGCTCCTCTATCCAATTATTTCATAATATCCCTTACTAATAGCCAGAGTAAGCCCTCCTGATATGATGATTCACAAAGAAATCTCATCCACAAGTCCCTCCCATATTTTCATCTGAAGAGTTTATTCTGAAATTATATAAACAAGTTTTCCCTTGGTATTCTCACAATTGAAACAATTTTTTCCAAATTTAAATTCTCAGGAAGAAAGTTTCATCTCTATTTTCCTAATCTTTCATTGTCCCAAATGAGGTTCCCAGAATCCATACTCTATTAAAGTCCCAATGCTTTCTTCCTCCTAGACTTTACTGAAAAAAATCCCAAAAATGAAATTCCTGATCTTCATTTCTGGCATGCATATCTTTTTTCTCCAATATTTCCATCCATAAATGATCTTCTGTTCCTTTAATTTTCAATTTCTGTAACCTTTTCTAAACAAATAATACATAGCTTTTTTTATATATTTTGTTGCATACTTTACCTGCATAAGGTGTTCCTGTGCCCAAATTGACTAGTTACATATTCAAATAAGGTGGGGGATCAATCAATTTTTTTTTTCAAAATGCTTCTGGGAAAAATTCTCTCACAATAAAAAATATTTTTAGATTTTTTTTGTCTTAAAATCAAATTTATTTAGGTGCTTTGAGTTCAGGCTTGATATTTATTTATTTAATTTTTGAAAAAAAAAACTAAAAGGGATCAAGGATAAAAATTTAATAAGAGTATCCTTGAAAATAACATAAAAGTTGGGACCAAGCAAAACTATCCAAATTCAAGAAGATTTAACCAAGCAGAGGAAATCAAAAAAACAAAAAGATCTTTTAATTAATAATTCAAATTGTGAGATCAACTGGTTGATTTTATGTTTGAAAAGAATTTTGAGTTCAGAGCCAAGATAAATTTTTCCAGAATGGTGATTGTGGTTTCTTATCCTAAGAAAGGATAGGTTGGTTTGGTGGTTTATTTAGGTCAATAATTTGATGAGGGCGGTCTCAGAAGAGTGGCAAAATATGATTGAAAGTCTTAATTAGACTATGTATTTTCAAAGATATTTTAATATTTTCAGAGCATGGCTTGAGTACTTGAAAATATTAACCAAAAGTAAAATGAAGGAGAAAATGAAAACATGAAATTAGAGAATAGTACTGGTAAATCACAACCAAATTTTAAAAACAGGAAACTAAGATCAATATTTGTAATGAAGAGTGTGTCACAACTGCCCCTGGTGTGCAAGGGGATGAAGGAACAGGCAGTACTGCTCACAGAACTCAGGATTGAGAAATGAGATTGATTGCAAGGATGAAAGGAGAGCAATGACAATGATAAGTGAGGAGAGAATCCAGGAGTAAGGCTCTGAAGGAGATTGAAGGTTGAATCCTATAAGAGTAACACCAGAGGGATAGGTGAGATGAGCAAGGCAGGCTGGGTTGGCTGTCTTGTGCTGAGATGAAAACTATTTGAAGGGACTAACAAATAAGAAGTAGTATACTAATTCCTTGAGGGAAATTAGTCCAGGAAGGGAAGAGAGGCCAGTATATGTGAGAACTGAGAGGAGGTCTTGAGAAGGGATGGCTGGTGCTGGGGCTGGGATGCCCCATGGTATTACATGTTTACCAATTGGGCTTGAGGCAGTGTCTTGACAGATTGGTTAATGGGACTTTCCAGAAAGGTGTGGCATGTACTGAACTGGAGTGTGGGCTTTCCAGCCAGTAGTATGTACTTCTCATACCAGATAGAGTTGAAGGAAAGATGAGGATACACCAAGCCATAGAGAGAGAGGGAGGAGCCCGGGAAAGTTGACTAGGACCTGCAGGGCATACAGGGGGATACTTCAGGAGATGCAGCACGTAGATCCAGGGGGAGAAGGTGGATTTTACTGAGAACTGAGGCTGACTGAAGGTTGAGTATGGCTGAGGAAACTGACTCAAGTTTTTGTCATCACAATAACCCCCTGGAAGAGGAAGGGGTAGCTCCTGATGCCCATAAAAAGAGGTGAGAGTTGCTTGAGATCTTCAACATGACTGAATTGTCCTTTCCCCCACCATATCCATCACCATCAACAACTGAAAACTTTCCATCTCTTTTTTCCTACAACAGATCACCCACCATCTCATTCACCATGGAGATCACCAATGGCTATCATCCTGTCAACCAATACTCACCATGAAAAAAAAGGCTGCACCTGCGGGCAGGTGTATGTAGCACCTGGAACTTGTTTTGGTTTGGTTTTGACATTGCAAAAAATCTGTTTCTAACTTGGGTAGGAACCTGAGAAAATTTGCTTGTACCAGTTCTCAATTAGTCCAAGTAATTCTAATTCATGCATGGAATACAGAAGATATGGAATTATGGGGAATTTTATTTCTATGTAATGGAAAAATTTGATTATACCATCAATACAAGTGGTTTTATTTTGATTGTGTATTAGATTTAATATAGTTTGATTGGTTGCCGTCAAATTTTCTTGATTATCAATGCTTTAATCAATTTAATGTTCAAAAGGGAAAATAAGATGTTTTGAAAACACTGTGTTTTTTCATTGTTTTGAATACATATGTTTTTGTTGAAATTTTTAATGCTTTAATGAATTTTCAGTTGAATGATTCATTTCTTGATTGCATTGTTTTTTTATTAGTCATTTTTTTTCTAGTTAATGATAATTTTCGAATTTTTCAATTCTTATTGTGTTAATTAAAAATGAAATGGGTTCATTTTCATTTGAACTCAGTTACAGTCTTTTATGACTTTATATTTTTATGTTTTTTATGTTTTTTATTTTTTATTTTTTTCATTTCTCTTTATTTTATTCCTTTCTTCAATTTCTTCAATTTTTTCAATTTTTTCAATTTTTTCAATTTTTTTTCTTTTAATTTTTTTTCACCCCTCTCCCTGTTGGCACAATGGACAACTTTGCTCAAGTTGTCCATCATTCCAACAGTTGTTCCCCTGTGCACCTCCTCTACTGGCAGGGGGAGTTGCGTGGGGTTCAATCTTGCCACAAGCAACTGTTGGTGTGGTGGACAACTTAGGCTAAGTTTTCCACCTCCGCAACAGTCATTCCCCTGCGCACCTCCTTTACTGGCAGGGCATGTTGCGCCGTGACCAACTGCCAAGGAGGTGGATGACTTGGCCTAAGTTGCCCATTGTGCCAATGGGGAGAGGAGTGGACAAAAAAAATTACAAATCAAAAACAGCCAAAACAATCAAAAAAAATCCCCAAAACAAAAACAAAAACAAAAAAATGAAGAAAATAAAAAAATGAAGAAAATAAAAATAAAAAAATCAAAAAATCAAAAAAAAAGGAAATTTTTTTTTTTAAAAAAAAAAATATATCAAAAGATATCAAATGATATTCAAGAAAATCAAAAAATCAAAAGAAAGGCAGAAAAAGGAAAAAATACATAAATAAATAAAAAATAAAAATAAAAATAAAAATTCAACCTTTCAAAAATTTACAACAAGTTAAATTAAAAAAAACCTACTTTTTTTAAAAAAATGGTATAAGAATACGTTTTAAGAAAGGTAAAATTATTTTTAATGCCACTGATCAACTTTCCAAAGTGGTTAATGGGTCTGAGGGCATCCAGCCCATGTTTTCAGAAATTTTTTGGCAATGATCTTCTGAAAAAAAAGTCTGCAAATCAGATTGACACCAACCACTGACATGAAATTTCTACATTGAGGAAAATAATGAAAAAGTCTATAAATAATAAGTAAATTTCCTTTTCTTCAATAAAATTGATAACATTTCATTTTTTAGCTTGAAACCAATAAAAAAAAATCCCATGTAACATAGATCTGAACCAAATTTCTTAACAGGGGTAAAATAAATATGGCATTAAAAGTAAATAAATAAATTCCTAATTCTTCTTATTATGTAAAAATTTTCAATTAAGTTCATGCATTAAATAAATATGGTGCATGAATCTTCTGGGACCATTGAGAAATCAATTTGATGTTTGACTCCAAAACCAAAACAAAGTCAAAACAGGTTCCACTCACCATCCAAGGTGCCACAACTGCCAGCAGGTGCAGCCTTTTTTTTCATGGTGACTACCCTCCTTGCTCCAGATTTCTTGAAACAGAGAAGATATGAACCACCAGTGTCACCCCCAAGTCTGGCAAGTGTGAATACTGCTGGAGGTACAAGAGACCCTGTTCTGGGACTTCAGAAGTTGGAAGGAGGGTGCTTGAACCAGTGGTATGGGTGAAGGACAAAGCTGGAGGTAACTTGGAAGTGAAAGAAGCACCTGATGACTCAAGTGTGTCTGTGGGAGTATCCAGTAGGGTAGGTCCATCAGGTGGTGAGTATTTTATCTTCTATCTTTTGTTTGCTGAAGGTTTGCTTCTGATAGAGGTGTTCTTTAATCTGTTCCTTGTTGAGGCTTTGAAGGATAAAATGAGACACATGGAGAAGAGAAGGTTGGAATTGAGAATAAAAGGCCAGTTGTCCTTGGATGGGCATTCAAAGAAGGATGCACCAAGTTTGAAATTGCTTGATATCTGCTGGGGAACGCTGCACTTTTCATCAATTAGTTTGATTGCAGAGTCTGGAAGCGTAGAAGAGCCATCAAAGAAATATCAAAGCCATGTAAAAGCTTTTGAAGCTAGTCAAAACACCATTGAAGCAGTAAAAGAGCGTCAAAGCATTGTCAAACCGGTAAAAGATTTAAAAGTTCAAATAGAATTGTTCAAAGTTTGATGATCAAGGGTCAAAACAGTCAAAGTTTGAGGTGATGTGGTTGAAGCTGTCAAACCTCATCAAAGGACACTTGAAGCAGTTGTGGTCTGGTTGAAGCACAGTTGAAGTAGCTTCAAATGGTAAAAGGGAAGTCAAGTTTCAAACTCCAAAAGGACACCTGTTGGAGGGCCCCCAGTCCCTTCAAAGTCAAAGAAAAGGAAAGTGATGAAGAGGAGGACAAAGATGAAGATTCTCCTGGAGATCTTGATGATGAGGAGGAGGATGAAGAGGAAGAGGGCATAGAAGAAGAAGATGAAAATCAAGAAGAACAATTAATGGAAAGAAGAAAATGGAAGGAGAGGGAAGTGGAAGAATTGGAAGAGGGAACTCCTGGGCCAAGGTATATTGAGGAATTGGTTGGAAGGGTTTTGGCCAAGGATGGAATCAGGAGTGACTTTAGGAGAATGAGTAAGGACAATTTTGGTTTTTATGCTTGCTCTGGAGGAAGGGTGGTTGGACCAATGGATGCCATCAAATATGAGCCAGTTGGAGACTTGAAGAAAATTGAAGAGAAAGTTGGAAGGTTCTCAAAGGATTCTAGAACTAATATGGTATTTGGATGGGGTTTGAATATTGGAGAAGAGGTGGGGCAGAAGGGGAAGAGGAAGAAAATGAAAAAGGAAGTAGTTGCAGAGCTGGAGGAATTTCTTTCTTTATCTGGAGTGACTCATGAAATGGGAGCTACTGCTAAGGATAGAGAAGAATATGAAAGTAGGAATATAAATTTATCTAATTTTGGTTTGCTAAAATTTCTAACTTAGTGCCTAAGATTGAGAAAGGGTTGTAGATAGAATTTTATTTTTGATTTATTATTTTTCTTTATTGATTGAAGGTGAAATAGAACTACAGTTGGATTTATTGATTGAAGATGAGATATAAATGAATTGATGATGAGAGATGAGAATGGAAATGATGAAGAGGATTATAAGGGTTTGGGTTTGGATTGATAGAGGAAGTGAAGGCTGTGGAGAAGGCTTGAACAGTTGGAGACTGATTCCCATGATTTTCTTTTGGAATCTTCTAAAAAACCTTTCCATTTGACTAATTTGAGAATTTTGCCATGCCTAATCTTGGTATCCAGGATTTGAGACGCTTCCCATTCTTCTTGACCATCAATTTCCACTGGTTCAGGAGGTGGTTTGTGGCTAGGAGAATTTGGGTCTGAAAAGTAGGTTTTGAGAAGTGAAAAATGGAAGACAAGGTGGATGGATGACCATTTATCAGGAATTTGAATTTTGAAAGCATGAGATCCTATTTTTTCAGTAATGAGAAAATGACCCAACCAAAAATCAGGGAGCTTCTTGGGAGTTCTGTTAGTATTTATATTCTTTGCAGATAACCAAACTTTATTTGCAGGAGCAATGTCTTTTGCAATATCTTTTCTTTTAAGGTAAGCATAGTTCTTATACTTATCCATAAACTCTTTTAAATCTTTATTTAGTTGAATCTGGTTCTTCTGAATCTGATATAGTTAGTGGCTAACAGGCTGGTTTTCCAACACATTAAAGAATTCAAAAATAGGGTGCCTTCCACAGAGAGTGAAGAAAGGGGGTTTCTGGGTAGAAGAGTGAACACTGTTGTTGTAATAAAATTCTGCCAAGTGGATTCAAGTATCCAAGTTTTCCTGGTGATAACTGATGTACATTCAAATATATTGTTACATTAATTGCTTGAATCTTTCAGTTTGACCATCTGTTTTGGGGTGGTAAGATGTGGAGAGAATCCTTTGGATCTTTAATTTTTCAAAAAGTGTTTTCCAGGAGGAAGAGATGAATAAGGAGCCTTGGTCACTTATTATGTCAGCAGGCAGCCCATTCTTGGAGAATACATGGCTGGTGAAAAGGTTAGCTAGTTCAACTGCAGTCAGTGTACTGGTTGCTTTAATGAAGAGGGCCATCTTAGAGAAATGGTCCACAGCAAAAAGGATAGAATCAAATCCATTAGAGAGAGGGAGTTGAGAGATGAATTCCATAGAGATAGAAATCCAGGGGCCATCAGGGATTGGAAGAGGTTTGATTAGTCATAGTTTCTTTTAATTCCTGATCTTATTCTTGTTCCAAAGGTAGCAGGCTGAAAAATAGTTCTTAAAATATTTTGACATTCCATTCCAAGAAAAAGACATTTTGATGAATTTGAGAGTATTTTGTTGGCTAGGGTGACCTGTAAGAGGGGAGTCATTACTTTTTTGAAGTATCTTCAGTTTAAGATGGTTAGCTTGGTCAGGTATGACCACTTTACCTTGAAACAGGAGTAAGCCACTAAAGGGGTCTCAGGAATAATCAGTTAATTCTTCATTATTATTCAGAATTTTAATGATACCTTGAATTAACTTTTCAGCTTGTTTACTAGAATTCAGTTCACTCAGTTGATCATCAAGTTTTTTTAGCAGAAATAAAAAAGATTTTAGAAGCTTCAACTTCATTTTGTTTCAGAATTTGTTGAAAATTTCCAGGATTCTTTTCAGAATATGGTGTTCCCCCACTGGATACATGTTGTCCCAACATGAAAGGATATCTGGGATGGTTGAAAATTTGCTAGACCTTTAAGTGATCACAAAATTAAATTCAGAGAGGAACTCTGCACAACAAGCTTGCCTCCTGGTAAGGGCCTTGGAGGACATAAAGTACTTCAAAGAAGAATGATCAGTCAGAACTTCAAAGGGGTCAGTAACACTCAAGACGTAAGAACACCATTGATGGAGGGAAAAGACACCTGCAAGGAGTTCTTTGTCATGGATTTCATAGTTGAGTTCAGCACTGGAGATTTTTCTGCTGTCAAAGGCAATAGAATTTTTAGTATTTTCAGCAGTCACCTGGTGCAGGACAGCACCTAGGGAATAGTCACTGGCATCAGTTTCAACATAAGTTCTCAGGAGGTGATGAAAATGGCAAAGAACTGGAGCTTGGGTGAAGGCTTGCTTGATGTTTTTGAATTATTGCAAAGCTTCAGGAGTGAGGTAAAAGTCATAGCTGTTGCCAGCAATGGAGGTGAGATGAGATACCTGTTTGGATTAGTTCTTGATAAATCTGCAATAGAAGTTAGCAAACCCAAGGAAAGACCAAAAGGCCCTTCTGTTTTGAGGAACTGGACAGGAAAGGATGGTCTTGAATTTGTTGATTTCCATGAAGATACCATCCCCTGAGAGGAAATAGCCAATATAGTCCACAGAAGGTGCATGGAATTTGCATTTGGAGGCCTTGGAATAGAGCTTGTTCTTCCTGGGTCTGGTCAGTACTTCACACACATGAGAAATGTGTTCCTGTAAATTCTTAGAGAATATAAGGATATCATCAAGGTAAACCACCACATAAATTTTGAGGAGATCAGCAATTATTTCATTGATACGGTTCTGGAAAGAAGCTGGGGCATTAGTCAGGCCAAAAGGCATAGCCAGGTATTCATAGCTTCCAAACTGAGATCTGAATGCTGCTAAGTGTTCTACTCCTTCCTTGATGCACAAAATTTTGTAAGTGCATCTGAGTTCAATCTGGTTTAAGAAAGAAAAACCTGAAAATACAGTCAGTAAGAAAGTCATTGGAGGAAGGGGATAATGGTTCTTCCTTGGAACAGTTTTAAGCTTGAAATAATCAAAACATAACCACAAAATCCCATCCTTCTTCTTGACAACAATAAGAGGTGCTCCAGTGCTTGAAGTGCTGGAATGGATGAAACCTGTTAAAATAATTAATCATAATTACTTCAAAGATGGTCCAAACAAAAAACATAAGGCTGAAATAAGGTGTTAGAAACTGAATTACAACTAAGGAGGATATTTGATGAGAACAACACCCTACCATGCTTAAATAAAAATGACTATTAGTTGGACACAACACCAAAAACTGTTTGAAGGGTAATAATAGAAAACAAATCCTCCACACACACACTCCAAGAAAAAGACTTGAAAAAAGGCAAAAAATTAGTTGATTCCTCAAATTAGATTCCTTTGGGTATCTTGTTTATCCTTGGTTTTCCGTTGTATCACTTCAGTGATGCCAGTCAAAGGTTGTGTCAGTGATTGAGAATTTGTTTTCCCCCGCTAGTTGTTTGTTGGATTTTACTTGTTGAAGAGAGTAGAAGCGCGCAATACAAGATGAATATGAAACAGGACCATGTTGCCGCGCACGCATGAGGAGATGGACAAAAATAAAACAGTATGATAAAATATTCAAATAAAAAATAAAGATAAAAATAAAAATAAAATAAGAACAAAATAATGAAATGAAACAATAAAATAAAAACATAAAATGGGTAAAAAGTGAGATGGATCTCAACACCCCCCCATAATTCAGTGCAACCTCCCTTGAAAACACTTGGCTGTTAGAAGCTCTAGGGATTTTCTGTTTGAGGCCTTGGTGAGAGTGTCCGCAACCATTGAGTTGGTGATGATGAGGTCTACATGAATCTTCTTTGCTGATGATTGATTGCATAGCCATTTTATCTTCATGTCTATATATTTGGTTTTTGAGTTCAACCCAAAATGTTGGATTTTGTCAACCAATCCCTTGTTTTCCACATGAAACCTGGAAGGAAGAATTGAAAAATTCTTCCACAGGTCCCTAATGATGGATTCAATCCAGATTTTTTCCTGCGCACCGTCAGTCAAAGCGTTCAACTCAGCTTCAGTCAAGGAAAGCATGATATTGCCTTGCTTTCTGCTCTTCCACGCAATAGGAGAGGATTGCCAAAAAATGATGTAACCAGTCTGAGACTTCTGGCTGCAAGGATTGTTAGCCCAGTTGGGTTTGGTGTAGAATTCAAAAGAGAATGATTTCTTTGTGTCAGGCTGCAGGGTCAGAGCAAAAGAGGATGTTCCCGCTAGGTATTTCCAGACATGAGTCACCTCTTTCCAGTGAGATAGACCAGGGCTTTGGTTGAACCAAGACAGGATTGAGGCGGCTGCAGAAATTTCTCAAAGCTTTCAACAGGAGAGATAGTTCAGAAAACCTGTGAACTTCCTTTAATTCACCCCAAGTTTTGTGAATTCAAGTTGGTCAATCTGTGAGGCAGGAGACAGTTGAATACCTGGTGTAAGAGGAGTTTGGAAAGGTTTACAGTCTTTCAGATTGAGCTCTTCCAGTTTCTTCTGAATTAGCTTGTTATGATCAAGAGTTATAGTGTTGTTAGTCTGAGTGAACTCCATCCCTAGGATTGTGTCAGGTTTGTGTGCTGAAGAACGTGGAAATTGCTCTAGAAAACTTTCTCCAAACCAGTCCACTTCCACGGTCACAATAAGGTCATCAACATGAAAGAATAGGAAGGAGTGGCAAGTTGAGTGAGTGTATAGACAGGGATCAGCATTGGATTGAACGTAAACAATCTCCTCTAGCCATGTTGTCAGAGTCTTGTACCAATTAGACGGAGCCTGACGCAGTCCATGGAGAGATCTTTTTAACTTCAGAAACTTGGATGAATGTGGGCTCTCTTTTGGCTTGAGTATGAAAATTTCCTCTTCCAGAGGAGAAAAAAGAAAAGCTGCCTTAACATCAAATTTCCAAATTTCAAGTTTATGATCCAGCCCACTTAGAAGAAGGAGAAGTAGAGTTGCAAACTTGCCCGTGGGCGCGTATGTATTGCCAAAGTCTAGTCCAGGTGTCTGTTGATTTCCCATGATGCAGAGTCAAGACTTTTGTTTTTCTGGTGACAGACTTGTAGCTGGTTTGACTCCATCTACCCACATTGTCCTGAGAAAGTGATTGGGTTTGATTCAGTTTCTTCCCAAACATCTTGAAATTCTATCTCTCTGAGCTTGATCAATCTCTCTCTTAAAAAATCAGAGATGTTTTCCATTGAAACTGAGGCGTAGGAGTACTTAGGCGGCTTGATTGATAGATTCCGTTCACATAGGTTGTACCTGGGAAGTGTCTGTGCCAGAGAATACTCTGAGATTTCAACAATCCAGTTAGTTAAAAGCACTGGGTTATAATCTTCAGCAGCTTTGTCAATCAGATCTTCTGCAGGGTTTACGGGAAGCGGATCAGAATCAAATTCAATAGCTTGATTGGACTGTTCAGGTTTCACCAGACCAGTACCCATGCACCAGTTTCCTATTATTATGGCATTTTCAAATCTTTTTAGGTCAGAATTGAAATCCAGCAGTTTTATGTTCTTAGTGTTGACTATTTTGTTATCTGCCATTAAAATCTTGTAAGAAAATAAGTCTTTGTGGTATCCAATCAATTTACCAAACAAACCACAAGGTTACAGTTTAGAGAAGGAAGCACCACAGAAAAATGGACGCCACCTGTATGCAGGTGGCATTTCTGTATCCCATTGATATCTCAGGGTTATGTGATGCTGTATCTCATCATTAACTTTCAGCAGGTGGTGAAATATTGTGACTAGAGATCAGCATTTGCTGAACTTCTGGCTGATTAGTTAATAATAGCTTGTCAAGGGAACGCTAGATATGAGCAAAGATGTTGCTTCACAAGCAGTCCACATATCATCCACAAATTACTTCAGTTGGTGTTTGGGAATTCCTTCAAAGTGAAATTCAAAAATTCCAGAAGAGGCTGATTGTTTCCAGACTGGAATTTACATTAACTGGTCAAAAACTGGGTAATTCCTCTTATTCACAGCCCAAAATAAAATGCATAAACATGTATTTAGGATAATACTAACACACCATGCTCCTAGAAATGTACAAATCTTTCCTTATATAAATGAGCCATTTATGGCTTCTTTTCTGTTGGTTTCTTATTCAATAGCCTATGTTGGTGTAATATTATTTTTTATACTTCTACTTTTTATCAGGGAAAATACAGAAAGCCAAGCTAAAATTGTTTGTTCAAATTTCAAAAATTGAAGAATATTTGAAATGGAAGATGACCAAAGACCAAGGGAGTAAAGAAAGGAAAAAGAACAAAAGAAGGAAGAAAAAAAAGTCAAGATCCTCACTTAGATGTGTTGATTACCATCCCTGGTCTGCACATAAGGGCAGCTTATTTTGTTTTTTGAGGGAAAATGTTGAAACCAAGGCAAGAGACAGGCTTCTTTTTGCAATGTAGAAAAGCCAGGGACATAGGTGAAATTGATAAAAATAGAAAAATGCATTGAACTAGTTCTGGCCTGAGAAGAAGGGAATCCATTTTGGAAGAAAAGGAAGACATGAATTGAGTGGGAATGGGGCTAGTCACAAAGGCATGCAATCAACAACTGCAGATGTTTTGACTACCAGCCCTGGTTACAGAACAAAGTGTCACTCAATCAAAAATTGATTTATGAAAATTAAGCCATGAGAGGACATGTCTTTACCACAGGAAAAAGGTCAAATTAGGGCATATCAGAGTTAAGCAAACCTGCCATTTTTTAATAGTGGTTTTAAACCCAAATCCACCACTTCAAACTCACAATTAAAAATCCAAAAAAATACTCTTATTTCCCATCAGACCTGTCAGAGTCACCTGAAAATAAATGGGTTTTTTCAAATAAAGTATCTAAAGGGTTTCACCACCTCAACCCATCATTTCACATCATCAAACCTTTTTTCAACCTCCATTACTATCCTGTTTGCTTCATCACTCTACTTTAATGCTCAAAAAGCTTCATCACCCTCATCACATTATTGCTTCCATCACATCCATGCTCTCATCACTTCATCCCCACTTTCATCACATCCCTTCATCAATTCATTGCTTCCTAACAGTGGAGGCACTCAAGGAGATTGCTCAATTACTGGGCTTGTAAATATATTTGATTTATTGATTGGATAAAACTTTCAAAAATGAAAAAAATACAATAGAAACAATAGAAACAATATCAACCATATTGGGCCTTCTTTCCCACAATTCTTTCATCAATTTTTGAAGGACTACAATCTTGGAGTTTTAAAGATACATTGGCTATTTTTTTATTAATTTGGAATGAGCAGCCAAAGTGAGTGTGGGTTGAAGAGGTTTTTAAACTAGGAGGAGGAAATTTAGTCTGATGATCAAAAAATTGAGTCTGCCAAAGAATTTCAATAATGCCCTCAGCTTTTTCAAAGTCAACAATACAACCAAGTTTGGAAAAGATAAACCATGACCAAAATCATTGCAGGGAGGAAGGATAGGCTGCCCTGTAGATCTGTTGATGTATGAAAATATCCCATATGTAAAACCATTAAAGTCATTCTTATCAGTATGGAGCTTGTTTGAGAAGTCATCAAATGTCACAACCACATTTGATAACATGAAGGAATCTTGCTCCTTTTCCATCCACTCAGATGAAGACCAGTTTGGGATTAGATATTCATCTGAAACTTTCTTGTTTTGAGCATGAGCTGGAGTACACAGTGATTGGATCCTTCCAAAGACAAATTTGTTGTGAGCAGGGAGACAGTCCCACATTTCATCATCCTTCTTGATGGTCTCTTCATTCAAACCTGGTTTGCAAGAATAGACCCCTATTTTTGAATGGAAGTCAACATCAATCAATTTTTTGAATTTTCTGACAAAACCTGACATAAACAATTGGACAAACCTGCAGAGGCACCTCCATCACTTCCAGCACAAAAACCAACGGCATGCATGGAGCCAGTCAAGGCTGCTGTGTTTGTCTTGCTGAGTGAATGGTGGTTCTTTGCCATCTGGTACAAGTCCGAGACAATGTTGCACAAAGTATTGATTTGTGGAGTGATTTTGGTGGCCTTAAAACTGTGGTATTTAAGAATGAATTAGGGCTGAAACTGGCGGTTTGTGACAGCATTAACCAGCATGTGAGGGCACATGCATGGTAAGACAACATGATTGGGTGCAAGATTTTCCTGCAGTGTCACAAAGTATGTTGACTCATCACATTCTTGTACAAAATGTCTCCTGGCATGGTTGAACTTTTTGTTACTTGTGGATGTTGAAGTAACAGTTCAATAGCCTGTGTCTCTTTCCTACTACAAAAGGTTTTGATGCATATTGTTTCTCCTTGGCATCCCCTGAAACGCCAAGCTCATCACAACTAAAAACTGTGTTTCAGGATGACACCCATGAATCACAACATGAATGGAAAACCAAAATAAAAATAATGCAGAATCAAAAGTTCAATTAGTAATTTTATTGTTGAACAATATTGAGGAATAAAATTTAAATCCCATACTCATTTTTACCAGACATGCCTTCATTCAATTCCACATTCAATTCCATTGAGATTGATATCTAAAAGAATGATATCTAAAAACAATAAATATCCTCTTTTTTTAAAAAAGAAAAAAAGGTTACTTACCAATGGGGTGGTGGTCGTGGTGGATGAGGTGGGTGGTGGTGGTGGGTTGTGGTGGGTGGTGATGGGTGTTGATGGGTGGTGGTGGGTGTTGGTGGGTGGTGGTGGGTGTTGGTGGGTGGTGGTGGGTGGTGGTGGGTGTCAGTGGGTGGTGGTGGGTGGTGGTGGGTGTCAGTGGGTGGGTGAGGTGGTTCACCTCATAGTAGGACAGACCCCCAAATTGGAGCTGACAGACCCCAAGTTTGGTGCAGGTGTCTAAATCACTCACTAGGTGGGGAGAGGATTTGAAATACCCCCCACCAAGCCACTCCCTCCCCCCTTGATTGCTCTCTAGGTGGGGAGCGGATTTGAAATCCCCCCCTCCCTCCCCCTTGATCTCCCCCCTTGCTTGGTTGCTAGGTGGGGAGCAGATTTGAAATCCCCCCCTCCCTCCCCCCTTGATCTCCCCCCTTGCTTGCTTGCTAGGTGGGGAGCGGATTTGAAATCCACCTCCCCTCCCACCCTCCTTGATGTTGCCCTTGCTTGCTTTCTGGGCGGGGGGGTGATGAAGTCCCCCCCACCACAAGCCCCACCGGCTTCTCCCCCTTGCTTGCTTGCTGCGCAGGGGGGTGATCAAGTCCCCCCCACCGCGAGCCCCACGGGCCCCCTCCCTTGCTCCCACCGCGAGGCGGTGGCTTGCACCCCCCTCGCTCCCTTGCCGGGCGGGGGGGTGATCAAGTCCCCCCCACTGCAAGGCCCACCGGCCCCCCCCTTTACCACTTGCTTGGTTGGGGGGTGATGAAATCCCCCCACCGCAAGCCCCTCTGGCCCCCCCCCTTTGCCGCTCGCTTGGTTGGGGGGTGATGAAATCCCCCCACCGGGCTGGCCCCCCCCCTTTGCCGCTTGCTTGGTCAGGGGGTGATGAAATCCCCCCACCGCAAGCACCTCTGGCCCTCCCCTTGTTGCTGCTTGCTTGGTTGGGGGGTGATGAAATCCCCCCACTGGGCTGGCCCCCCCCCTTTGCCGCTTGCTCAGTTGGGGTGTGATGAAATCCCCCCACTGCAAGCCCCTCCGGCCCCCCCTTTGCCGCTCGCTTGGTTGGGGGGTGATGAAATCCCCCCACTGGGCTGCCCCCCCCTTTGCCGCTTGCTTGGTTGGGGGGTGATGAAATCCCCCCACCGCAAGACCCTCCGGCCCCCCCCCTTTGCTGATTGCTCAGTTGGGGGGTGATGAAATCCCCCCACCGGGCTGGCCCCCCCCTTTGCCGCTTGCTTGGTTGGGGGGTGATGAAATCCCCCCACCGCAAGCACCTCCGCCCCCCCTTTTTGCCGCTTGCTTGGTTGGGGGGGTGATGAAATCCCCCCACCGCAAGCCCCTCCGCCCCCCCCTTTGCCGCTTGCTCAGTTGGGGGGTGATGAAATCCCCCCACTGGGCTGTCCGCCCCCCCTTTGCCGCTCGCTTGGTTGGGGGGTGATAAAATCCCCCCGCCAGGCTGCCCCCCCCCTTTGCCGCTCGCTTGGTCAGGGGGTGATGAAATCCCCCCACCAAGCCAGGCCCTCCCTCCCAGCCTGCTCGCTTGCTCACTTTCTCACAAAAAAAAAAGACTCAAAAAAAAAAGAAAAAAAAAAAACTGAAAAAAAAACAAAAAAAAAATGGAAAAAAAACAAAAGCAAAGCAGAAAAAAAACCAAAAAATAAAAAAAAAATAAACAAAAAATAAACAAAAAAAAAACAAAAAAAAAAAGGAAAATAAAGCAAAAAAAAAAGGAAAATAAACCAAAAACAAAAAAAAAAAAAACAAAAAACAAAAAAAAATGGAAAATAAACTGAAAAAACAAAACAAAACAAAAAAAAAAAGAAACCATGAAAAAAAAAATGAAAAAAAAAAACCAAAAAAAAAAAAAAAACCAAAAAAAAAGCCAAAAAAAAACAAAAATCCAGAAGTAGCCGCAACTATTATTTGATGCCCAAGCACCAATACAGGGTGAAATGGAGTATGTACCCAGGATTACCAGAAAGAGTGATCCATACTTGACACAAAAACGCGCAGGATCTACCAACAAGAACATCAGAAACCCAATGAACTGATGAGGTACCAGGGAATGAAGTTATGCCATGGCGCTCATCAGCTATATTAATCATGAATTAGCTACGTGAGATATATCTCTACTGCAAGAGTACCCCCAATGGCAGCTGTTAGTGCCCTGGCTTGATAAAGATCTGAAAATTAAGCAGCAGCCATCATAACTGCAAAGAATGTTTAGACCTAAAAGAAACCTTTGATATCAACATTTTTTTCTAGATTAAATTACCAGCAAAGGCCACAGAAAATGGCGGTGAGGTCATGAGTTGTGTTTGAGAAGGAGAATATCCCAGCTGTTTCAAAAAGGATGCACCTCAAATCTCTCATGAAGCGTGGCCCAGGAAAGATGGCTTACTGTCCAAACCACTGACGGTTTGGGAATATAACAGACCCAATTTCCCCAAAATGAAAAGCTTCAGAATACTCTTCAGGAAAAACGCAATAATTTACCAATGACCTTGGTTAGAAATGAATTGTTTTGGCTAGAAACTTACCTGTAGGTGTGAAGAAGGCCACACTACTTGCTGCCCTTCCGCTCATAAATTCTGTGAGTGTAAGTATAAGCACATGTGGGCTTTTTATAGCCGCCAAAATTTTGGACCATCTAAACTGCTTGCCTTTGTCAGCGCCAGAGGGTTATTTGAAAGCCAGACAAGCTTTTAGAATTCTTTTCAATTGCAAAAAGGAAATGCCATGGCCAATTAGCTCTTTTTGATACTTATGGATCAGTATTCATGAGTTAAGCTCAAACTCTATTTCTGCTTAGGCTTGGTAGTTCATACTTAAGATTGTTTGGAGATAAGTAAAATCATTAAGATAGAAAATGGAAACATCATCTCACCGTTTATCTTTTTGGTTTAAAAACCTGTGGGTATCTATCAAGCTGGGGAAAATGAATCCAAGAATTGTTGCAAAAATCATAGTTGCAGCCCCCTCTAACTATGAAGGGAACATACCGCCATTCTCTTATGAAATATCTCAATAAAGCCTGGATCACACGGAAGAATGCTTACAAAAAAAAGCCAGGCCCAGCCAGGTTTCCCTAATTTTCCCTGAAAGTTCAATATGGAATACGGCAAGAGACCTGAAAAACTCCCCAATCATGAGGCGGATCATTAGAAAATGGCAATTCTCATTTGAAGCTGGTCTCTGTGCAAGAATGGGAATAGCGCACGTTGACCAAGCATTTTATTCAGACAGAAACGTGAACATGATTTGGATTTTTGTACTGAATCAATCACAAACATACTGACTGTAACAGTTACTCAAGTAGATGAGGATCGCCTTCCATTGATCCAAACACCATTTCAAAATTTTCATGTTTTGCTTTACCTTCTTTAAATAATGAAATTTGACTCACTGGATACAACCCTCCTTCAAAGACCAAAGAAACTCGACCATCATTTAGCAATAGTTTGTAATGAATGTGAACTGGAATTTAAGGTGGACTATGATGCTTGAATTTACCTTCTGAAAACCCCGTCAAAGAAAAAAAAAAAAAAAAAACAACAAAAAAAACAACAAAAAAAACAACAAAAAAAACAACAAAAAAAAAAAAAAAAAAAAAAAAAAAACAGAAAAAAAAAGGAAACCCAAAAAAAAACCAGAAAAAAAAACAAAAGGAAACCCCAAAAAAAAACAAAAAAAACAACAAAAAAACAAAAAACAAAAAAACAAAAGGAAACCCAAAAAAAAAACCAAAGGAAACCCCCCAAAAAAAAAAACAAAAAAAAACAAGAAAAAACAAGAAAAAAAACAGAAAGAAACCAAAAAAAAATAATAAAAAAAAAATGAAAAGAAGCCAAAAAAAAAAACAAAGAAAAAAAAAACAAAGAAAAACCAAAAAAAAAAAAAAAAACAGGAAAAAAACCAAAAACAAAAAAAACAAAAAAGCAAAAAAAAAAAAAAAACCAAAGAAAAATGGAACTCTTCAATTGATGGCTTGAATGTGAAAAATCATAGGGTATATAAATAAATGAACCCCAGTTCAAATAAAAAAAAGAAACATACTTTTGAACAAGATCTTTACTCACAGGGCTGGTCATTTCTTGTAGTGGCTTACTTGTGGGGTTTCTTCTGTTCATAGATTGGAAAATGTTTGAGGACTGATTTTTTGGATTTTTGGTATCAATGACACGTGACCAGTGATGTTTTGAAGTTTGATGATAGAAAACCTTTTGGGACTGGGGCTTGCAGTATTGAAAACTATGGGACAATCACTCTTTTGAAAAGTTGAATTATGAATTATCATGCAAACAAAAATTTTAAGAAATGTGGCAGATGAATAATACAGCTAAAATTATGAAAAACTATTCAAATCACTTGAAAGATGACACAGTAAAGCTAGAGAAACTCAGAGAAGAAATGACAGCAATCATCTTAACCATTTGAGCTTGGTAACTCAGAGATTGGAGGGGGTTCTAGGCTGAAAGGCATTTTGGAACAGGAATTTTTGTTCATTTGGTTCATGTAGTCATGAGCAATAGCCTTGGCTAGATCATTCCAGGTGGGTAATTTCAATTTTCCAGTATCTTGAGGTTTCTCAGATATACTGAGCATGATTGATCAAATGTACATTTGAAGGTGAGCCCATATGGGTTCCTTGGCTGAAGGTCTTCCATCTGAGAGAGACTGAATTTTTTGAATTGAACAGAGGAGTTCATGACAATCACATAAACAAGCAATGCTTCTTTCTCTTGAAGCAATGAAGATCCCCTGGATGCCAGCAAGAAGGTAGAAGACAAAAGGGAGGAAATTGTGGTGGAATTCTAGTTGAGTCAATTCAGTGAAACATTTTTCATTTGAAAACTCTGAGACAGTGAGGGAAGAGTGGTCAACAGTGGATGCTGGAGGTTCTTTGCGCTTGTGCTTTTTCTTCTTTCTGGTGGAGGGCTCCTTTGGGTCTTTCTGGGAATGAGCATGAAGTAAATGAAGCTGATCATGATATCAATAATGATTCTGCGTAGCTCTTGAAGACAGTCCCTTGGCTCAATGGGCATAGACTCTGACTGATTGGTGGGCATAGCCTCTGACTGATTGGTGTTGGCTTCATCATCTAGAACCATGTGATGCTCTATTGAGCAGAGCTGCAGTGAATTTGGAAATGTCTTGAGGCTTTGGAGCCACATAAACATTTGTAGGTTTGCCTTGACATTGGAGACTGTAGATGTGAGAGGATGGGGAGGCTGTGAAAACAGTTAATTGGCAACTGTTTGCACTGAGAAGGCCACTGTATTGGCCCATTTATTGATTTCTTTCCCAGTGGTTTGATCCAAGGCATGAAGAAAGCACACCAGATTGGATTCTAGATGAGCAGTTTTCTGATCTAGGGGGGGTGCACCAGCAGGACAAGAATGGCTGTTCTGCAGGCAGTTGAGGGCAGAAAAATTGATGATTTCTGGTTCCCACCATGGCTCATGTGCATCTGAGTGTAGAAACACTGTTGCTGTGAAATGAAAAAGTGGTCATTAGGAAAAAGAAATCTTGCAAGTTGATGGGATGTTCAAATAAAACTAACCTTGCTCACGGATCTTCCAAACCCAGTTACCATACTCAAAATTGGCTGAATGGGAGATGTACCACATTTCTGGTGGTTCCATAGTAGTGGTGGCCTGGAGATGGAAATCCAAAAAGTGCTTCACCGCATCCCATCCCATTTGGAGTTTCTTTGGAGATTTCCTACCCTTGAAAGATTGAGTGATTGAATGAAGCTCTTTGCGTATTATTTTGTGGTAAATGATGGTAAAATAGCCTCTACTTGCTTGATCATCAAAATCATATGTGGGATCCTCATCTTGGGGAGCATCCATACCAGAAACAATGGGCTGGGGAGAGGTTGGGTCTGGTTCAATCACTAATGCTTGATTGGATGTCTAAGGTTGATCTGGGGCCACCTGGGATTGCTCAGAAGTGACTTGGGGTTCCTCCATGATTGCAGTGGTTTGGGCACATAGGGAAGGTTCAGGATTTATTTGTATTTCTGGTTGAGGGGAGGGTGCAATGGCTTCATGATTTGATGCTGCATCAGGGGAGAAGGGGGCTGGATTGTGATTTCCCATGATTTGTAGATGTGGGGTCATGTCCATAGGGGGATGAGTCAAGCGTGGACATTTTGGAGGTGGCTGTAATGGGGGCTGTTGGGAAAATGAGGAGCTAGGTGTGATGCTCAGCCCTTCTCTGCGGGGGAGACACCTTTTTTAATTGTATGCTAAGGGAAAACAAACCAATCAGACCTCCAAACCTGCAAATGTGAAGAATGACAGTGGGGCAAAAACTAACCTTTTTGGATATCACTCAAGCTGGAGTTTAACCTGTTCACAGTATCTTGGATTGACCTGGGGATCCTGAGGCAAGCACAGGTATTGACCATCTCTTGAATAGTATCAACATTCTGATAGAATTCTTCCTCAGTTACTTCATGGACTTCTGATGTGGGGTTGGACTCGTCTGCAGGCGCTGAGAGTTTTTCATCTTCATGAGTTGATGGTGAGGACTCTGTTGATTATGCCAAGGCATTAGTCAATGGATGCCAAGGTTGGTAGGGATTTTTCTTTCAATTTGATGAAATACAAAAAAGTTGGTTAACAAACCTGAAGGTGGGATTGCTTGTGTAGGAGCAGTGGATGCCATTGTGAGTGGATTAATAAATATATGGGAAAAATATGTGAAGCTGGTTCCAGGGGTATTGGGGAATGGAGAAGAGGGGAAAAACCTGAGGGAAGGGAGGGTTATTTATAGCCATTGACAAGAAGACTTGTTTCATTTTTCTTGCTGCAAACCACCAAACAAACATGGATGCTGACCATGTCTACATGATGCAACATGAAGATCCATAGTCATTTGTGTGTCATGCTAGTGTGATTCATGTGGCTTGTATTATCTGGGGATAGACCTGTGCATATGTAAGCCTTGATGACTTGCTGCATTAGCTGAAAAATAATCTAGCACATTCATGGATGATGACAATTGCTTCTTGTGACAGACTGCAACCATTAGAATTCCTCATGGACGGTGACCAATGTTCTTCTTAATGGTTGCCAACCATTGAAGTTCTTTATGGATTATGAAAATTGATTCTCATGAGCAACTATTACCATTAGAATTCCTCATGGACAGCAAGAAATTTTCTTCTTAATGGTCACCAACCATTGAAGTTCTTTGTGGATGGCCAGAATTGATTCTCATGAGCAACTTTGACCATTAAAATGCCTCATGGACAGTGACCAATGTTCTTCTTAATGGTTTCCAACCATTGCAGTTCTTTATGGATAATGACAATTGATTCTCATAACAGACTGCATCCATTAGAATGCCTCATGGATGGTGACCAATGTTCTTCTTAATGGTTGCTGACCATTGCAGTTCTTTATGGATGATGAAAATTGATTCTCATGAGCAACTGCAACCATTAGAATGCCTCATGGATGGTGACCGATGTGTTAGAATTATGGCCAGCAATTACCTTAGGCAAATGAGCAGTATTTAAAGCAAAAGAAATGCTGGACACTGGGTGTCAATATTGGCTAATGGGGCTCTCAAAATGGGGCAATATGTTGGATGAACTTGATTGGAATGATGAATGAATGGATAGAAAACAGCAGGGAGAAGGGCTCCTTAAGTACAAAAGATTGGCCTCTTGTGAGCCCATGATACAACAAGCCAAAAGGAAAATTTTCCGCCCCAAAAGGGCTCTACAGGCTCTACTGGCCTTGTTACTTGGTTAGGACTACATCAGCCCACATGGCATCAGTCCCTGTACCCTTACAACCAGCCCATTCCGGTTGATTCTGGTGTTTCCACCTCAATGGGGCTGAACCAGCCCCTTAACTGTTCAATCCCCTTGGCTGGTTGTCCATTACAACCAGCCATGATGACCTCATTGCCTTGTTTACGGGCTGGTTACCTCATGCAGCCAGCCCCTGGCCCCTCAAATGGGCCAGGTGGGACCCAGGGCACACCTGGGTCCGGTCTCAGACTCACATGGGGGGTGTGACCAGCGGACATGCTGTCCCCCCCCCTCTTTCTCTCAAATCCCTGGTGGGGGTGGTCAAATCCCCTCACCAGGGGCCCTGGGGTTCAATAACCCCAGGGCGTTGTCAAGTAAGTTGGCCTGGGAGGTGATCAGGTCCCCCCAGGCCCATTGCTCCTCCCCCTTGGTAAAGGGGGGGGGGGGGAGAGCGCCCCTGTCCTGCTTGGTTGCCTCAACCAATGAATGGTGGGGGGGTGATGAATTCCCCCCCACCTGCGGGTTGCTACCCTTGCGGCCGGCGCCGCCACCTCCTTGGGCAAGGGGGTGGTCAGGTCCCCCCTGCCCTGACCAACCGCACTGTAGTGGTTGGTTTCTGGCTGGTCCAACCCAGCCAGCTTGCCCCCATCCCCCTTGCAACGGCGAGCAAGCCGGGGCCGCGAGCCCTGGCTCTGTGGCGCTGGTTGCCGAGCGCAACCAGCCGGGCCCGCACGGCATCCCACCGTGCGGGATCCGTTGGCCGCATGACAGCCACGCGCGGGCCATCGGGCCCCGCGTGGGGTGTACCAAGGAACACAGGCAGCCCCAAACAGGCCGCAACGCGGGAAGCAGCCCCTAGCGGGCCGCGACAGGGGCGGTGGCCCCAAGCCCAAATCGTGAGAATGAAATACTTTGGCGGGCCAGCTCGTCTGGCCAAGTATGTCCATAATAAAGCTTGGGCCCTTTTATGCCCAAATAAGCCCATCTGGCTTGGGTGGCCCATCCACCCTGGCGGGCCCGTGTCCCAAAAGACCATAAAAACGTGTTTTGGCGCCCAAATGCCCAAAACCAATAACACTTACATAGGCCCACATGGCCCATGTGATGTCCAATGGGCCGTGGAGGCACATTTTTGCATCCCATTTGGATTACACACTCCTATGCACATTACCTGAGTGCATCCGCATTTTAACACACCCCCTTAATCTAAAAGGGATGCCATACGCATACTAGACACAAAACCTTCATGTTTGTTCCTATCTAACACCTTAGTTAAGATATCCGCAATCATTGCCCCCGTAGGCATGTACCATAACACTATCTCTTTGCAGTTAACTGCATCCCGTATATAGTTATAATGAACATCAATATGTTTTGTTCTAGAATGGAACACTTGATTTTATGCCAATGCAATGGCACTCTGGTTATCAGAATAAAACAACGCAAAACCTTGTGGTTTATGAGTATCCTTTAAGACCTTTCTCAACCATTTTGCTTCCTGTGAAGCTGACAAGTACGCTCTGTACTCTGCTTCTGTTGACAAAAGACTTATTGCTGACACCTTTTTAGACATCCAAGACACTAGATTCTTTCCTAAGAAGAATACAAAACCACTTGTTGATTCCCTAGTGTTACCATCTTCCCAACTTGCATCAGAATAACCAACCAAGTCAAAGTTTGATGACTTTGAAAACTGCAGTCCCAGACTGCTTGTTCCTTCAAGATACCTCATAACTCTCTTAAACGCTGACCAATGCCTCATGCATGGTTTCTCTAAGTGTTGTGACAAAATCCCAACCGCATAAGTAATATCTGGCCTTTTACACTGCCCAAAATAATTCAAAGATCCAATAGCTGATCTATAATCATTCCCTGATTGAAAAAACTCTAGATGCTCTTCATCTGTAGACTTTTCTAACCAAATGTTAGACTGCATTGGAGTACCAAACTCCTTTGCATCTTCTAAGCCATACTGCTTAAGTAGAGCTGACACATAATGGTTCTGATCCAACCTGATCCCATTCTTGCTCTTACTAACTTTCATTCCCAGCACCTGCTGTGCCAGACCAAGATCTTTTATCTTGAACTCCTTTTTGAGTGTCTCCATGAATCTCTCCTTACCATTCCCAATAATGATAATGTCATCAACCCATACAAACAAAATTGCATCCTTTCTCACAAAGAGACAAGGGTCAGCCAAACTTGTTTTGAAACCAATCTCTATCAGTTTCATGCTCATAGTATTATACCATGACCTAGCTGCTTGCTTCAATCCATACAGGGATCTACACAGCTTGAGGACATACTCCCCTTTATCTGCTGAGAGGAAACTTCTCACACAGATTTTCTTCATAGTTTCTGGCTTGGTCTCGACCAGCCATTCCTTGAAAACATCAGGAATTGACATATAAACAGTCTCTTCCTCTCCAAGTTTTGCATTCAAGTATGCAGTCACAAAATCAGCCTGTCTGATTTCTTCACCCAACTCCACTGCCAAAGCAATGATGTACCTGAAGGTGGACAGCCTTCCAGTTGGCAAGAAAGTCTCCTGGTAATCAATACCTTCTCTCTGTTTGAAGCCCTGTGCAACGCATCTAGCCTTGAAACTCTTCAAAACTTCATTAGTATCAAACTTCTTTGTTAACACTAATCTAGACCCAAAAATGGTATTTCCTTTTGGAACTGAATCCCGCTTAACCATTTCAAACACACTATTATTCTCTAGAGAATCAAATTCCTCAAAAATAGCTGTCTTCCAATTGGCTCTCTCATCAAAATTCATAGCTTGGCCAAAGATATTTGGGTTAACTCTATTACCCATTTCTGAGCTCAACTGTAGAATCTCATTAAGCATACACTGTTCCTGAAGTGTATCTTCCTTATATTCCGCAGAAGCATAATGGGACTTCCATTCCCCATACCTATCAACAGGCATTCTCATCCTGTCACTCCTTCTAACTGGAGGTGGAGGCTCATCAGTTTCTGATTCCACAGACTCCCCTGAAGGCACTGAACCCTCCTGTGGCACGTCTGCCACCTCAATGTCATCACTAATGATATTCTCTCCAGCCTCTGCTGGGGAAATAGGCTCCAATGCTATTTCCTGCCGTGATTCCTGAACAGAAATAGGTTCACCCCTTTTGAGTGGAAAGGTACTTTCTTCAAATTTTACATCCCTACTACGGATAAACTTTCTTGTCCCTGGACAATAAATCCTGTATGGGTTACTTGTTAAGTCATAGCCCACAAGTGCCCCTGTTCTGGCTCTAGGATCTAACTTTCCAACCATCTCATTATGGTGGACACTATAATACACCAAGCAACATATTGTTCTTAGGTGTGATGTTTTGGGGTAAAACTTCCAAAACTGATAATGAGGACAATTCCCATTAACACTTACAATATTGTGCAACAGACACACTGTGCACACCAACTCAGCCTATAAAAACTTTGGTAGACCAGATTGAGCCATAATAGTTATGACTTTGTCCAATAAAGTCCTATTCATCCTCTCAACTATTCCATTGTTTTGTGGAGTACTAGCAGTAGTAACTATATGAGTGATACCATAATCATTCATTAGTTTCTCAAAATCTTTACTCACAAACTCACCCCCTCCATCAGTAATAACCCTCTTGATCTCCCTCATCAAACCATTCTGTTTCCAGAATTTGAAGATTACTGAAACCTCCTCTGTGGTTTGATCCTTTGAGCTTATTGGTTTTACCCAAACAAAATTAGTTGCTGTATCAACCAAATTGATGAAGTATCTTGCCCCTCCAAGAGACACTGGTGAAAATGGCCCTGCCAAATCAATGGAGAATTTCTCTCTAGGAACTTCTGTGTGGTCTCTACTCTTTGAGAACACATTCCTGGTCTTGGCCCATAAGGTACAACTCTCACAGTTACTGTCCTTTACCTTATGGCCACTTCTATTGTGAGCAACAGTGCTCAGAGCTGAAATCTTAAACAAGTCAGCACATAGCAACTTATTCCGAACTTGTCCACTCAGGATAGTTCTCCCATTCAAATCAATAACAGACTTATTCTTTAAGATAACAAATCTGGAAACCCTTTTTCCAGAGCACTCCAAGAGACACAAGGTTATAAGGAAAATCTGGTACATAGAACACTTTCTCAAAAATTATTTTGAAACCCATGTGATTTTCAAGAATAACTATTCCAATCCCCTAAATCTGGATTGTTCTTCCTTTTTGGCCAATATTTACAACACCCTCAAAATCTCTAATATTTGAAAACAAATTTGGCTCAAAAAACATGTGGTCTGTACAACCAGAATCAATGAAAACAAGAACACCCTCCTTCAACAATCCTCCTGTAAGGAATGAAGAATTATCAGCCACTGATAAGTTCTCATTTCCAAGGTTAAGATTACATAATTCATAATCAATCAAGTCCATTTCTTGATCCTCTTTGATTTTAGCCTTCTTGTTGGGGACTTGTTCCACAACAGCTTGTTCCATTGAAACATCCATTGCCACCATAGCAACATTTTCCATGGCAAGGTTGACCTCTTTGTCTTCCTTTTCAATTTACTTGGATTTCTTCCTCTTCTTGGCCTCCTTGCAATCCTTTGCATAGTTCCCCTTCTTCTGACAATTATAACACAAGAGCTTTGATAAATCCTTTTTGGCCTTTTCCTTCTTCCCAGATTCTCCTGTCTTGCCCACCAGAGCAGTTCCTGTGCTCTCCTTCATCTTGAATTGAAGATCATCCTTTTCAATCCTTCTAAGCACATCCTCTTCTCCTGGAAGGGGATCCAACTGAGATATGATACTGACCAAGGACTCATATTCTTTTGGCAGCTTTTGAATAATTAATAGTGACAAACACTCAGGATCCATGTTCAGCCCAGATGACTTGAACTTAGAAATACTAGATCTAAATTCCCCCACAAATTGTTTACAGTTGCCAAATTTCAACTTAAACAATCTATTGAAAGCAATCACCTTTTGATGAACAGAGTCACCAGCATACTTTGACTTGAGCATTATCCATAAAACACTCCCCTTCCTCTTCTGTTCCTCCAACAGAGTATCAGAAACCCATGCTACATGATTCTCATCCAAGTGTGTAAGAATAAGATGATAGGCCTTCTTCTCCACCTCTGAACTGATCAAAGTATCATCTTCTTTCATAATATCCCCACAACAGATGTTATCCAACTCACTGTCCATAAGGACAGCCCAAGCATTATAGTTCTGACTATTCAAAACTATCTTGGTGTAGCTGGACTCTGGGATATAAGACATCTTCTTGGAAAACTTGAGGTCCTTGAGGTTGTCCAAAGTAAGGTATAATGCTCTATATTGCTTGGAAATAATGATGATGATGGTACTGATAATATGTTAGAATTATGGCAAGAAATTAGCTTAGGCAAATGAGAAGTATTTAAAGCAACAGAAATGCTGGACACTGGGTGTCAATATTGGCTAATGGGGCTCTCACAATGGAGCAATATGTTGGATGAACTTGATTGGAATGATGAATGAATGGATAGAAAACAGCAGGGAGAAGAGCTCCTTAAGTACAAAAGATTGGCCTCTTGTGAGTCCATGATACAACTAGCCAAAAGGCAAATTTTCCGCCCCAAAAGGGCTCTACAGGCTCTACTGGCCTTGTTACTTGGTTAGGACTACATCAGCCTACATGGCATCAGTCCCTGTACCCTTACAACCAGCCTATTCCAGTTATTTCTGGTGTTTCCACCTCAATGGGGCTGAACCAGCCCCTTAACTTTTCAATCCCCTTGGCTGGTTGTCCGTTACAACCTTCCATGATGACCTCATTGCCTTGTTTACGGGCTGGTTGCCTCATGCAGCTAGCCCCTGGCCCCATCAAATGGGCCAGGTGGGACCCAGGGCACACCTGGGTCTGGTCTCAGACTCACATGGGGGGGGTGTGACCAGCGGACATGCTGTCCCCCCCCTCTTTCTCTCAAATCCCTGGTGGGGGTGGTCAAATCCCCTCACCAGGGGCCCTGGGGGTTGATACCCCCAGGGCGTTGTCAAGTAAGTTGGCCTGGGAGGTGATCAGGTCCCCCCAGGCCCATCGCTCCTCCCCCTTGGTAAAGGGGGGGGGGGGGGAGAGCGCCCCTGTCCTGCTTGGTTGCCTCAACCAATCAATGGTGGGGGGGTGATGAATTCCCCCCCACCTGCCGGTTGCTACCCTTGTGGCCGGCGCCGCCACCTCCTTGGGCAAGGGGGTGGTCAGGTCCCCCCTGCCCTGACTGACCGCACTGTAGCGGTTGGTTGCTGGCTGGTTCAACCCAGCCAGCTTGCCCCCATCCCCCTTGCAACGGCGAGCAAGGGGAGGGGGAGCAAGCCAGGGCCGTGAGCCCCGGCTCTGTGGCGCTGGTTGCCAAGCGCGACCAGCCGGGCCCGCGCAGGATCCCTTGGCCGCACGAAAGCCACGCGCGGGCTGTTGGGCCCCGCGTGGGCCGTACCAAGGAACACAGGCGGCCCCAAACGGGCCGCAACACAGGCGGCGGCCCATAGCGGGCCGCGACAGGGGCGGTGGCCCCAAGCCCAAATTGTGAAAATTACATACTTTGGGGGGCCAGCCCGTCTGGCCAAGTATGTCCATAATGAAGATTGGGCTCTTTTATGCCCAAATAAGCCCATCTGGCTTGGGTGGCCCATCCACCCTGGCGGGCCTGTGTCCCAAAAGACCATAAAAACGTGTTTTGGCGCCCAAATGCCCAAAATCAATAACACTTACATAGGCCCACATGGCCCATGTGATGTCCAATGGGCCGTGGAGGCCCATTTTTGCATCCCATTTGGATTACACACTCCTATGCACATTACCTGAGTGCATCCGCATTTTAACACAATTTTCTTGTTAATGGTTGCCGACCATTGCAGTTCTTTATGGATGATGACAATTGCTTCTCATAACAGACTGCAACCATTAGAATGCCTCATGGACAGTGACCAATGTTCTTCTTAATGGTCGCTGGCCATTGCAGTTCTTTATGGATGATGACAATTGATTCTCATGAGCAACTGCAATCATTAGAATGCCTCATGGATGGTGACCAATGTTCTTCTTCATGGTTGCAGACCATTGCAGTTTTTTATGCATGATGACAGTTGATTCTCATGAGCAACTGCAACCATTAGAATGCCTCATGGACAGCAAGCAATGTTTTTCTTAATGGTTGCCAACCATTGAAGTTCTTTATGGATGATGACAATTGATTCTCATGAGAAACTGCAACCATTAGAATGCCTCATGGATGGTGACCAATGTTCTTCTTAATGGTTGCCGACCATTGCAGTTTTTTATGGATGATGACAATTGATTCTCATGAGCAACTGCAACCATTGGTATGCCTCATGGATGAAAAGCAATGTTCTTCTTAATGTTTGCCAACCATTTATTCTCCTGCCAGTGTCACATCAAGGAAAAGATTGTACCACACAATGTCACACAGTGTAACATCTCATCTACACATATGGGAGTATTGGTGACATGCGGTGGCACAACACATGTGATGTGAATTTTGAGAAAATTTACTCATGGCATAGTGGAAAAATTTCACTTCTCAAGAATTGTGATGCAAGAGTAATGTACAGGATAGTGAGGAGGGAAGAAAACTACCATATGAGTGAGATTGGGAAGAAGGAGATGAGAAGCTAAGGGAGAGGGGATTTAGGTATCATCCTGCAGGGATTGGAAGACTTCCCTCCAATCCCTGGTGGTGAGAATAATTGACCTGAATATGATATGAGCACAATTTCCTGAATCAGCCAACTGTAAGGTTGGTGGATATATTTCCAGGAAAAAAAGACTTACTGGGCAAGTTGCTCCTTGCATTTCTGAATCTGAAGGAGAGATGGAAGATTCAGTGAGGTTTGTAGGATGAGTGGAGTATGAGGAAATTACCTTTTGAATATTCTCCTCAATGGTATTGGGTGCTGTTGAAATTCTGTTGAAATTCAGCCTTTCTGTAGAGACTCCAATGGGATTATATAAACTAAAGGTAGCAAATAGCTTGCTGGCAGTCCTTGAAGGGGAATTTAGTATTACTTCTACTCCTTTGGATTATTAGTATATACTAAGAGTGGTTTTGAATTGCCTGCCCTTCCAGTACTATAGTAATTCTGCACCATAATTTATTTAAATTAATGGCTGGTTTCTTTGAGACTTAATATAGGTCTCAGATCAGACCTAGATTAATTATTTACTGTGATATTGGTAGGATTTGTTGAAGATTAGACCAGATGTATTGGAATATTGGTTAATTTATTGATCAGATATGTTTGATCTTAACCAATACACCAATATTAAAGGGTTCAAGGGTTTATCAAAGGGCTGGTTTAGGAGAGGACCAAAGGATGGGTTTACCCACAGGGGGGCTGGACAGAGGAAAGGTTGGTATTTTCCTTTTGTTGTGCTCTCTTTCTTTGTAAGGGTTTTTTATTAACTAATGGGTGGGGTTTCTTTAATATGGTGCTGAATATCTAGGTCACAGAAGAACCCTTATTCAAGCACCTATTGGGTGGTTTAATTGGCTAAAGATGGGTAATAACTTGGTTTCTGATTTCTTGTTTCCTTTTATAACTGATTCACTACTAATATTTTATCTGGGTAGGTACCACAGATGGATGGGTTGATGGGGTGAGTAGGGGATGAGTTGGGTGAGTTGTGGGGGGTGGTGATGATACAACTTGGATAGGGCAGAGAGGCCCTCCTTAAATAGACAAATCCTACCTCAGGGGGTGCTCAAGGCTTCCCCCAAGGGATCTCCCTGTTCTGGTGAGGAACAGTGAGATACAGTTACATGAGGCATTTCTGCTGGTTGGAAAAAGCTTTTACAGTTACATGAGGCATTTCTGCTGGTTGGGAAAAGCTGGTACAGGGGTTTCATGCATGCACAGCCCTGCATAAATTGCTGTGAATTGCAGATACAATGTATTCCTGTGCAGTACTAATGGTTGGTCTGGTGCTACTTGATTCTCCCTACATGTGCTGCTGTTCATTCCCTGGTGATTTGTTTGGTGCTGCATGATCTTGACTGCCTGCATATATTGCTGTGTAGTGCTGTGTGTTGTTGTTACTGCATGATTCTGGTAGTTTGTTTGGTATCACATGCTTCTGACTGCATAAATTGCTGTGTGGTGCTGAGGTTGTTTGGTACTGCATGGTTCTGGTAGTTTGTTTTGTATCACATGATTCTGGCTGCATAGATTGCTGTGTGGTGCTGAGGGTTGTTGGTACTGGTACTTTGTTTGTATCACATGCTACTGGCTTCATAAATTGCTGTGTGGTGCTGAGGTTGTTGTTACTTGTACTTTGTTTGTATTGCATGCTACTGGCTGCATAAATTGCTGTGTGGTGCTGAGGTTGTTTGGTACTGCATGGTTATGGTTGAGCCTGGTTCCACTTCCTCCTGCATGTATTGCTCCTGTATACTTCTGCACAGCCTTCTGTATGTATGTTTGCTAATTTGTTTGGTCCTGGTTGAGACTGGTTCCACTTCCTCCTGCCTGCACTTTTCCTGTACACTTCTGCACAGCCTCCTGTATGTATATTTGCTTGCTTTCTGGGTGAGGTGATAGGAGCTGAACTAGCTGTACTGCCTCCTGTATCTGTATTGCTGTATTCTGGTTGGGGTGACAGGGTTGGTGTATGGTCCTGGTATTGAGGGTAGGCTGTTACTGGCATGTATTTGAGAGTTTACAAGGTATGTCTTGTGTCTTCTACAGAGATGTGACACCTGGTTGGGTATGAGTTTGCCACAGTTGGAGGTTTGTTGGACTGTATCTTCTAATCCATGAGAGATGGTGGGGTACTTTGACTGAGTTACTATGGGTTATTTGTGATGTAGAATCCATTTCTGAGGTTATCTTGATGGTTTGAGCTGTTTTTACACTAGAAAAGTGAGTCTGATGGCTATAGGACAGGTTTGGACTACCACATTGCTCTCTCTTTTTTTTCAACTCTCAGTCTGATGTTGTCTGTCCTGTTACCGCTGCAAACAATTCATTCCCATCTTTTCTTCTTTCCACGTCTCTGCTCATCTTACTTCTACTGACTTTCCAGAGTGTCTTGGCTGACATCACTTCTACGGATCAAACTTGTTGCTCTCCTCTGACAACTTGACCTTGTCGCTCTCCTCCAACAACTCTGGTCCTTCTTGTTGTCCACCTCTGAAAACTCTGACTCTAATAACTTGCCATCTCACGCCGTCTGGACCTCTAATACCAATTGGCTCCACTCACTCAAGGTCACTCAGCTCATCAACTGAGTCCTTCTTTTATCTCTGCCAACCGTCTTCTACTGCCTGACTGTTCTCATTTGGTGAGAAAAGAACTGTTATCTGCATCTCTGTTATCTCCTTGTTTTCTCATCAAACTGTTGTGCTAGCTCCTGGCTCCTCTTGTCCTTTTGTCTTGTGGTCTTCTCCTTCAAGTTGTGTTACCTCAAGTTCCTTGCCATCCGGGCCTGGTTTTTGGTGTTTCAAGAATAGTTTCAGGATCAAGTTTCATCAGGTGCAATGAGGTAATAAACCTGCACTGTCCTTGTTGGACCCATTTGATGCAGCCAGTCAACTGCCTGGGCCTGGTTTTTGGGGTTCCAATGGGGTTCATATGTAGATCAAATGAATGTACACTAAGTAAATGGCAAAATTCTAGAAAGTATTGTGTGCTTACCATGATGAATACAACATTGGCTGATGTGATGTTTATTCCAACACCAGCCACCTGAATGGAGGCAAGAAGCACATAAGTTGTGCTACTTGCTGAAAACTGCTCAAGAATTGATTCTTGCTGTTTTGCCGTTAACCCTCCATCCAGACAAAAGGAGGAGATTCCATATTCATCTAGTGTCATTCCAATCCTGCACATGAGGGGAGAAAATGGACTTTTGAGTGGGGTCTCATTGGAAACAGGAGAAAAAGACAGCCAGCTTGCAGATCAAGATAACGTGTCCAACACAAGAAGACCACAACTTTGCTTGCTCCAGCTGCCACCACTGATCCTGGCTGAATCATCCCTACAAGCTGTTTGATTTTGGAGCTCTCAAGGCAGGTGTAAATATCAATGTGGTGGACAATTTTTTCAACTCCCGTGCTGTGATCACTGGGACCCAACTCTTCTGGGAGGATGAATTGTCCATTTTGGTCCATGATGACATTGGGGTCTGCCAAAACCGGATTATTACATGCTCATATGAGCTGGCCAAGATCTTTGAGGAGCAACAACCTCATCGGCTTGGATCCATCAGCAGGCAGATCATTCCTGATCTTAGAAATGAATTGGTCCTGGAGTTGGCAGTAGAAGTCTTCCGCTGCAGGTGAGAGTGGTGTCTTGATGTAGTTGTGAGTAATACTGGGGAGATTTGACAGCTCATCAACCTTGGTCCTTCAAAGGGTGGTGTGTTGGAGGACCATTTGTATTGGGGCAAAGTCCCCTGCTTTTAGGTGGGGCAAAAGGGTAGTTGCCCAGTCACTGTACTCATTTTCTAGACTGATACCCAGGAATCTAAGGAGAGAGAGGAGATCTTGAAGGCATTTTTGCACTTGAATTCCTGTGAGACAAACTCTACAATTGGTGGCAACCTGGGTGACCGCTTGGGAAAGATTGGCCTTTGTATTTTGGATAGTGCTGTCATGCAAGTGAATTGCAGTCAGTTTGGTCCAAAAAAAAAAACTTGGGTAGGAAAGATGGCAAAATGAAGGTTGGATTTACTGTGCCTCATCCAAAATAATCCTGAAGCATTTTCTGGAGAAGATAATGGGGCGTGGGGTGTTGCGGTTGGCTTGAATTTTGTTGTATTTCAATTACACCAGGTGATATGATGTGAGAATCACATCTGCATGTTCCAGTTGACAATCCATGGTCTGATGCCGCCATTTTCCATGGTAGGTGAGAAAAATGATGGCCTTTGACTGCCTATGATTCATAATCTCTCTTTTCCAATTCTTCAGGAGGTGTGGGGGGGTTATAACCAGTGTGGCTTGATGTGGAGGTTTTTCAGGGGGGGGGATCCAGGGGAAGGCCATAGGTCCGGGCTTGCAGCAAGGTGGTTGCAATAGGTGAAATTGATTGGACTGTTTTACCAAGACCCATGTCATTGGCCAGGATAGATCCAAGTGGGGATTCTAGAATTTCCTCACCCCTTGCAAGAGCTATGCTCTCACCAGTGATCTTGTTCTCCCATAGTGCACCACTATCAATTGAGGTCTTCTTCCACAAAGCCAAGGCGGATGCAGCATGTGGTGATTCCCTATCAAGGAGGAAAGCAAGTCCTTGAGACTGATCTGGTAGCAATGGGGTTTTGATGACATTGGCAGGAGGAGAAACAGTGTCCAGATCACACCCACTGGGCACCTTGAGTAGAGTGGGGTTGCAATGTAGCTCTTTGATAGCAGACTGGAGGTCTACAATTTCTGTGGCAAGGTTGGAAAGGGAAATGGAGTTGTGTTTTGTGGGATTGTATTGTGGAGGGCGTTCAAGGGTAATGAATGAGGAAACAATGGAGGTGGTGATGTCCATGAGATCACGTTTGCTGCACAATATCAATAATGCCTAATTGAATGTGACAAAAGGCTGGGAGGAGACATGCAGAACTGCCTCAACAAAGATCTTTGAAGCTGTCTGGTTGGTAAATTCCAAAGGGCATTTCCCAGCAGGGCCAAATGATGTTTGATTGGGGATATAAGGGAGAAGGAGACGTGACAGGGGAAGTGGTAAGGAGCCCACAGGTTGATCTAGGGTTGGGATTCTGACAACAAGTTTTCCATCTTGGCAAAGAAGGGTGACCCAATGAGTTGATGGGTTGGAAATGAGATAGGGAAGAACAGTTTCAGGAATCAAGGTGAGGGTGGTTTTGAGGAGGCCAAGGCATTTAGCAGTGAAGGAAGCCATGGCTAAGGTTAGATGAAGTAATGTGATGAGTAAGGGATTTAATAGACAGATGGATGGAATATGTGGGAGATTGTGAGAAGAGCAATGATTGTGAGGGGGAAAAAAGCATGTGAAGGTGAGTACTGATATCTTTGAGCTGACCAGGAGGTGGCTCTGTGGTAGGGATTTGTGTCAATACATGGCATAGTCTCATGCAGATGATGTACACCTTTGTTGATCAAACTATATACAGTTCTTGAAATGAGTGGCATATGATGTCATTAAATTCAGGGTTATGCAAATTCTCATTGTGGAAGTATGCATAAGGGTGGGAAGGTTGACGTCTCACTTGCGTCAATTGTGGTAAATGGTCTGCCACAGATTGATTTGAGAGGGTCTGAAATCAACTTGTGTGCTGGGTGGCAAGCTTACAGCTCCATTTTTGACAGATCTACATGGGATGAATGGAAAGGATGCTGGTGAAGGAACCCAAAATGGAGTTGTACGCTGGGCGGCAAGTGTACAACTCCTGAAAGGATCATGGTGCATAGGACATAATGAGTTTGTGCAATCCCGTGGCAAAGGTCCAGCTTGGCTTTTGATTGCTACACAAGGGTGTGGGCATAAAATAATCTGTGGATCAAAACTGGTTTGATATGCCCACACCCTTGTGAAGGAACCCAAAATGGAGTTGTACGCTGGGTGGCAAGCGTACAACTCCTGAAAGGACCATGGAGCATAGGACATGATGAGGTTGTGCAAGTGGGTGGCCAAGGTCCAGCTTGGCTTTTGAGTGCTACACAAGGGTGTGGGCATAAAATAAGCTGTTGATCAAAACTGGCTTGATATGCCCAAACCCTTGTGAAGGAACCCAAAATGGATTTTTACGCTGGGCGGCAAGCGTACAACTCCTGAAAGGACCATGGAGCATAGGACATAATGAGGTTGTGCAAGTGGGTTGCAAAGGTCCAGCTTGGCTTTTGAGTGCTACACAAGGGTGTGGGCATAATATAAGCTGTGGATCAAAACTGGATTGATATGCCCACACCCTTGTGAAGGAACCCAAAATGGAGTTTTACGCTGGGCAGCAAGCGTACAACTCCTGAAAGGACCATGGAGCATAGGAAATAATGAGTTTGTGCAAGTGGGTGGCCAAGGTCCGGCTTGTCTTTTGAGTGTTACACAAGGGTGTGGGCATAAAATGAGCTGTGGATCACAACTGGCTTGATATGCCCACACCCTTGTGAAGGAACCCAAAATGGAGTTGTACGCTGGGCGGCAAGCGTAAAACTCCTGAAAGGACCATGGAGCATAGGACATAATGAGGTTTTGCAATCCCGTGGCCAAGGTCCAGCTTGGCTTTTGAGTGCTAGACAAGGTTGTGGGCATAAAATAAGCTGTAGATCCAAACTGGCTTAATATGCCCACACCCTTGTGAAGGAACCCAAAATGGAGTTGTATGCTGGGCAGCCAGCGTACAACTCCTGAAAGGATCATGGTGCATAGGACATAATGAGGTTGTGCAATCTGTGCCTACAAGGGCTCAACTGCAATTTTTTTGGCTTGTGCAAGGGTGTGGGCATAACTCAAGAGACACCTGTTTTGAAGCTTCATTTTGACAAACCTCCTGGGGGGGTTGGCATAGATATTATGCATGTTGTGTTCTCAAGCTTCTGGCACAGAATTTCAAACAGAAAAAGTAGGCTGCAGGCATCTTGGTCACAGAAAACCTTCAAGCTTGCCCATGGTTGGCAACCATTGGGTCAAGCTAATGGTTGACAAGAATTGGGGAGAGCTAATAGTAGGGGAAAATTGGGGAAAGCTAATCGTTGACAAGAATTGGGGCAAGCTAATGGTTGGCAACCATTGGGGAAAGCTAATGGTTGGCAACCATTGGTGCAAGCTAATGATTGGCAACCATTGGGGCAAGCTAATGGTTGGCAACCATTGGGGCAAGCTAATGGTTGGCAACCATTGGGGTAAGCTAACGGTCAGAAGCATTGGGTTGCACGCTAATGATTGATGACCATTTGAGCAAGCTAATGGTTGGTAACCATTGGGGAAAGCTAATGGTTGGAAACCATTGGGGCAACCATTGGCGCAAGCTATGGTCAGTGAACATGTTGGCAACCATTGGGGAAAGCCAATAGTCAGCAACCATTGGGTTACACACTAATGCTTGATGACCAGTGGGGCAAGCTAATGGTTGGCGACCATTGGGTTACATGCTAATGGTTGATGAACATTGGGGCATGCTAATGGTTGGCAACCATTGTGGCAAGCTAATGGCCAGCAACCATGAGGGGAAAGCTAATGGTCAGTGACCATTGGGGCACGCTAATGGTTGGCAACCTTTTGGGCATGCTAATGGTTGGCAACCATTGGGGAAAGCTAATGGTCGGCAATCATTGGGGCACGCTAATGGTTGGCAACCATTGGGGAAAGCTAATGGTTGGCAACCATTGAGGAAGGCTAATGGTTGGCAACCATTGGGGCAAGCTAATGGTCAGCAACCATTGGGGCAAGCTCAGCCTAAGCTAATGAACAGCAACCATGAGGCTAAGGTAATGAATGGATGGCAACAATTGAGGGTGAGTCACCCCTCAATGCATAAATGCATACAAGGTAGTGTATAAGGTGTGGGTGGATAGTGCACCCAATTGACAAATCAATCCCTCCATCCATCCATCCATCCCTCCATCATTTGATCCATCCATCCATCCATCCATCCATACCATCTATCCATCCATACCATCACCACAAGACTTCTCCACTATGTCTACATCACCTGCACACAGCAAACCCACACCCTCAATTCCCTCTGCCCAGCCCACTGAGCCCACTGGAGATCAACCAACTGCTGATCCAGTACACACTGAACCCCCACCCTCAATTCTGTCTGCCCAGCCCACTGAGCCCACTGGAGATCAACCAACTGCTGATTGCACAGAAATCATCACTCCAGACCATGAGTCCTCTTTTCACTTTGTCATGTTTGCCTCAACTACTGACCAGACCTCCCTTAGCCTCTCTTACACCACCCCCACCATGGGTTGAAGTTGTCGGCACGGAATCATCATCAAGCCGCCATGCTGCACCCCCACCCACACCCCCAGCCCAGACCTGTGGCTTGATGAGCACACAGGAAGCCTTGGTTGTCTCAAAGTCTAACTTCCTTGCTAATAGCAAGCAGCAAATGGAAAAGCTCCTTAAAATGGCCAATGACAAATTACTGCCACAATCAGTGCAAGACATGGCAGTCAAGGCCTGTAAGGGTCCTCAAGATGCAATGGCCGGTGAGTTGAAACACTTGAATGCTAGTCTAATCCCTGGCTGATCCTCATTGTGTCCTTCACCAGTGGTTGAAAACGGTTATGACCTCCCTCCTGAGGAGGAGGTTCAGATTGGGTCAGGGAAACTTCTTGCCAAAAGACAGGCTGCAACTGCCTCTGCCAATCCCAACAAGAACAGGCATAAATTTGCGCCCTTGATGGAAATTGATGAAGAGGAAAGTACCCCAGGCCCCGCTACTCCGCCCACACAAGCTTCTCCAAATGAAGTGCCCTCCAAAGAATCCCAACATCCACTCTTTACCCCTGAAGTCCCAGCAGAGCAGGTCTCCATCACCACTCCCCTTGAACCCAATGCTACACCAATGTTAACAGACTCTCAACCCACCAAGAGGGCTACCCCCCCCCTCTGCCGCTGATCCTGCAAATGACCCTGGTAAGTCACTTCCATCACATCCATCCAAATAACTTCCCTGATTGCCAATCACTGTAGCTCCCTCCATATATTCACCTGCACTGTTCAAAAAATACCCGGCTGAACTCCAGGAATCCATTCAACCCTTTGCAAATGGCATCATTGACTCAAAGTGCTACAAGAGCTCTGTTGAGGCAGCAGTGCACCTCTTTGGATTATGTGCAAAAGACCACAAAAAATGGGGATCTTACCCTCAATTGCTATCTCACACAATCCGTTTCAACACCATCAGTGCTGTTATTAAGTAATGGATCAGTCAATTGGCTACAAGTGGTAAGCTTGATTCCACTGGGATCTTTTGCCCTCATAGTAGCCAACCTCTCCTCATTCCTACAGATCCAAATCCCTTCCCACCTTGCACATCTGAGCCATATTACATGCCAGATGTATTTGCTCTGCCTCTTCTACCTGGGTCACCACCCCCACCAGCCACAACCATAGGGTCTAAGCTGCACAATCTCTGGATCCACCTTAATCACCCTCCAGAGTTTTCACAGGTTAGATGGGCACAATTATGGTTCCAATCAATCCTCCTTGTCTCAAGAGAACTCACCCAGCCACCAGCATTTATCCAACCACCAGGTACTGAAGATGAGGCAAGCCATGATATCTCAATCATCAAGTATTTTGCCACTTGTCTTGGCTCACATGAAGACATGGCTTGGATTGAAGGACAGCCAGTTGACAGCCCTAGTCACAAATATTGCTTCAACTCCCTGGAAAAATTGGTTGAAAACATCTACCACATGCTCATTGCATTTGCTCTCCTGCGGACAAAACTTTGATTGGAGGGGTCCTCCACAGCAGTGGCACCACAGCAGGCAAAGTTCAACACCACCATGGTCACCATCACATCCCAACCCTACTACCACATTCTTGTGGCCTACCTTGTAGCGGGAGTACGTGGCCTCTGGCTGATACCATCATACATTAGGAAATTTCCACTGGTTCAATCCCTCCAGCTCCTGAGCCTTGTCTCCAAAGCCAACAAGCTAGAGCCCAGGGACAGCAAGGAACAAGTATGGAAGCGGACAAATGCTTACATAGTGCAGCTTATCCAAGACTGCTTTTTCAGCCCTGAATTTTGGCCAGGAACACGGGTATCCCGCATGGACTTGGCAAAATGTCTTGTCCTTGATTTCAGTGATCATTGGCTGTCCCAAAACCCTTCAACTGATAATTGTGTATTTAGTTTACCTTGCAAATCTAATTTTTCTATTTCAGCTATCCCAAATTTATCAGTATCTTAGTGTACTAGCTTTTCTTTCTCCATTGCTTTTAATCATCATGCTTATAAATAAATTCATGTATGCCTTATGCAACTTAATTCTTGAGAAATGAGTTCATAATGTGACATTGCGCTGAGCTGAGTCCCATGAGCATCTGTGAAAGTGAGAGAATCAAGGTCCATGCACACTGTTCATTCATCTGAACCATTGGCCAGATGCATTGTGATAGCTCTATGGATGCTGACCATTGTTGTAGTCCAACTGTAAGCATCTGGTAATGTGAGGCATGCAAAGTTCATTCCAAGAGCTCTCACTTTCCCAATGGGCCAGATGCATTGTGATAGCTCTATGGATGGCAACCATTGTTGTAATTCAAATAATTGTCTCAAAAACCTGTGATTAAACTTGGGCAAAAATTGATTAAACCCAAAAAAAATTGTTGCCCAGTCCAAGCATTCTTAAAAACACAATACTTGTTTCATCCAGGTATGTGTTATCCCGCATTCACAAGATTGAATGGAATGTCTTAAACTCATGCATCACTTACAGAAACATAAACACTGAAACTTGTATATCAAATTTTATTGCATTAAGAAATATAAGAATAGAAAGGCTCTCAAGATACAGGAAGGAAAAAAAGACCACCAAAATGTCAACTATTGTTGGCGCAATCCACTTGCCTTGGGGGTATGAGCTGGAAATATTCCAATTGTGGTAAAAGGCTTCTTCTTGATTTTTTCTGATAGTAAGGTGATTGCTGCAACAATTTTTGAGTTTTCACAAGGAGCCACAAGTTTGAGGTCAATTTCTGAAAGGGCTTGCAGTGCTGCAGGGTGATAAGCATCAATTGGAAGTTTTTTTGGGCATTTGAGGAGGGTGAATTCTTTGGGTTTCACCTTGCCTGACACACAATCAAGTAGTGAATGCAACTGCTTGATTTCTTGGTGCTTCATAGCAACTCGTAATGCTATTTCATCTAGGAGTCGAGTTAGATCATTTAGTTCACAGCTTCTCCAGGGTGTTTCAATGGTTGTGCAAGTGCCATCTTTATCCTCCTCCAAATCAGAAACAACATCCACATGGTCAAATATTGCAATGACTTCTGCTTCTTTTTTGGGAAGGTATTTGCGGTCTGTGTGAAAACGCTTTTCACTTATCTGTAATGCAAACCAACACACACCATCAGCATCCATTCTTTGAATACAAACCCCCAGGACTCATGCTCTAACCTTCTTTTTGGCTTGCTGGATGGATGCGCGTTGGGCCTTGGTAATTTTATTTTCTTGCAACTTTAACCCTAATAGTTCCGCTTGCCATATTTCTTTTCCCTGCCCCAGGACCCATCTCTCCAATAATGTTCTCATGTTATCCATTACATCCCACACCATACCAGGTTGCGCCTTTTTCCAGTTTGAGTAATGCTGGACTATGATGGCACCTATTGCCACATTCCAGCCCAATGATACAAAGGACCTTGCATGCCACTCAAACGTAATCCTTGAGAAACCTGCCTTTTGCACATCTCTCTCACATGCTACCTTAGCACTCCATGGGAAATTGTTGGTTGATGGCACATTGGGTGCTGGGTGGAATTGTGGGGGTAAAATGTTGTTTCTGATTCTAGCCACTTCTTCATTGTATTGCAGCTGCCCATCCGCCTGATTTGCCTTTCCATGTTCTGTCTGGACAGACTCCAGATGTGCCATGACCCGCTGTGCCCTCATAGGAGCCCACTGTTCCCATTTCAGTATTTCTTCAGGAGAGGGAGGCAAGGGGAAGTTCATTACATTAGCTGGCATGCCCATCAAAAAGCGGACCCATTGCTGTAAAGAACGTGAGATTGTACTAGATTGACTGGGAAGGGGGGTTTTGTGACCATCCGGCGCACTTGTCTCAATTTGCAGTCTAAATTCTCCTTGTCAAGTTTTTGCTTTTCAGAACGGTTGGTCAGTCCAATCCTAGGTTGAGAAGTGCAATCATTCATGTCCACTAAACCCATCAAAATCAACATCTCTGTGTTAATGAAATTAGTGGACTTCCCAGTTCAATCATACTTCTCACCTGATTCTGGTATAGTATTCACATCTGGGGGAACCCCCCTGAGTAAGTCATCCAGGAGTCCCTCATGATATTGCAAACCAGAGGACACTATCTCTTGAAAACCAGAGGATATTGTCTCTTCAGGCAGCATTTGAGTGTCTTGACCAGCTGCAGCAGGTTGGGAGGTATGGGCACTTTGGTCTGGCATGATAAATAATTAATATTCAAGGGTTGTCTAAGGGTGTAATTTAATACTATAGAACTAGCCTTTAATGCCCCAAATTTGAGGAGGAGGGCCCTATGGCTGGTGTGAGAGGCAAGTCAACATGCAGCTTATGGTAAAGTTGCAGAGCCAATGCCCAGGACTGAATTGATTTTGTGGAGGTTTGAAGTCAGGATTTTCCAAACCTTGAAAAACCATCATTGTTATAGAGATAGATGGTGAGTGTGTGAGATAGTATTGTTTAACTGTGAGAGAGTATGGACAGATAACTTGATGGTTAGACCGGGTGATTGGTATGGGGGAAAGAAAAGATGGAGGATGATGATCAATGTGAGATAAGAGGATTTCTTATTTATATTCCTACCCTCCTCCTTCATCATTCCCCAATTGTAAACATTTGACAACTGAGTATTTTTCCGTCCAATTCATTGGAAACTAATACAATGCATGATGACAATTTTAATATCCAAGATTCTGTTGTTACAAATATTACGTCTACCAACCTCACATCTAATCTCCATTTCATCATCCCTTAGGCCCTGTTCATGTCCACACAAAGTGTCATGTGGTTGGTGTTTGGTGTCCACTTGTCCATGTTTCCTCAAATGATGCTTGTTGATACTTTCTAAGGTTTCAGGTCACCCATAGGCCAAAAACCATGGGTAATTTCATGTTTAAATCCATCCCTGCACATTCCACAATCAGTTTTGACCTTGTCTGCATATCATCTAAAAGGGAAACTCACTACTCGTGCCAGGGAAACCAAAGTCATTGTCTTTACTGGATAACCAAATGTCCCGCAACATTGTCCAAAATAGCCACATGCCCCACTATCTCCTTTCCCATCATCACCACAGTCTCCCTTAGATCTGTTGAGACCACTCGCACATTCAAGTTGGGGTGGTCTGTGTATGGATCTTTGGCATCTTCTGCATGTGCATCTTGAAATAACTGAATCACAAACCAAACATTCCCACCTTCTTATTGCACAAAGAGATTGGTGATTTGACCAAATGAACAGAGTTCATCCTGCATGATCTCCACATAGGAATTGGAGTGATTTTTACCTTGATCCAGCCATTGCACTGTAAATCTTTTATGATTTATCAAGGTACTGTTGATTTTGTGCACATTGTAATCAAGAGACACATCCTGTTGCAAACCCAATCTTCCAACCTCTTGTATCCATAAGCAATGGATTTCTGGGTCTAATGGGGTGAGGCTGAAGCGGGGATTTGATTTTTCTTTTCCCTTGTTAATTACCTTGGAATGGATCAATAAATTTGAATATTGACTCCTTGATATACATGTCTTCATGATTTTACCATTTATATCACCTGTAATAAATTCATTTATTATTTGCTTTGTTTTCCCAGTAAAAAGGACGGTGTAAAGCATGATTCTTAGTGATCTCACCTAAGAAATTGTTCTTTGGTATCCTTCCCAAGATACCATTCAACCTTTCATGGGCCCAGGCTGCCGTGGCCATTGGTGGACCAAACCTTTTGATCACTTCTGGGTAATGCTGAGTAATGTGCACATTGGGTTTGCTCCTTTGTTGTGGCCATCCAGTCCTTAGTGTTTGACAGTATTCCAGCATTAGTTGTTCAACCTCCATGATATCTTGGTTTGAAATATGATGCTTCATTAACATGTTGGTTATGTAAATGAGAAGCACTGTTGAGCCCTTCAAGATTTTTATTTAGCCAATGTGATCAATACCAGGTCTATGCTTACCACTCCACAAAGGAATCATATCAAGGGGATAGCAAACCATGTAGAGTTTCAGCCACTCTGAGGCCTTGAGGGATCCTGAACCATGAAATCCAACATTCTTTGGTACCCTTGTCATCCATTATGGCACCTTTTTGTCCTGAATAACCTGTTGGATGCGCCTCAAATTTTGAAGCATTAATCAAGGCCCTTGGATGGATGATTCCACTTGAGCTGCTTTCCCTCTGTCATAATACTTGTTCACTGGACTGCTTTCCTCACCCCCCATAAGCTTCAGAGTACTTGTGTGGCTTCCTTTACTGGATATACTTTGTGAACTTCCCAAGCTCCCAATAATTCTACTTCTTAAAGAATACAAGTGAGTGCTAGTATATTCAGAAGATGGTTGAGATTTCTTGGTTTTCTGTGAGGCTGATGATGATTTCCCAGCCTGTGAAGATCTCAATTCATATTTTCTGGATTTACTTGTTGAGCTTTCTTCCATTATTTGTGTAAGTGCTCTCAGATTTCTGGCATTAATCCGTCTCTTGGGACTTCTCTTGTTGTGATCACCCTCCTCTGATTGATCTTCAGGAGACTTCCTTCTCTTCCCCTTTCCAATGATGCTTTCCAATCCAGTTTTCTCTCCTCTGTTCTTCTCTTGGATTTTTTCCTTCCCCAATTCTTCTCTGGCTAGAGCAATGTTAAGATAAATCATGCTATGATCCTTGAGATTTCCCAAAATCCATCCATGCATGAGCTCTATTACTGAATATTCTATTGGGTTCCAATATGGAAGCCTGTTCAAACAGCTTGCTCTGACCCCCTTCTCCTTGGTAATTTGATCTTTCTCCCATGATGTCTGACATTCCTCCCACTTCTTGGCATTCTTCATGTGCTTGGCATTTCTCCTTGGCTGGAACTCCTTGACATTTGGATCATTGATCTTGTCCTTTGTAATTTGGCAATATGAGCAGAACATGGTTGAAGAATGACCAGAGAATCCTGCCACCTTGCGCATAGCTGGCAAATCCCCAATCAATGGGAACAGTGCAACAAATATCTCCCTACCTTGAGGAAACTGGCTGGTTTCAGAAAACCATACTCCTTACCAGAGGTCTTTGATTTCATCAACCAATGGATCTAGAATGGGGTTTATTTCTTCCAATTTGTGTTCCTTAGGCCCAGGGATAATACCAAAAAGGAAAACATTCTCTATCTTGTAACGTTCCGCTAGTGGAATTTTGAGAAAGATCAAGATCACTGCTCCCACTGAGATTGATTTGTTCCCAACCTTATTTCCAAATGGGTTGAACCAATCCACATAGAGACTGAAGACAAGGTGCCCTGGTTTTTGGTTAAATTTCCTCTTCTTGTCTGCGCCTCCAACAAAGTTGCGCCAAACTGAGCCATCCCAAACATTGCTCATCACATTTGAATTGAGGTTTTTATGATGAAGATTGCTTTCAATGAGCTTTTCAAAATCTGCAAACCATAATTTTCTACAAAGCCAGGCCTTCAAGCTTTGATAATGAAATTTTCAAGCTGGTTTGATGGGTCTGTTATGTTTCCCACTGGTCTTCATCAGCAATTCTGTTTCACAGTACATGCCCTGCTCATTACCAGTTTGGCGCAAAAATATTTTGCTAGTGGAATAGAACTTGGCAGTAAATTTCTTGACAATTTATGCTTGTTTGTCCAATTTTTCTGGGATTGGATACAGCTTGAAGCATTCTGGACAGCATATCCTTGTTTCCAGGTGGGGCTCAAAACCTAGCCTTTGAATTAGAGTGACTTTGCTTTGAGTTATTGCCTTCATGATGTTATTTGAATCAAAATTTAATTCCCTCCCTGGATTCTCAATCTTCTCCCGCTCTGTCTTCAAGAAATCTGTGATTTCCAAGTCACTAAGTTGATGAACAAGGCACATTTTTGCAGCTTGGAGAAACACAAGCAGACTGTGCCTTGGGACTAGATGAAAAGAGTTATACTTGAGGTCTTGAGAATTGAACCAGTTCCCTCCCCGGTGAAGTGGAATCTGAATCTGCTCTTTGCTTTCATTCCTTGCTGGATTTTTGGAAACCTGAAAATCATTATAGCAGGCAAATCAGAAGATCAGCACATGAATTTACAGTGTTAACTATTTTCCCATCCCTCCTCTCCACTTACATGACTGCCCCCTTGTAATGGCAATATATCTGTTGTGACTTGCAGGGCCTGATTGAGTCTGCTTATAGCCCCCTGATGTTTCTTGAAGGCAGAGGAAGAAAAAGCCATTCCTATCTTTTTGTTTCCATCTTCATCTTCATATGTGCCCTTGCCACATTTGAATTCCAGACATTGGCATATCTTCCATTTGGCTGTCTTCATATCAATTGATGGATGGATGGATGGATGGATGGATGGATGGATGGATGGATGGATGGATGGATGGATGGATGGATGGATGGATGGATGGATGGATGGATGGAGGGATGGATGGATGGATGGATGGATGGATGGATGGATGGATGGATGGATGGATGGATGGATTCATCAAATGATGGAGGGATTCATCAATTGGGTGCTGGGTGCACTACCCACCCACATCTTATACACTACCTGGTATGCATATATGCATTGAGGAGTGACTCACCATCAATGGTCACCATCCATTACCTTAGCCTCATGGTTATTGTCCATTAGCTTAGGCTGAGCTTGCCCCAATGGTTGGTGACCATGAGCTTGCCCCAATGGTTGGTGACCATGAGCTTGCCCCAATGGTTGGTGACCATGAGCTTTCCCCAATGGTTGCCAACCATTTGCTGGCCCCAATGGTTGCCAACCATTAGCTTTCCCCAATCGTCACCAACCATTAGCTTGCCCCAATGGTCACCAACCATTAGCTTGCCCCAATGGTTGCTGGCCATTAGCTTGCCACAATGGTTGCCAACCATTAGCTTGCCCCAATGGTTTCTGACCATGAGCCTGCTGCAATGGTGGCTTTCCATTGGAAAAATTCAACCTTTTTTAACATTCAAGTCATCATCCCCCTGTGATTTGCAATTATTGAATGCTGACCCTGCTCTCCTACTTTGATAATCATGCATTGCAAACAACAAACAACCCATCATGATAAAATACCTCTTGAATGGAGCCCCATCAAAAAAACCCCAGACTCTTCAATCAAGCTGTTTCCAGAAGTGTCCCTGGCTCCAACTCCCACAACTCTTGATTTCTGTCATCCTACTGTAGAGTTGTGATGAATATCACCAAGTCAACGGATACTCACTGGCAACAAATCCCCAATTCCCTACAACAATCCCAGGTTCAATCACTGCCATCATCTTGCATTCATCAACAGATTCACTCCACTACCTCTCTAGTCCCATCCAAGTCTTCATGTCTACTACATGGCATATCAACCCTAGCAAGAGAGGTTTTTCTTAAAGACCTTGCACAAATCAACTTTCCTTGCTGTGGTTTCAATTTTTCTGAGCCTTGGGAATTGCATTGGAACCAGTTGTTTATGGGACTCATCATTAAACATTGGAACCATGCCCATGCACATGGTGCATTTCAAAACTACCCATTCAAACCAGTGCATAACACAAAATTCAACCTTACCATTTTCCTCAAGAGTTGGTTCATGGGCAGGAGATCCAATATTAAGTCTGAAAAATATCTTTCAGAAGCCCATGCAGCAAAACAAAATCAGACAAGAAAATCCAGATGGAGCAAACAAGTAAGCAATTACTCCCTATCATCCCATGGTATTTTTTACCCCATTTTTTTTCACATGGTTTTTCCTCTCTTCCTAAAGCTCTCAAATCAACAAACAGAGATCTTGGAATCACTTGGATTACCAGAAAATCAGTCCAGTATATTCAGTGAAACACAATTTTGCTCTGACACTGAGGTCTCCAATGAAAAGGTCTTCCAGAAGGTCCAGTGCCAATTGCAATCTCAAGGTTTCTCTGCCCTTGGTCACCAAATAGATAAAAAATTTGACAAAATGAAAGCTGAGAGACTTGGTAGACGGTACAAAAGTGGTCATTCAATGTGGATGATGAGGAAAACTTCCAAACTCCAAGAAAAACTCACAAAGGTGCTAACAAGACTCCCCAGCAACTGTTATCATCCTGATTTTATTTCTTCCCTTTCTCCAGAGGGCAAACAGCTTTTGAATATGCAGCCTCCAATTGACCTTGCCTTCATAATTTCTAAAATCATACCTTAAATTATTTGTAGATCTAAATTCATGTTTCAATATTGATTATTGTGATAATAGAATGTTCAACTCTCACTACTTTAATCCATAGACTCTTGCAAGGATATCCTACTTTAAATATTTTTTTCATCAGACATACCTGTGTTGTAAAATCACATAAATATCATTAAATCTTGAACATGTCCAAAGTGTTTTAATTATCTTCCCCTGCATCAAAATACACTCTACATTGTGCAATTATTATCAACATAACTGTACCAATACCATTGACATAAAAGCTCTTTCATGCAATGATTTGATATGGTACATACCTTTGACATATAAAACTGCTTTTGGAAACCATGCACATGTATGTGTACACCACGGGGCCAATTTTGGATGTTGAGGACCGCGGAGCCAACAACAAGGGTTGATTCAACGGGGCACGAGTTGACCACCTGACATTTTGAAAACTGGGATGGCCAACGGTCGACCAACCAACCCATGCATCAATCCACCAGTTGCCTGGTTGGTGAAGGGTGGTAAGAGTTGTCATAATGGCAATTTGCCTCTGCAGTTGAATCACCAGCAGGGGCGGCTGTCAGTGACTTGCCGTTGGGGTTGAGGCGCCATCATCTCACCCCCACGGTTGATTCACCAGCCGGACGCACAGGGTGGATCCATGTGACGTCATGGTTTCTGACCCATGACATCAGCTGTTTACCAGTTGACTATTGATTGGCTGAGACAATGGTCATCATCATTGCTCTCACTCACTCCACCTCTGTTGATTGATCCCACCACGGTGGACTGCTACCCTCTCTCTAGACCAACCAAGACCTGACCATCCTATCCCCTCCTTCCCTCCTCATCCATCCATCCATCCAACACCCCCCTCTCTCTCTCCTTTGAATCTCCCTCTCACAGGTACCGGTCTCTTCTTGGGTACCACTCAATCACTTGCCAACAATGGTGGCCCCCTTGGTCATGGGAACTGGTTTAGCAATTCATTCCCTACCTACTCCCCCTCTCTTCTTCCCTTCTCTGATCCACTGACACCACTCAATCATCACTCAGATTACCACCACCAGTCATTTGGAACGTCATGGCCTCACTGGGTGAAATGAGTTGAGTACTTTTCCTCTGACCCTCCCTCTCCCTTTGCTTGACTCCTCTGATCTCCTTCTCTCCTCTCTCTGATACCCAGTCTCTCATTTGCCCATTGCAGGTGTTCATTTCACCCTCATCATCTATCCATAACACATGTCTATTGTCTCCCTGCCATCATCAACAAATCAATCAATTCACACCTTCAATATCATGCCTCTTCACACCCATTGAAAGCTGTGAACAACCTTGATTTGATTCAACAAATTGATTGCAATTAACAGTACTGGGGAGCTGGAGGGTATCAATATTAAACACCAATTGTTTTAAAATCCCCATCCCATGAGAAAACTTGACAAAAGTTTTTTTTTAATTCTTGTAAATTCCTTTCTATTTCATTGTTAAATTACAACTGTAAAATTCTCCCACAAAAAACAAAAAATCATGTAATAATATTTATGACAGATTAAAACATTAGCAATTAAAATAAAATAAATACAAATTATTTATTTGATCTGGCAAGCCCCCTGTACCAACAATGGAAACCAAAAAAAAAAGGTCCAATCATCATCAAGAATGACAATGATTCAACCCATGAGGACCTTCTGACCCTTGAGTCAAATTTCTTTCAGATCAACCTTGACAGCAATTTGACAAGGGCCCAACCGCATGGAGGTGGAATTGGTGTCAAGCCATTAGCAAGCCCTTGACCACGCTCGACGTTCTGGAACACCAACTTTATTTTGATGGGCGCACTCCCACTAAAGGAGTGCTTTTGAACCAGTGTTGGCGAAGCTGGAGGCTCAACAGCAAGTTTGCCCTGTTGTGTAGGTGTATGGTCTGTAAAGCATGTTTTGGTGCTGAGCCAAGTTTTTCCAAAATTTGCTAAAGCCCACTTTGCACTTAGAAAAGTCATCTTGGCACCTGGAAAAGCCTTCTTGGTGCCTTTCCAATGTCCACTTGGCGCCTGGCCAAATTTGTCTGGTGGCTGGCCAAGTTTATCTTGGTGCAGATCAAAGCTGGTTGCATTGACCCACCAATCACATGATCATACTTGAAAAAAAAAAGGCTTGAAGTTGGGGGGAGGGAGGCTGGTCAATTTTGGTACAACCAGCATTGATTGGCATCAAGGGGAGCTTGATTAGGTGCCAAGTTTTAATCCCTGCAAGCCCAACCTAATCAAGCTCCCTGGGCGCCAATCCAAGTCCCGCTAGGCACATGCCAAGTCAAACCTGGACAGGCGCCCAGATGCGCTTTACACACCATATGTGTATATGGCCATGGGAGAGGCCTAAAACAACATTTGTCATTGAAAATATAAAACTTTGGGTTGCAGTATACACCCCCATTTGCAAATTGATGGTGTATAAAGCCCATCTGGGGGCCTGGAAAAGTTCCAGGTTTTGTTTGTAAAGTGTGTGTGGTGCCCAAAAAAGCTAGCTTGGCACCCAGCCAAGTGATCTTGGTGCCCTTTCAAGTGCCAGTTGGTGCATCCCCAAATTGGCCTGGTGCCTTGCCAAGTTGGTTTGGGTGTCAATCAAAGCTGGTTGCGCAAACAATTCTCAACTGTATTGTTTCTCTTTTTTTGACTCAAAAAATTATTCTTTTTTACTTTTTACTTTAAATAGCTGTGCATAAATTAATAAAATGAATTTAAACAAGGTTTAAAAAAAATTAACTTGATGAATATGCTTTGACAAACAGTCCCATGACTTTTTTCTACCCACTGTACTTTTCCCCCACATCATCCAATTTGTCCCTCAAGCAGGAGAAGATAAAAAAACATGAGAAAAAAAATAAAATATAAATATATATATTTCATAGCACACCATACCAGGATTCCTTTCTCAGCAGATACCACTCATTTACTTTTCCCCCACATCATCCAATGATTACCTCTTGCAGAAAAAGATAAAAAACCATGAGAAAAAATACAAATAAAATAAAAATAAATAATCAAGAATAAATTTGAAAGAAATATCCAAATTATGTAATCCAATTCAACTTGTGAGCTCAATTCTCAAAGGCAAAAATAATGCTTATATCTATTTGGTCATATTATGAACTAAAATGTGGTTACTGATCACTAGGGTGTTACTTAAAACTATGTTCCTGCAAGAGAATTTTTATCCCCCTGGTTCAACAGGCAGTAAAATGATTACTGCAACCTGGTGGTTGAAAAATTGAATTCTTCAGTCCAACAGTGTGTTGGAGTTGGTGGCTCACTCCTCAGTTCATTTTCCCAATCCAGCAGTTACATAGTTATGTAATTGGAGTTAGCATTTCTGATTATTTGGAGGTTGAATGGGTTTTCCACTTGCCCCTGGAACTTGGTGGAGCAATGTGGGTTGAACTCCACTCATGGATGCTGTCCAGGACCAGAGGAGATTGAAGGTGTAGTAGGGTAAAGATATGTGGATGTAGAGTTGAGGGTGATGTGACAACCTCTGTCAATGACAGGGGGGGAGGTGAGATCAACTCAAGATACAACAGAGATAATTCTTGAGATATAGCTTGGATACAGATGAGATACAAATTGCCACCTGCATACGGGTGGCGCCCTATTTTTTGTGGTGAAGGCCTTTCCTTAAGTATATAGCTGACGGGATTCCCTATGGGATTAAAATAGTTAATACTCAGGCTCTTTCCTTTGAACAGTTCATACAGTGATCTCTTAGAATTGTGTGAGGGAATCTGGTTTAGAACCAGTGCGCATGATTTGATGACTGTTTTCCAGTGACATTTTTGAAGTTGAGAGTCATAAAGAACCATAAGGAGAGATTCAAGAATAAGCCGGTTGAAGTGTTCCGCCAGTCCATTTTGTTGTGGGTTATACACATCAGAGAAGGTTTTTTTGATGTTATTGTTTCTGCAGTAATCAGACAGATTGTGATTCCAGAATTCTGTCCCTCTGTCTGAGTGGATAATCATAGGGCAATAATTGAATCTCTTGTACTCAACTTTGATGATGAACTGTAGTGTGATGACCACCTTGTTTTTGATTTTGATTGGAATTAAAGTAAAAAAATGGGTACAGCTTTCAACTACTGTTAGGAAATAAGAATCATTGTTGATTCTCAAGGGTTGTATTTGTCCAAAAAGATTTCAGTGAAGTTCTTGAAAGGTCCTCTTGGCACGTGAGTGCTTATTCTTAAATGGGGTCTGGGAAATCTTGCTGACGGCACAAGCTTTTCAGGTTCACGCCTTCTTTAATTTTATACCCAGCTTTTTTAACATTCTCCCATAAATAGCGTAGCCAAGAGACTTATGGATTAATTTGTCCTGAGTAAAGAGAGTCAATGGAACTGACTTGTGGATGGTAACATGAAGAATAGGTACATTGAATTCATATACGCCCACCCTTCTCCAGTTCTTTTTCTGGATTAAAAAGCTGTCTTGTCCAAAGTCAACAATAAATCTGTCTTGTATGAGAGAGTGCATAGACAACAGGTTTGCAGTTGAGCTAGGTGAAAAAAGAACATCCAAGATGAAGAGTTCCCTATTTTTGTCATTAAACAGTTTGACGGTACCCACCCCTTTGTAGCAAAGAGAGTTCCTTCCTGAGGTTGTTGAAATTAAGCCTTTCAATGATTGTTCTAGGTGAGAAAAGAAACTGAGATCAGACACAATGTGTTTTGATGATCCAGAGTCCACTAAAAAACAGTTCAAACTGAAGAGTGAGCTTGTGTGAAACAAGCTAACAGAGGTTCCTTCTGTGATCAATTCTGAGAAAGCTTTCTTTTTCTTTGGGAAGGAGGGTCTGAGATGAGGTCAGAGTTTCCAGCAATGTCCCTCCGGGTGTGCAGCCTTAGGATTGTGCCATTTTTTGTCAAATGGCTTGACATTGGAGGTGAGAAAGGAAACTGGTTAGTTCTATCTTCTTGTTTATCAGATGGAGCTTCCTTGTTCAGAAACCTGTTATTGTTGAAAATGCAAAGATGATCAAGGACTTGATTGGGCGTTATCTTCTTATCTGAGTGGGTGATTTGTTGAATGATGTTATCCATAGTCAATGTTAGTTTCTTCAAGATGAGGTAGGCAATTATGTTGGTAGGTAGATCAATTCCAACCTCATGCAACCAAGCCATAGCTGATTTGGTGTCTGTGAAAAACCCTGGGATATTCAAATATGAAAAAGGAGTTTTCAAAAACTCCTTGAATGTCCTGGCAAAATTGGAGGCGTGATTGGAAGAAAAGTATTTGTTGATGTCCACCCAGATTTGATGTGCATCATTCTCATTCTCAGAATTTATTATATTTTCTTGTACGGTAGTGTCAAGTTTTGAAGTTAGAATTGTTTGGATTCTTACATTTTTGACATGGCTGAGTCCTATTGGATGTCCATTAGCGTCTCTTTGTTTTTTTGTGAGCTTTTTGTAAAGATCCTCTTGAAGATCCATCATGTTCACTACACCATTGTGCCATATGGAGAATTTGTCCAAGTTGAGCAGCAGAATAGCCTTGATTGCCCTCTTAAGTATAGTGGTTTTAAAAGAGTGCGTCATGTTCCTGTTGTGGTTGAACTTTATGAAGTTTTTTGACTGTTAATTTTGTTAAAATAATTAATCCTAATTACTTCAAAGATTGTCCAAAGAAAACCCAGAAGTCTGAAATAAGGTGTTAGAAACTGAATGAATACTAAGGAGGATATTTGATGAGAACAACACCCTACCAAGCTTAAGTAAAAATGACTACGAGTTGGACACAACACCAGAAACTGTTTTATGGTTAATAATAGAAAACAAATCCTCCACACACACACTCCAAGAAAAAGACTTGAAAAAAGACAAAAAATTAGTTGAGTCCTCAAATGAGACTCCTTTGAGTATCTTGGTTATCCTTGGTTTTTGTTTGTATTGCTTCAGTGATGCCAGTCAAAGGTTGTGTCAGTGATTGAGAATTCATTGTCCCCCACTAGTTGTTTGTTGGATTTTCCTTGTTGGAGAGAGTAGAAGTGTGCAATACAAGATGAATACGCAACAGGACCATGTTTCCATGCGCGCGTGAGGAGATGGACACAAATAACACAGTATGATAAAATATTCAAATAAAAAATAAAAATAAAAATAAAAATAAAAATAAAAATAAAAATAAAAATAAAAATAAAAATAAAAATAAAAATAAAAATAAAAATAGAAATAAAAATAAAAATAAAAATAAAAATAAAAATAAAAATAGAATAAGAATAAAATAATGAAATGAAAAAATAAAATAAAAATGTAAAATGGATAACAAGTGAGATGGATCTCAACAAAACCTTTCTCTACATTCTCTGCTATGTAGGCTTTTATGGTAGACTTTTCACTTTGAAATAGGGAACAGACTGGCTCAAAGGGAGTTAAAGGTCCTTCCAGTTTGATATGGTGATTGTAAGCGCGGTGAGGAGGAAGTTGATCTGCTTTAACCTTGGAGAAAAAATCTAGAAAAGAATGTTAATCAGCAGGAACTTTCTCTAACACAGTTTATATTTCTTCAGGATCTTCATCAATATTAAACTCATCCCAGTCAGTTGTAATGTCTTTGTGGTGAGTAAAAGATATTTTAGAAGAGCTAACCAATTGCATGATGTGCAAGGATAAATCCCTAGATTCTTCCTGCAGAAAAATGTTCAGGGGATCAATGAATATCCAAGCAAGATGGGTTATTGTTGAACTCAAAGGTAATTGGATGGTGTTTTGAGGATGCAATGGTTCTCAAGTGAGGGGAAATGCATTGGACTGCAGTGCAAAAGGCAGAGTAGAGGAGAAACCAGTTGAAGGTAGGTTGGCCATGTTGAGTTCAACATAGGTGGAGGAAAGGTCATCAGTTGGCTGTTGTCTTGGGGTAATCAATCCTATCTTCCAGTTCACTTAAGTATTCCAGTGATGAAGAAAGTTGATTCCCAGGATGATGTATTCTGAGAATGGTGCGTTGAATAGAAGGAATTCACATTCAAAGCTAGGAAAAGAAGGAATTGAGATCATCCAAGTTACCTTGTGGGTAACTAGTTGAGAGGGTGCCTTGTTGGGACTTAAATTGAAGAGAGGAATAGGTTTGCCCAATGGAGTGGGCTACAATGAAAAATTTAGAACCATAGAATTAGCCATTACAGATTGAGTAGCACCTGAGTCAATCAAAACAATGTAACTCAAGTCCTGATGAAAGAGAATGAAATGTAAGACTGTATAAATTTGTTCAGAGTAATCTTATTGCATCTTTTGTACCCAAACATCAATAGGGTGATAATCCTGGAGTACAACAGAAAAACCACCTAATTTTTTTTGGCTTGGGATTACAGGAGGAATTTTAGTTGGGGGTGGAATTGTTGACAGGCTTCTTTTTACATTCTTCCATCTTGTGCTTCCCTCCACAATACATGCATATTCCTTCTTTATCTCTTCTTTCCTTCTCTTCATCCTTGAGCTTGCCGTCAGGACCTAAGTCCAGGGTAGGTTTGGTTGCTGAAGGTTGCTTCTTTGCATATTTGTATTTCTTCTTGGCCTTACCTTTTCCCTTGTCAGATTGAGAAGAATTGGCTTGAGATTGAGAGGAGTTCTGTTTTTTAGAGTGGCTTGGATGGGAAGACTTCTCCTCCACTTGTTTTTTGTACCTGGTTTTGTAATCCAACACTACATCCATAATTTCTTGAAGGGTGTCCACATCCACAGAACCTTCATAACCTGCTAGTTGATGCAGAAGTCAAGAGGGGAGACTTTGTCAAAAATGGAAGTAGAAGGCTCTATCACCCCACCCAGGGACTTTGGTTATAAGGGATCAAAATTCTTTGATGTGGGTTGAGGAATATCCAGAGTCCTTCATTCTCAGGCTCACAAGTTCCTTCTCTGCTTTGGCTACTTCCAGAAAGTTTCCAAAGAGAGTATGAAGTTGCTCCATGAAGTTTTGCAAGGAGTTGAGCAGGAAAGAAGACTCTTGATTGGAGAGGTGAGCCAGATGGGGTTGGATCAAACAGATTGTGTTGTCAGATAAGTAGGAGAAAGCAAACAAAAATTTCCTTCTATCCACACAAAAGGTCCCCTTGTTGTTTGCAAATATGAGTTTGAAAGCTTGTAAAAAGGGTCTGAGCTTAGGGGGATTATTGCCTTCAAATTTTTCAGGAGGGCTCATTAATGGAGCTTTGAAGGTTCCAGAGTGTGGAGTACTAGTTGTTGGGGGTTGAGAGAGTTTGGCCACAGCTGAAGTCATTTTTTGGAGGATAGCTAAGAGAGTAGGTTACACAGCAGGAGGTTGAGGAGGTAGTTGACTCTGGGGAGCAGGGATTGTAGTGGAGGCAGATGGCTGTGAAACTTCCTCTTGAGTTCCAACAGTTGGTGAATTAATATTACTGATTATCCTTGAGTCAAATCCTGAGTCTTCAATTTCTTCCTCTTCCTCACCCTCAGGGAGAGGGATCATGCTGGGATTGTACAAAGGGGAATCCAATCCAAAACCTGCTTGAGGATATTGACCAATTACACAATTAGAAAAAGTTCTTAAAACAGGAGGGGCAGGAGAAAGGGAAGCTCTAGGAAGAGCTGGGGAAGGATACTGGCATCCATGGTGTTGGAAGCTGGTGCTGGGAGGTTGGAAAAGGTGCTCCCACATCCATGGGCTTGAGGATTAGATTGTTTGTGATTGTGAACATCTAAGGTAGAACCACATCCTCTGGCTGCCCGGGTAAGAGGTTGACTGGTGATGATGGAAGGTTGTGAACGTCCAGGAGGCATGGTTTCCACTTATGACGTAGGGAGGTGACCCAAGAAAGGTACCCAGAGAAGAGGGATGGAAGGGATAAATGGCCGCAAAATGGGATCTTCAAAGGTTGAAGCAGTCAAATTCAAAGAGTCAAAGCGTCAAAGTCAAGGTTGAAGTCAAAGTCAAAGTCAAATTTGCTTCAAATTTGTTGAACCTATTTGACCTGTCAATGTGGTGTCAAATTACCTTTGAAGCGTTGAAATTACTTCAAAGCACCATTTAAGTTTGAAAAAACTGTCCAAGTTGTGTTTAAGGGCCAATTAAGGGATGAAGTTGGGAATTGATATTTCTGCAGGGAATTCCTTTGGAAAATTTGAAAGGCCACACATGGTTTAGCATGTATCACGCACTAGCCCAAAAATATCATATGTAGTGATATTTGTAACATGGAATAGGTCTATAGAGATATAGAGAAGGGCAGCAATTAAGGCAAAGGAATTAGTATTATGTTACAACTGCCCCTGGCGTGCAAGGGGCTGAAGGAACAGGCACTACTGCTCACAGAACTCAGGATTGAGAACTGAGATTGATTGCAAGGATGACAGGAGAGTAATGACAATGATAAGGGAGTAGAGAATCCAGGAGTAAGTCTCTGAAGGAGATTTAAGGTTCAATCCTATGAGAGTAATACCAGAGGGATAGGTGAGATAAGTGAGGCAGGCTGGGTTGGCTTTCTTGTGCTGAGATGACCCCTATTGAAAGGGACTAGCTAATAAGAAGTACTATACTAATTCCTTGAGGGAAATTAGTCCAGGAAGGGAGGAGTGGCCAGTATATGTGAGAAAGGAGAGGAGGACTTGAGGAGGGATGGCTGGTGCTGGGGCTGGGATGCTCCATGTTATTACATGTTGAACAATTGGGATTGAGGCAGTGGATTGACAGATTGGGTAATGGGCCTGTTCAGAAAGGTGTTGCATGTACTGAACTGGAGTGTGGGCTGTCAAGCCAGGAGTATGTACTATGGCTTTAAAGTATGTACTTCTCATACCAGATAGAGTTGAAGGAGAGATGAGGATACACCAAGCCATAGAGAGAGAGGGACAAGCCTGGGAAAGTTGACTAGGACCTGCAGGGCATACAGGGGGATACTTCAGGAGGTGCAGCATGTAGATGCAGGGGTAAAGGGTAGATTTTACTGAGTACTGAGGCTGGCTGGGGGTTGAGTATGGCTGAGGAAACTGAGTCAAGTTGTGTTCATGAAAGTGTGGTCCTTTAATAAGGATAATGAACATTCAAAATAATAATAAAATGAGGAACATAAACACATAGTTAGTTCAAAAATTTATAATTTTCAAAGGAAATATAATTTTATATTTTGAATGGGTCAGAGATTCTAAAAATTCTCACAAAATTCCTTTTGTAGCCATTGCTGTAGAACATTCCTTTCTCAGAAACAGAATTTATTGTTCTGAAAAAATTTGTTAAACACTGGAGTATGCATGGCCAACTTTATAGATGTTTTTATAAATAGGTACCACACCAGAAAATTTATTAAAAAAATTGAAATTCATTATTTTCAATGCGTTTTTTTTGTGTTTTAAATTTGTGGAAACCTTGTTTCCATTCAAAAGATTCATGAAAAATTTGATTCAATTAAAAAATTTTTTGCATGCCTTCCTTAGGCATGAAAACATGCTCAAAAGTTTTGATCTACCCAAGAATGTGTGAATGTTGCATTTTTTGATTAACTCACACCAGGGGAAAAATAAAGGCACATGCTTTCATGTGCCCCACTGCAATTTTGGTGTTACTGAAAGAAAGAAATCTGATGTAACTGAAGGTTCAGGAAACCATATTTCAAACTTCAAGAAAATGTAACTCTTTCCAAAAAAAAGACAATTCAGTTCCAATTCTGATAAAATGCACATGTGTATGTCACATGGAGGTTTGACACAGAGCCATGGTGGTGGTAACTAAAAGAATAATTGTAAGGGGGGGGATCCAAAATGGATTGAGCTCAGAGATTCAGCAGAGAGGAGTGAGGACTCCAAGATAGTTAAGGACCCAAGGAATACTCAAAATTAGTCTGGATGGTACTAGTAGGAGGGTAACTATGTAAAGGAGTGGACTGGAAGTCAGGGTTTGAAAAAAGAAGAATTTATTTCATAAGGAAAGGAGGAGAAATATCATGAGTGTAAGATTTTTATACTGATAGATACAAACTGACATCCTCCTACTTGTAACATGGTCTTAGTATATTAAAAGAAAGAATAAGAACATGATATTTATGTGAATAAGATCAACTGAATATATCAAAAGTGTTACAAAATCCCCCAATGAAGAATAGGTTTAATCCTGAACACCTTTAAAAAATGAAATCAGGTTTTGAAAAAAACTCTGAATAAGAGCTTGTAGTATGCTCATGTAGAAAGTTACTGCAGTCACACATGATACTAGATTCTTGGGGTGTGGATTGAGTTGATTTGATGAATGGGAGCTTGCAATCAAATAGTCATTGCAATTCTGAGGAGTATGAGTTGATTTGGAATTCATATCACTCATACTCCCACTACCAATCCCACTCCCACTTGTCAAGCCATGCATTTTCAGACACCCTAATGGGATCTTCAGATGATTTTCAAAACATAATGCTAGCCCTGCCAACCATAAAACTGAAAACACTAATTCCAAGAGTGTATGGAAAATCTTCCAAATCATTCTCCAGATCCCAATTGTGGAAAAAAATTATTCAAAATGGATTGAAAAGATATTATGGATCAATCCTAGGAGTTCTAAATCAAGGTTGGAGAAGGTGGAAGAGCCAATGAAGAATATGAAGCAATTGAAGACCTAGAGGCCATTCTACCTGAACCAATGGGACCAAGACTGCTTTCAGGTTGCTACTTGCACAGAGCAACCTGTCAAAGTTGAATAAAAACATAAAAAAATTATAGAAGGAGTGAGAAATTCCAAACTTTAATACAGATTTGGATTCCTCACCCAAAATAAGGTAGGGTCACTCAATGACCCCACCCTGGAAATCCAACTCCTTATATTTTTAAATAAATTTTCAGGAAAATGACCCAAAAACCACCACACCACTACAAGTCATTTTTTGGCCATTTTAATATTTCATGTGTATTATAATGTGTAGTTTTCACACGTAAAACTCACTCAGAATTTGAGTGTTGTGTATAGTTTAGGTGTTACAGCCGGTTTTGTGTTCTGTCACAATTCCGGCATGCAGCCTTGCTTCCATACAGTAAGGGTTGCATGCCTCTGACACTCAAAATTCTGGCACCTGTCAGGAAACCCATATGCAATATACTTCTGGCTGTGGATTCCTGATCCCTGCCTGCAGCTGTCAGGCATGCATGCTTCAAAACTGCCTGCACAAATTCTAACAAATCAGGTACCACAGGAAATTGCTACAACTTCTATGCACGCATCATGCATATTGAATTATGCAACTGAAGGAAAGAGGTTGATTTCAAAACCTTCAAAAATTAAATAAAAAATATAAGAATCAAATTCTAAAATGGAAAAATTATGGAAAACAATAATAAAGGTTGTCAAAAAAATAACAGTATCAAATCTTTATGAACCACAGAACATATCAAATAGCTCCCTTAAAAATTATTAAAAATTACCAAAATGATCCAAAGACGATGGAAAATTTACAAATACCCACCTGTGGTCACTTTACTCACAAGAATATATTACAAAAATAGAAAGTATTTCAGAATTACAGAAATAACAAATTAATCTTTAAACAAGTTCTGACAATTATTTCACACATAAATATGACACAGAAAGGTACAGCTGAGTAACAGCACTAAGAATGTGTGCCTAACTAGCCCTTGCAAGCCTGCAATCCTTAGCACTCAAGCACGACTCTCTCTTTGTGCCCTGAGAAGGCCCCTTCACCCCAAAAAGGTATATATACAGTACCTTTGGTTATTCTAAACCCCAGTAATTTTTGATATCAATCCAGACCCCATTGCCATCATTTATCAAGTTTTTATAAGAGATGAAAAAGTGATATATGGCCTCAGTCTGATATTATAATCATTAATTCCAAACCCATCATCAATTTAATCAAAGAAAATAAGCAAAAAAACCCCAACCTTTGATCTGAGACCCCTTTCAACTGTGAATTTCTGCAGTACCCTTGTGAGCCAAACACCTCAAATTCATTCCTTTCCTCCCTGCCCACTTCTATGTGCTGTTAAGCCCAGATCCACAGTCATTCCCATGGGAGTTACCCCTTTGAAGTATTTCTTGAAGGATCCCATTGCTCTAGGGTCTTATACTGCTCAAAGTAGCCCCCTGAAGAGAGGTTGTGTTACTTTAAAGATCCCCAGCTTTGCATAAGCTTTGACCCCTCTTAAAAATATATTGAAAAAAATTTTTCTACAAACCAATAAAACCCTTGCAGTTGATCTTACAATATTTTTATTATTTGAGCATTTTACATGCTTTCTTGGAATTATCATTGTTCCAACACCACTATCACTTTCTGTAGCTAGAGGACAGAAAGTTTCCTGGTATCAGGAAGCTGAAAACTGCCATCAAAACCAAAAATGGATTGGTATTGAATTTCCAGGTTCTGATTGGTAAGAGAACCACAAAAGGACATGTTGCCAAGTGGGAGAAGAGAGGCAACAGTGAAGGGAATCATGTTGCTAAGAACAATTCCACTGCAAGGAATAGAGCTACACAGAATTCCTTTAATAACTACGCTGGGGTCTCAAATGCATATAGTGTCCCTGGGCAAAGGACATTTTTGTCTCAATTTTAAAACTTTTGGGGAATTAATTCATTCCAGGAATCTTTTAAACCGTAAATTGAAAAATAAACCCTATATGTTCAACATGGATCACTTGATCAAAACTGGAATTTCATTATATCTTGAGGGGGCTGCAACTTAATTTTCACAATTTTGAATACCTTGGATCTGTGGCTGCCCTTTTCTAAGAGCACAACTTCTAATTTCTTTTCTGAATTATATCCACCTGTAAAAAAGTTAAGAGACATTTCAAGAAAAGTGATAGGTGCATACTAAACCAACCAAATTCCTCTCATAAAATCTTCTAGACCATTCATCAGTTGAAAAGAAATTGAAAAAGTTTTTTTGAAGGGTAACAGCCAGAAATTTTGAATAGTTGAATGGTGAAACATTTTATTTGACTAATTTAGCAATAATTTAGTATAAAAACACCCTGTTCAAGATATTCCAAAATATACTCAGTACAAAGCAGATGCTGCAGATTCAATGACAAAAACCAAAACCAGATGAAAATCCATCATGAAAATATATTCAACCAAGAAAGCTTCATTTAAATCACCATGGCAGGTGCATAATCAAAGCTTTCAAATTTCCCTAATCAATTGGTTTTCTACAATGGTATCACCAAACAGGAATATCAGCAAGGGGAAAAAAATTAGAAAGACATTACAGATTGGTTTTATCTTACTAAATAACTGATTATTTTTATACACTTCTGTTTTGGGGTTTGTGAGACTAATTATTCATCTTTGCATAATAATCCAACAATATTAAACAATGAAAAATTTATTTATTTTTAATTTGAAAGCAGGGTGCTTTTTTGAGAATTCCAACTACAACAATGCTTTAAGTGTGTAGTTAAATTGTGCACTTCTTGGATCAATTTTTCAGAAAATCAATGTTGAAAGTCCTTGCCATGATTGAAAATCAGAGCCACAAGTAATGTCTCTATTCAATATCAACAAAAGAAATGGGTAAAAAACCCCAGAAAAATTTGTGAAAGTTGAGGAATATCCTTGTAGTATGAATGAAGTAGCTAATTAAACTCTTGATATTTTTTTTTGAAATAATGAGCTTTTGAGAAACTCTTTCAAAGCTTAAAGCCTCAATTATATATTCTTGAAATACTGGTGTTTTTATCAAAGTTTTGATGCAAATACAGGCCCATCCTTTGGAGTATATTAGGTCAAAAAACAAGTTTGAAAACAGAATATAACTATTTTTTTTTTGAAAAATGAATAAGAACCCAGCTGGAGTGGTGTGGTGTTCCAAATTTCAAGGTGCAAATTTGCAGCAGTCAAATTCTCCCAAGATTGATCAATTTATTGAATTTTTAATTTTTTCAGGAAAATACTGGAAATATTATAATAGGGTGTATCAAAGTTAAGCAAACCTGCCATTTTTTAAGGGCGGGTTTCAAACCAAATCCGCCAGTTCAAAACCGCCATGAAAAATCAGAAAAACCACTTATTTCACATCAGATGTTTCAGAGTTACCTGAAAATAAATGGGTTTTTTCAAATAAAGTATATAAAGGCCTTCAACAGCTCAGCCATGTGTCATTCCACATCATCACCCCTTTTTTCATCCTCCAAACCTATTGGAAAACTTCATCACTCTCATTGCGTCATTGCTATCCTCATCACTTCATCACTCTCATTGCTTCATTGAGCTTCATCACTTCATCACCCCCACCTTTCTTTATCACTGTCATCACTTTATTGCTTTCATCAAATCCATCCTCTCATTGCTTCATTGCTTCATCACTTCATCCCCCCTTTCATCAGATCCTAACTGTCATTGCTTTATTGCTTCATCACTTCATCCCACTTACTCTTTTTAAATGGCCCCTCAGCAACACTCCCCCCACAAGTCCACTCAACCAAAGCAAACATCCCCCAGGAACTCAACATCCAACAATCCTCCCCCATAAGCTCCCAAAGGCTCAAGTCAGCTCAACAGAGCTGATCACATCATCCTGGTAAACTGGCTCAAAATTCCATCCAACTACAATTCTTGCTTTGGATCCAACAATCAAACACAATTTGGCTGACCTCCATCCTCTAGGGTTAATGGTTATTGATCCAGCAATAAATTGCCAATCAATTGCTCAATTGATTCATGATTAAGAGATTGATTTGAGCTTGATTGGAAAATCCATGTCTCTATATTTTTTTCAAATCATCTCCTCCCATGTTGGAGCCTTTCAACCTTATACTTTGATCAGGGTGAGGATAAACAAGGAATTCAATTTATTTTATAACATTTTGAGTGTAGTGGAAGTTCTAAAATCCAAATTTTTTCACACTATGGGATTTGAACCCATGACCTCAACATCAATCAGTGATTCTTTGACCACTAAGATAAATGTGCCATTTCCAGATTGGCCAATGTACCTGTCCCAACAAGTGTAACTTGTATTTTCATATGACCCATGGGCACTCATCCCCAGGCAATCAAATTTGTCCATCAAAGGCCACCACCCCCAATCAATCCATCATTTGCTGTCGGCATCAGAGGAGGAGGTGGTGGTGGAGGCTGCCACCCACAATCAACCGCCGGCAGCAGCAGAGGAGGATGCCACCTGCAATTGATTGCCGGCAGGGGCAGAGGAATAAGCAGGATGAGGCCTCCAGAAGCAGAAGGAATCAATTGCCAGTGGCGGCCTCCTCCTCCTCCTCCTCTGCTGCTTCAGGCAAGCAATTGATTGATTTCTGGTGAAGGCAGATGGGGGGAACACCACAATTGATTAATTGTTGGCAGCGGCCTCCTCCTCCTCTGCCGCCGCCTGCAATTGATCAATTGCTTGCCAGCGGCAGCAGAGGAGGAAAAGGAGTGGGCCGCCAGCGGCGGCAGAGGAGGAGGACAAGGGGGCCGCCGGCGGTAGCAGAGGAGGAGGAGGAGGAGACTTGCGGCAATCAATTGATCAATTGCCGGAAGCAGCAGAGGGGGAGGAGGAGGAGGAGGCCACCGGCAATCAACTGATTGATTGCAAGTGGTGGAAGAATAAGCTTGAGCGTTAGTTCTCCCAGGTATTCTTGCAAGAGCCGTACCTGCGTGGAGTTGAGTTCAGGACAGGTTTCCTGTAGATAGTGTGAGGGTTCAGTTTTTAGTTCTTTGACTGGTGTGGAAACAAGAGGGGTGATACCCTTCAAAGTTGTCCTCAAGTTCCAGAAGTTATTGGTCTAAGCGTCTGTAAGCAGATTTGATGCAATGGGTTTAAGAATAGAGAGAGTGATGACAAGATAAATTCCTCCCTTCCAATCCTTCCCCTACCATTCCCTGGTGGTCTGGTGATGATGATATATGATGATCTATAATCTATATCCGGTGATCTGTATGTTGTGATGATCCAATAATGAGATGATCCAACCCAGAGTTGAGAGTGAGGTGTTTTTAAGTCCTCCGTCTCAAACCTAACCTAGGTACAACCACAAGCAACAAGATAGATGAAATATTACCCCAAGTACAGAACCCTAGCTCCACCCTAACCCTACCCCATCCAAAACCCTCCCCTTTGATATTGCGTACGTCCAGTTTGTCCTTCTCATGGCGCAGCCCTCCGCCATGCCCTACTTGGAGCCCCCCCGGGTTTATCCATCCGCGCGCGTCCGCGGATCCCGCAATCCGTGAGTTGGCCTGCGTTTATGCCCGCGCAAACCTCCGCTAGGCCCTACTTGGAGCCCCCCGGGTTTATCCGTCCGCGCGCGTCCACGGATCCTGCAATCCGTGAGTTGGCCCGCGCTTATGCCTGCGCGAACCTCCCCGGCGCGTATAACCCCTGATTGCCCTGCCCTTGCCTTCCAGACTAGCCACCCGCAAGCTTGGTTGGGCCTGCTCCATCACTTGGTCCGCGTTCCCTGGGTGGGTCGCGGCCTGCAACGCAGCTCCTGATCCAAGGTTATAAATATGACACCACACCGTTTGCCAGAAAAGGGGATGAATAGTAGGATACAAGGTGAGATTAATTTGTTTCTTACAGGTAAGCAGGGCAGTTCCAATTGAACTGGTTAGTACTTGGGTGCTTGCACCCCCTGGCTGAATGCAAGATGGTCAGGGTGGTAAGGGTGGCATGATGACCGGATTTCTGACAGAGGCTTCCACCTGCAATTGATTGATCAATTGCAGGCGGCAGCAGAGGAGGAGGCATCCAGCCATCAACCAATTGATTGCTGGCAGAGGCAGAGGGGGAAGAGGAGGAGGAGGCCACCGGCGGGGGAGCTTACCTGGCGGATTGAACAAGGAGGTGTGGGGGCACCTAGAGGTTGAATGATCAAAGGATCAACAACCAATGAGGGGCAGGAAGAGGAGGGGTGGGGGCTTGCCAGGGGTGCCAACCAAAGGAGGATGGGAGGTGGTGGATGAGGATTTTTGGTGAGCAGGAGGAAGGAGTGGACCAGTGGTTAAAATTTCAGTCAGCTTTTTTGTGTTTTTAACTTGCTGCAGGGAAGTTTGATTGAACATGATGAGAAGGATGGTGATGGGATGTGGGGTGATGAGATGATGATAAGATTTGTGTGAAGCAATGGAGATGTGAAACAATGGAGATAAGATGTGTGTGGTGCAATGGAGATGGGATTGGTATGGATTTGCTGAGGTGGAGGTGTGGATGGGTGTTTTGCATGGGATGGATGGTGGATGGATGATGGTACATAATGGCGTGTTTGATTTTTGAAATCCTCCATTTTCATGAAACCTGCTGTTTTGAAAATACACCATTTAGGGGGTATGTGTATTTCAGAAACCCGCCATTAAAAATGGCAGGTTTTTTCAAAAAAAATGGTGGGTTTCTAATGGCGTTTTTGCTAACTTTGATACACCCTAATGAATTTCCAAGAATGAAAAAATTAAAAAAAATTGGTATAACCTATATCAAACTGAATTTTTGATCATAAATCACCAAAAAATATATTAGAAAATTCAAAGAAACCTTAAATTATACTGGAACATAATTTCAAGCATGAATAATATCTGATCTCAAATTGGTTATAAAATATCTTGACAGAAGTTGTGTTTTGGGTATAATTTGGGAGTTATTTGGATAGATTTCCTGAAATAGGGCAGAGTTACAGCCCATTTGTAACCAAGTTGAACCATTTTTATGGAGTGGCACATGCTAGCATGTGCTTCCATTTTTCCCTTGGTGTAACCCCTTTTTGGATAGATCCAAAAAATTCCAGCTCTTTTTTTGTTTTGGATTATACAAAGCCAAATGAAGCAGTAAAGACAATGAATGGCAAAGGACATAATTATGGATTGATTTAGGGTAATGGTGATCCACAGGAATTTAAAGCAATGCTAAGAATAATGAGATGAAAATGTGGTGTTTGAATTTCAATGCAAATTGATTGAATGAATTGGCCTTGAAAATTCATGCCAGATTACAAGATGAAGAAAAGATAGCAATTGATTTGAAAATTTTGAAGAGTGCAAAGACCAAATCAAGATAATCATGTACTTTCCAAATGAGTGGCCCATTCCTTTCAGATAGTAATTACTATTTTCAGGCTTGAAAAATTTCTGGGTGCTGAGTAGCCTTTGCAAGTTTCCCTAGAATGAATTATTTTTTCATTCTTTCAAACATGAAGCACTTTTGAATGCACAAGGGTGGTCAAATAAAAAAAAACTGGATAATTCAGTTTGAGGTTAATTATCTTTCTTTGAGTGGAATTTTGCATTAAATATGGCCCACTTTGGATATGCAAAAAGGCTATTTTCAACTATATTTTGCTCTAATATTTTGCCCTAAGGAAATAGTTCTTCCTTTTTCATCTGAATCAAAACTTTACCCAAACAAAAAATATATGAGAAGATAAAAAAAGGGGGGGTGTATTAGACTTAAAAATTTTGAAATTTTAAATGGCTGATTTTGGGAAAACCATACATTTTGAGAAAAAAAATTTTTACCAAAATTTAAAGTGAATACTTCCTTTTCTTCAAAAAATATTTTTAAAAGAAAAAAAAGGGGGGGCATGCCTGAAATCAGCCATTTAATTTTTGGGTGTTGGGTTTTTCACGCCCCCAAACCTGGAAATTGCGCTGTTTGGAAATCCCCAAAACATCCCCCAACATCCCCAACGCACGCGGTAAACCTGGAAAAAACATGGTTTTTTGGGGTTGTCAAAAAAAATACTAGGCAATAGGAGGGCATCTCAAACCCCTGTAGAATAAATCTTACAAATTTTTGCCATTTTTAAGGTCTTCAAAATTTCCCTCAAAAAACTGAAAAAAATGCTCCAGGTCTCAAATCTTTTTGCATTTATAATCTTTTTTCTTTGATAATTTTGAAAAATTGGAAGAGAAAAAAGGTTTTCAAATATTTCAGGGAATTCAATTATAATTTTTTCCAGAATTTTAGTATTTCACTTTCCCGCCAAAAATGTGATTTAAATAAAAAATGAGATGTTATTTTCAATTCTTCTTTTTGTTATTTTTCCATGAGATTTTCCAAGTTTTCAGTTTGCAGTATTTTAGTGGGAATTGTGAAGGGCCCAAAAAATAATTTGGGTATTTTTAGGATCAATTATTCACCCCAAAAAATTGATGCATCTACAACAATAATGGGAAGTGTCTGTTTTGGGGTGCGTTTTGAAGCAATTTCTGATAAATTTTCTCTTTGGTTGGGTGGGATCAGGATTGTCTTTCTAGTTTCCATTTATTGTCATATTTTAATTTTTCACTCAGAGGTCAGGAACCATCATAAATAAGAGGGTTGTTTCACAGAATTTTAGTCCTGGTACTTTGAAGAGGATCAAGAGAAGAAAACAACCAGATGAAGATGAAGATGCTTATAGGCCTCAAGGGAATCCAATCTTTGCTCCCACAGCCACAGCCTCTGAAATAGAAAAGTTGAATAAATTTCTGAATTAATCTTGATTTATGATTCACTTATTAACCCCTTGTTTTCTGGAATGAAGGTCAAAACATTGTCTTCTTCATCTTCTGATAATTTTGAAGTGGTGCCTATTGTTAAATTCAGTATGAATTGTTTTTTTCATTTCATCTTAAATAATACTCATCTTTTTTTACTTAGTATCAATACAAAAATTTCATTTTTCCAAAGACAGCCATACCAAAAATTTCACATGTTCAAGATGTGAAGGGTGATGGGACTGTGGTTTTACATCAGTAGCATTTAATTTGGGCCTTAAATCTGAAGATTGGAGCTCAATGCGCCAGGAAATGATCAAGGAAATGGAATCAAACTCTATCTTCAAGGATGAAAACTTCATAGATCAAGTCTGGGATGAAAATTTTGAAAAAGCAAGAAAATATCTCAACCACACTTCTGGACCTTCCCCTCAAAGTTACTGGATGACAATTCCTTGCCATGTTTTCCTGCTTGCAGATACATACAAAAGGCCAGCGGTACGTTTATCCAAGTTGATGCCATCAACTTATTTGCCCCTCAATTCACCTCCAACTGCTAATTCTCAAAAATCCCACATATTTTTAAATATTTTGGAAGATTTTCAGCACATAGTTTCTTTCCACTATAATTCTGAACTGTGGCTAGCTCCCCAATTAGATCCCCTTTGGAAGGCTTTTGCTAGCAAGGAATCACAAAAATGGGAAGATTTGATTCATAATAAATTGGAACTTGGTTTGAAGATTTTGTTTCCTGGTAGTAAAAATAATAAATTAGTACAAATTGATCTTGATTTAATCATTTTTCTGGTTTTTTATCAATTTTTCATATTTTTTTTACTCATTGATTTAGAGCAAAAAACACCACTTTTTTGTTTTCAATTATGAATTCTTTGGGAAAAAATAAGCTACAAAAAATCCCCAGATAATTTTTTGAGGCCCTTTGCAATTCTCACTAAAATAATGCAAGGTGAAAATTTGGAAAATCTCATGGAAAAATAACAAAAAAAACAATTGAAAATAATGTCTCATTTTGTATGTAAATCCCATTTTTTTTTTGGCAGGAAAGTGACATACTAAAATTCTGGAAAAATTATAATTGAATGGCCTGCCATATTTGAAAGCTCTTTGTCTCTTCAGATTTTTCAAAATAATCAAAGAAAAAAGATTAAAAATGCAAAAAGATTTGAGACGTGGAACGTTTTTTTTTCAGTTTTTTGAGGGCAATTTTGAAGGCCTTATAAATGGCCAAAATTTGTCAGATTTATTCTACAGGGGTTTGAGATGCCCTCCTATCCCCTAGTATTTTTTTTTTGATGACCCCCAAAAACCACGTTTTTTTCAGTGTCCCGCGTGCATTGGGGACGTTGGAGGACGTTGTGGGGACATCCAAACCACATGATTTCCTTGTTTGGGGGTGTGAAAAAACCAACACCCTAATTTTTTGAAGATATTCACTCTGGTATGCCCTAATGGGGAGAACAGAAGAGGAGACTAAGTTCATGAGTGACTGGAAGGTAGGAGTTGGGGTTGATCTGGTATGTTGAAATCCCCCATTAATGTGGAGATTCTTGGAGAGAGTCAAACCATCCAGGCAAATGGTATGAATTCCTCAAGAGCTGGCCATACCTTCACGTCTTTCAAGGCCATGCTTAAATCACCTCTATTGAGTGGCATTCTTTCCTTCTTCAAAGGTTTCTTCAATATCCTCCCGTGGGAATGATATGCTGGGAAAAGATCAAAACACAGAGCAACAGTGTCTTTGTGATATCTGTACTCAGGGTAAACAGGCTTGAAAACTTTCCTTATTCTGTGAAGAAAACCATTCAGGCTGCAACTACCTGATGCCAACTGACTGAGCACTGAATGCTCTTCGCGGCCGTCGAGATTTGCCACCCAGGGAATGATCTCTCAAGGCGCGTCGGCGCCGGTATGGTACTCGACGTCGAGCTGCTGTTGGGAAGGCCGAGCAGTTGTGGTGCCGTGCATGCGCGATGTAGTTGTAGACTGAAATACCTTTTGTTTGTTGGGCGCAGGTATGTATGTATGTATGTCCTCCGCGTAACATGTGCACACCCTGCAATCTGCTTTCTAATCTGAAGACTATTGGCCCTACTGGAAAAATAAAAACAAGTTCAAGTTTAACGTTTTCTCCACCGATCGACTCAAGATGCCATTGCATTCGGTGGAGGTAGAAAACTTCAAGTAAGCTTCAAGTTCCTCCCCTCGAAATTGCTCTTTGACGGCCGATTGGTAATCAATCTTTCGAGTTCTGCTTGATTCGCTGGAATCTTTGGTTATGTAGGTCTTACAAAGGTTCGTTGATGATCTTGAGCTCTCAAAATTTTTGTCGTGCCGAAAAGAGTTCGTTTGATTCCTTGACTGACGTCGCAATCGATTATTTGATGAAAAGGTCTTCAGACAATGTAGGTCACGTTGATTTACCACTGAACTCCTTAGCAAGCTAATGTACTCGCTCTTCGAATTGTCGCGTCTTCTAGCGGTCCATTCAAGAACTTCACCGCCGTCATTGGACCCAATGGGGCGGGCAAAAGTAATTTGATGGACGCGTGGGTTGGAACCGGCGCGCTTTTTACCTTCAACTTCGCTGCTAATTGATGTTGAATATCCTTAGAATCTCATTCGTGTTGGGAGTCCGATCAGCCCAATTAAGATCAACTCAACTCAAAGATCTAATTTATAAGGGCGGCGATCTAGAAAACTTGTCTTCATCTCACGAGCAACCGCACAAAGCGTCTGTCACAGCTATCTATATCGATCACAGAACCGGTCAACAGTATCGATTTTGTCGAGCAATTGTCAGCAAATCTTTGAGCTATACTTTCAATGCAGCTCACCTCATTCATTTTGGAATTCTTTTCATTTTGTCACCTGCCTGAAAACAGACTGTCTCCTCTGATAAGTCGGGCTCATCAACTTACACTATTAACAAAAAGGTAGTTAGATGGGAGGATTACCAAGCCACCCTTGAATCTCACAACATCCTTGTTAAAGCAAAAAACTTTCTAGTCTTTCAAGGTGATGTGGAGGCTATTGCCAGTCAAAACCCCAAATCGCTGAGTAAACTTATCGACCAAATAAGCGGGTCAGTCATGGCTGACAATCTCGATTGCGAGTGTATACTGACAGCTTGAAAGTTTCTTCTTTGCTTCATTGCTGGTGTTAGCTCTCTAGAACTAGCCCCAGAGTACGAGCGAAAAAAGGCGGCCTATTTGGAGGCTGCCAAACACTCCAACGATACCATTGCCCGCCGTAGGGTTATCAATGGAGAAATCAAAGATTTTAAACAACAAAAAGCTGAAATGGAAAAATATGATGAACTGTGTCGTGAACGGGTCAGGTGACTCCACTTTCTGATCAAAACCTTCCACTGATTGATGTGTGATCCCGCTTTTTTTTTTAGGATGAAGCCGTGGTGCATCATTTACTTTGGAAGCTCTTTCACATCGAATCCCAGATAAATCAGCATGCGAAATCCATAGAATCAAAGAACCAGACCCTAGGTTCCTTGCGTACTGACGTTGCTGAGCTTGAAAGCTCAGTGGCATCCGCCCGACGCGAGTACGCTCAGGTCACTCGGGAAGTATCCAAGACAGAGAATGATATAAAAATCAAGGAGAAGTGGAAAGAAGAAGAGAAGTTACCACGGTTGGTTGAATGTCAAGAGAGATTGAAACATCTACAGAAGAAACAAGATACAGAATCGAGGACTTTAGCGAATGTCCAGAAAGAAAAGTCGGTCAAGGAAGAAGAATTGGTGAAGCTGCGACGCGACTTGGCCATCCTCATTTCAGCCAGGGATGATTTTTATGGTGCGAAGCGTTCTGTTAGGCTGTTTGTTACTTTCATTCGTAATCCTGATGGTGTAAGCCTTTGCAACGTTTTTACAATATAGCTAAACAAGCCACTAGCAACCGTAACGTATCAATATCTGGGGATAAACTCAAAGAATATCAGAAATTGTAAAATTGTTCCTGGTTGTTGGAATTGTATCAGCTTGGGCTTTCATAGCTGGTTTAACATGCGATGGCTTCTAAATACTTCTTTCGTTTGCTTTGGAGTAGAAAAGCACAGAGTTCCACCGAATGCACAAAGGAGCGCGGAATCATCAAGAGTATAAAGCAAGATCTGAAGACGAAGACTGACAAGCTGACTCAGTTAGAGGATCAACTTGAGCAGGTGCAAGCCAGGCATAAAAAACTGGACCTGGATCACGATACCCAAACTAACCGAAAGACTATGGTGAACTTAAATTTGTGCCACGGGCTTTCGAGCGAAACCTGAACTTGATCCTCGATCTCATCTTGTTTGTAGTGCGAAAATAAAATCGATTCAATTCTGCGTGACTTGAACAGAAACAAAAAGCAGCTTCACGACACCCAAGCTGAAAGGAGTCGACAGGTGTTCGTGTTCCGTTCTTCCCTACTTCGTTGATGATACTGCCTGATCTGAATCCTTGCTCATACTGGTTGAACGACTTACGTTCTAGTCAATTGGAAGCCGAACTCAAAGAGAAACTCCAAGATTGCTTGAAAAAAATCAGTGAGGCCGGAGCTGCCCAACGCGAGACCGACTCTGAAATGCGCATACGAACCACGGTGGAAAAGCTGCGCAAAATATTTCCAGGTGCGCCTCAAATAATAGTCAGAAGTTAAGTTTCAGTGCACTGAATTTGTCCCTCTAGGCGTCAGCGGGCGCCTACAGGACCTATGCAGTCCTGTAGCTAGAAAGCATGACGTAGCTATTCGGATTGTGCTGGGCCGAAATCTCAATGCTGTTGTTGTTGATTCCCAAAAGACTGCATTTGAATGTGTAGAAGTATGTTCCATGACATCAAACCCTCAAAAGGCTCGCCGAACTAATTTTCAAAACCTAGTATTTGAAAACTCAACGCTTGGGTACAGCATCCTTTATTCCCCTCGACACCATCAAAGTGAACCCTGTAAACGAGCGTTTTCGCAATCTGGCGACCGGAGCACGATTGGCCATTGATTTGATCAAGCATGAACCTATCTACGAAAGGGCTCTACAATATGCTTGCGGAAACACCATCATTTGTGACTCAACGCAAATTGCCCGACACGTGGTTTATGACAAGGGAAACGAAGTCAAAGGTAATTGATCGGACTTTGTTCTTTACACGACCGCGGTTTGATAATTTTTTTCGGTGATATCAGCCGTTGCCCTCGATGGCACTGTGATTCATAAAGGTGGCAACATGAGCGGGGGAGTTACAGGCTTGGATACTTCTCGGAGGTTTGATGAACGCGAGGTTCAGGGTGTGGGGCATTTGAATTTCTCGTTCCGATGATCTTGTCATCTGAGTCTTGTTCTTTCCTAGGTTTGAAGCGCGCCCAAGAAGACATCTTAGCCAAAATCAAGGAAAATAGTAGCCAAATCCCACCAGGTAGCGACGAAGCTCTGTTAGTCGACATTGCCCGATTAGAGTCCAACTTGGTATCCATCAAAGATGATCTGGTACTCAAACAAAAGCTCTCTAAGCATCTGGCATCTTTTCAATCTTGACTGATTGCTGATTCAATGGAGCAGTTAGCTAGCGAAACTACTCTAGCGGGAATTTTGAGTGAATTGAAAGTTTTGAGTCAGAAAAAGAAAGAATTAGGGGCAAAAGTCGAAAAGGTGTGTTTCCTGTGTTATAATTCTTCTGGATTGTTTGTGGCTATTATTGTTCCGCTGATGCGCTCACTTTGTCCCTAGATTCAAGCAGAAGTAGATTCGATGAAGCTCAAGCTACAATCATCTCAGGAGGCCGTGAACAAAGCCGAGGACAACATATTTGACTCCTTTTGTAGATCAATCAATGTTCAAAACATTCGAGAATACGAGGGTCATCACTTACAGCTTCAGCAACAGAGCAGCGCCGAGCAGGAACGACTTGAGACTACCGTTTCGAAGTTGCAACATCAGTTGAGTTTTCTTTTTGGTGTTCTCTTTAGTTCGTTCTAGACCGCTGCGAGTTAAATCCCAAGCTCCAATGCTTAGATTGCACATTGATATCATACCATGACTGCTCGCGACTTTCCGATTAGAATTAATTTTGAGACGGAACAGCTGGAAGGTTTGGCTGAACGCCAATCTACTGTTCAATCTTCGTCTGAAAAGACTGGTAATACACTCGAGAGTGTTGAAGCAAAAAAAAGACAAGTTGAAGAAGAAATACTGGCTATTGATGAAGAAATTTCACAGTTCAATTCACACCGCAATCGTTTGGTCGAATCACAAGCGGAAAAATCGACTATTCTTTCCGAAACTAAAAAGCGAATGTTGAAAGCCACTAAAATGTTGGATGCAGCTTTGAAAGATATTAGTGAATGGGTGTGCATGTCACATGGCTTTAATCGTGAAATTATTTCCGAGCAAAATAAGCTAATGAAGATCCTGCTCAACTTTACCACACACCAGAATGATGCAATTGAAAAGTTGGATTCAGATCGACTGAATATCTTCCGGCGATGCAAGTTAGAAAGTATTCCTCTACCTGTTCTCAAAGGCTCGTTATTGCAAATTCCAATGGACGAAGTAAGCAAACGGACCTTTAATCGAATGGTTATGCACAAGCTTGATGTCCGTTTTGTTTTCAGGTTATCGGAGGAACCGCGATAAGAGATGAGGAAATTAGTCAAAGTGCATCACAGGCGATGAATCCCAAAGATTATGGCATCAAGATTGACTACTCAAAGTTGGATGAGGAGGAAAAAGAGGCATGTTCCTACTGGGACTTCGTTCTATCCAAATCCCCGAAAGTTGACCATCAAGCAGTCAACCCTCAACCTCGCTCCCTCCCCTTTCTTTGATTAGAATGACAGCCTCGAGTTAGAGCAGCACTTCATTGAGAAACTGGCAAGACTCACTTCTCAGATCGAAGCCATGGTCCCTAAGACAAGAGCCATGGAAAAGTCAGTTTTCTCAAGTACTCGGATACTTTTTTTCTCAGAAAAGCTGGAGTCGGTGTAATGACAATAAAGACTTAAATTCCTTATACCTAGGTTAGAGGAAGTTGAAGGGCGACTTCGTGAACACGATCAAGAGTTTGAGGCAGCCCGCAAGCTGGCCAAGACGACCAAAGATGAATTTGCCGAGATCAAAAACAGACGAGTAAACTTGTTCAAATCAAGCCTATAGCCACATCAAAAACGAAATCCTTGATGTTTATCGTGAATTGACGCGAGGTGATCCCAGTCGAGATGGCGCGGCACCCGACGACAGAGGAGTTTCGAATGACGGGAAGGC